>PVHY01000301.1:24338-228096 GCA_004024945.1 Uropsilus gracilis | reverse complement strand
AAACTTGGCTGGTTTGGCACCATGGAGTTCCTGCTACCTGAAGGTGACAAGGAGAAGACAGCGTGGAAGACAAAGAGGAGCATTCAAAGGAACATGTCTTCAAGCGTCTGGAGATGGACTCTGTCTGGACATTGGTGAGACGATTAAGACTGAGAGACTGAGGATTTTAGAGCAATCTGAGAAAGAACTTTGGACAATACTGAGAAAGGGTTTAGACAATATTGAAGTATTCTGAGTCTTACATGTTTCTTTTGTAGTTAATAGGATAATTAGAAATCACTGTTAGAAATAAATTAGTCTGCACTGCACTGATTGTCTTGCATTGGCTTGGTATTTTGGCTGAGAAGGCTGGGGATAGTGGTAAGGACCCACGAGTGGAAAGTTTAAACTGTGTTTTAAAGTTTTTCTTTTCTGCAGTTTTTGGAGCTGAAAGCAGAGAGCAGTTGGCTGGCTTTTGCATATCAATGGTAAAAGTAATCAGTAAAAATGCTAATAAAGAGTGTGTAGCCTGCTTTGTAGAGAGTAGCAGGCAAATAAGAATATCCAGTTAAAGTTAAAGGTAATTGCAATTAAGTACTGTTTGTAGCCTGCTTTGGAGAGAGAAGCAGGCGGATAGGGGTAAACAGTTAAATAAAGTCAAAAAATCTCTTTTTTACCCACTTTCACCCCTTTGCCCCTCCAAACCTCAGAGGCAGGCACTTTCACAAAGTTCAGTCTTTTTCTAGCATCTTCTCTTTTCTTTTCTTCCCTCCAGTGTTTTGTGCTGCTTCATTTTCTCGAAGGTGCTTCAGACTTTTTCCACAATTGCTGATGCATAAATCAGCTTTCCAAAAATCTGGCCATTTCTAGATACCAGCTCACTATGCCTCCTTGCTGCAGTGCCACACTCTCCACACTGGCCATTCTTCTGCCGGCCACCATGGCTCCTTGCCACCTCCAGCTCACTCTTCCAGTGGGCTTACCCAGGCCAGGCCACGTTGACCTGTAGACTTGTTCTCTCAGTTTGCCATTCTCATCTCTCTCTTTTCCCTTTTTTTCTCTCTCCACTCCTCCTTTTTTATCCCTACCCTCTCTTCCTGCTTCCCATTTTCTCTCAGGGTTCTTTCAGACTCCACTCACCAGGGCACTTTGGCACCTATTTAATTTTCCACTGTGTCAATGCCCGGTATCAGACACTGTCAGTTATCTAGCATCAGCCGTGCAGAAATGATTTTACCAGTGGAGCATAGTACAGCCAGCATTTCTTTCACTGTGCCACTTTTCAAATGGTGATGAGAAAAGTGAAGGTCAGAGGAGGTAGAGTTAGGATTTGATCCCAGGATTCTGTGACTCCTTGGTGTGTTGTTCCCACACCAAGGGGTGGGAACTTTGGGGTGAAACTTTGGGGTAAAACTTTGGGGTGATAACTGGTGACCTACGTCCTCAAATGCCCTTGTCATCAGCAGAGAAGAAACTGGAGATGTCTAACCATCTGCAGGAGCTGAGCACAGGGATATGTGGGACACAGAGCCCCTGCCAACCTGGAGAGCTGGAAACCCAAGCCAGCAATGCACACACGCAGAATCCCCTTGCAAGCGCCTTGCCTAACACCCGGTGTCTCCAGGCTCCCCATGGGGTGGTGTGTGCTGATCCAGTGCTCAAAATAGCAACTCAGTTTTTAGTAAGTGAAGTTGGACTTCCTATGTAAATAGTAGCAGAAGAGAATGATACTGAGAAAATTGCCAATGTACTGTCTTGTGCTATTTCTAGCCATTATGCTGATTTCTCCTTCCCAACATTTGCCTGACTGAAGGGAGAAGGGGCTTTCTTTCTGAAATCTTAGAACTCCTAAGCTGAAAGGGAAATATAAAAGTGCTTTCATTTTACCCTTACAAAGTAAGACCATGTGCCAGCAAACATTATGTGGACTTTTAAGGAGCTACATCAAGAGTTATCATTTAAAAACGGCTCTGATATTTCTTAATGACTTTTATCTAACTAATAGTGGCTCTTTCCATTATCTTAATTTAGTACTTAATTATTTTAAATTTATTTTATTATGTCCTTATCAATTTTGTTAAAAGAGTACCTTACTCAATTTGGGATGCTCTAACTAAATACCACAGACTTGTGTGACTCAAATAGCACAATTTTATTTCTCTAGCTCCAGAGGCTGAAAACTCAAGACTGAAGTGCTGGAAGATTCAACTCCAGGTGAGGACTTCCTCCTGTATTTCAAAGGCCACCTCACTGTCTTCACAAGATGGAGAGAGGAGCTGTGCTTCCTTTTCCTCTTTCATAAGGGCATTAATTGCACCATGGGGGCCCTGCTCCCCTAAACTCATGCTGACATGATCACCTCCCAAACCCTTCTTCTAAATATCATCACACTGGATAGCAGTAGGACTTCACATGACTTTGAGGGTGCATGCAAGCATTGGTCCATAGCAACTAGTAAGTTTTGCTCAATATGACAAAAGGTTAGCAACTTCACAAATTAAAAAGCATATTAAAGGGCAGTTAACACAGAAGGATTAGTTATGAATGTTTGCAAGGGTATGCAATGTTTGTTTTATGATTCTAAAAAGCCTAAGAGTATCTTTTTCAGAAACTAGGGTGGTAAGAAACCATGATTTCTTATCTGCACTTACCAACTGTAACTTTGAAGGGCTACTTAACTTCATTGAAGGGGTTCAAATGAACCAAATCTTCAAAAATGTGGATACTAATATTAATTATATACATTTTAAAGTTTATAGTTATTTCAATAAAATAAGAATTCATGTCTATTCTTTATTGTAATGAATAAATAATGGTGAGAAGAGAGGATTCTATCTTACAGTAAAATAACCAATACAGACAAGACCATCAAATTAAAAATCATTTGTTGGTTATGGTAGAAATAACTGAGTAAGAAACATGGATGGAGACTAAAACCAGAGGATAGGAATAGACTGTGAAACAGGCTTTTGTACAGTTTCAAACCATCTCTTGAAAAAACTTCAGTTACTAAGGTGAAAAATGATATTAAAGACAAAAACCTGGCCAGCACCAAATGATCAAAACTAGCATGCCTGATCAGGATGAACATTGATGTCATGTGCCCCTGCATAGAAGGTAATGAGAGCAACTTCACTGATCTTCTGGCAAAATTTCATTGACTGGGTCTAATCATGAACAGACTCAAGTGAAGATATTTTTATTAAATAATTGGTCTTTAAACTTAAAAATAAAAGTCAAGGGCATACAAGTCTGAGTACCTGGTTGGGGTTAAAGGAAGTGAGACACAAAGACTAACTTGGATCACATGTCACAGCAAATTGGATCCTTTGTCATAAAGAATATTGGGACAATTGATGAAACCTCAATGAGACTGATGTGTAAATGGAGATCCAGAAAGCCTTTGCACTAATCCAGCAACTTTTTAAAGCCTTGAATGTGTGTTCAATAAAAATAAAAAAACAAAAAACACTAGAAAAAGTAAACCACTTGAATACTGGGAATAACTATGTTATGACAGGAGAAAAACAAGTTCTAAAGAGGAATTTTGTATTGGAAATGAAGATTTTATATGAATTTAAAGAGGTTTTAGTTCTCATTATTATTTTTCAAACTAGAGGTGCATATTTTTTTCTCAATAGATTAATACTGGAAATACTGGAAAATAAATCTCAAATGGCCTGCTGCTTTGATCTTTCAAATCATGGTGTTATTTAGAGGAAGCTGGAGTGCAAATGAAATCTTATTTGATCATGTACAGGATACATTTAATTACAGGCATTATTTAGGGGATACATGAAAGCAGTCTGTTGGTGTCTTTTGTCTTTTCCATGATAAGAACAAGGAAATTGTTTTGTGTATGGGGGAGTGGATATACTTGTTAGAAGATAATGCAATTTGGACACTATGTTTTAAATGTTTCTTAGTGATGATTAAAGACTTGCACATGGATGGGAGAGCAAATGCTCATCTGGATAATTGAATTTTTTTTTTCATTGGAGGGAAGGACTTCTTAAGTAGAAGTTGAAATCATGGGAGAATTGCACAAAGGCAGGTAGAAGTGTGCCTATGATTCGGATAATGTTAATGGGGAAACTCTTCACATTTAACTTTTGAGGGATTCTTCCAGACTTACTGAAAATTAAGTTTCCTATGTGTAGTCTGTCTAATTAAATATTTCTTCTTCGAAATATCAAATTAAATATTACTTCTATTTTATCCCAGTTACCTAGAGAACCCTCTCTATAGAGCGGCTAAATGAATTAAAATTGAGTCAATGAATAATAACGGATGATTGAGATGAATGATCATATCCTTTGCAATGTTCAGTTCCCCTGTCTCTTTTCACATTGTCAACTCAAGTGAAGTCAACAAACTCCCAGTGAGGGCTCCTGTTTCATAAATAGGAACTTGCTGTCTGTTTTGTAAATAAATTATCATTAAAATCTGTACATAAAGTCTATGAATGCATCATCAACATTTGTTCTTCATCCTTCCAGTATAGACTGTATAACGCATTAACCCCACAGTGTTTACTCTCTGACTCTTCACACACAGACATGTTTGCTGACTCCTATTCTAGAGATGATCACATGCTTAGAATTTAAATGATATTAAAACTCATAAAGAGAAATGGGTAAGGTTTGGATCTAGAATATAATCATAAAAATGATTTCAAATACTTAGATGCCCTTGAAGACAACATATCATCAAATCCTCTTCTAGTTTGCTCTTCATGTTTCGAATTAGGAAAAGTGAAGTCTATTGGGGTATTTCAAAATAAAGTATTTGAAGCAGATAACTACTTTCAAAGGCCTTAGAAGGACTTGATGATGGGCAAAAATGAGACGATAACAGACCAGTCACTGCAGGACATTAAGAAGGTTACCCCTAAAGCTCCAGAGGAAAAAGAGAAACGAATAATGTTATTCAGAGTCCACGATTGTCCCACCACTGATGTAGATATTGTGGGAATCTCTTTGAGTGGGAGCTCAGGGCTTTGCATAGATCAGCCAACACAGTAGCTACTGAAGGTTATACCAAGAGATGGGAAGATATGCTCTGTCTCTGACTCCAGCTTCCAGATTTCTACGATGTTACCCATCAGCTAGTGGCATCAGGTAGTCTTCACCTAGAGAGAAGCTAATTGGCTTCTTTCTGGGAGATGTCTGGGAAGATGTTACTGATAGAGTGCCAGTCTCAGCAGTGAAGAGTAGGAATAGGAACAATGCATCTGAAGCAGAGGGACAACAGAAACTATTTACCAAAGGCTCTTGATACTCAGCTGGTTTGGAGGTCACTTTCATATACTTGCAAGAAGATACTTACTTGCAATTAATGCTGATAGCACTGGTGAAGAAGATGCAGAAGAGATGCATTGAGAGGTAACAGTATATGGAAAGTCAACTAATTGAAAAAAGGTGTGATATGTTAAGAAGATTTGCTATATCTTGCCTGAAAACATATAATGGAAGGCAAGGAGCATTACTGTGGAAGCCAGGGAGGTAAAGTTGGATTAGGAGGAAAATCAGTTAAGAACTCTATGCCTATTATTTAAAAAAAATGGCAGTATAACAGGATATGAAGTTCAGTATTGAGCTTTTCCAAGTTCTAGTCAATCTGAAAATGACTTTCTTCATTGGATTAATAAGGTTTCATGTACCTAAGGGTCATAAAGGAGATCACAGGGAAGTTTTCACTTTTGTGGAAATGCAGATTGATCAGCAATGGCTGCCTACAGACTCCAGTATGATGGATTATAAGCAACTTCCAGATTCATCAAGAAAGACTTGTGGTGGATTTCTGGTGCCACAATGAAAATATGACTGGCGTATTATGACACAGTTTGCTGCTACAATTTGAAATTATCTATCTATCTATCTATCTATCTATCTATCTATCTATCTATCTATCTATCATCTATCTATCTATCTATCTATCTATCTATCTATCTATCTATCTATCTATCTATCTATCTATCTATCTATCTATCTATATACCTAGCATCCATCCATCTATCAATCTATCAATCTATCTGTACCTAGGATGTTCTATTTAGGCGTTCTCAAGGATTGAAAAGGAGTGCTGTTATGATTAAGGACATCTTCAACATGTAATTTCATAGAAAACAAATTCAAAAAAAATGTTTAGCCTCCCAATCATTCTCAATAACAAAAAAATTCTGGTGATAAGATGAATAATGTGGCTAAGGACTCTTTTTTTCTGGTCTGATTCAGATATACAACATGGAGATTTCATGTTGCACTGGGCTAGCTGTATTGCTTTATGACACATCAAAATTTTGTGGAACAAGCATTCCTTTCAGCCCAACAAATCATATAGGAAATAAGTTCCCCCCTGGGGGTGTTTTAGAGTGAGAGACTGTACAGTGCCTGTGCAGGCTTACCTTATTTGCTACAAAATGAGTCCTCCCTTGTCGCCCTCTACAAATCCTCTTAAGTCTCAGGTGCGCACAGTCAATTAATTGATTATAGGCCATGCTGCAGTGTGGAGAATTTCCAGGAGGGTTTGAGGGCTCTACACGGGCACATAGCTCCTTTTCTCCATGCGATTTCTTCTTACCACCCTCGGGCCTCAACTGATAAGCAAGGCACACATTCGCAAAGCTCTGTTTCTGTCAGCTGAGCTTGCTCTGTCACCTGTTTCACAGAAATGGCCCAGAGGATATAGAACCTCAGGAGCCAGCCAACATATGAACTCATGAAAAACTCTTTTTTTGCCATCCATGAACACTGGGCAGCACTGATCTCGTTGGGTAAAGGGAACATGAGGGTGAAGACGAGGAAAATATGGGGGTAAACAGTATTTTTACTACGTTGGCTTCTGCGGTGACTCAAAACTAGCCTGGAATTATTGATATTGTTTGGCGTTAACATAGCAATTAATGGAAAAAGCTACGGCTCTTACCTGTGTGTGGTTTCAGTGGTCCCTGAGAAGTGATTTTCTTCTAGGAAATGGGTTCTCCTGTCATTATGTCTGTCTTTGGTTTTCCTTTCACAACAAGAGAGATAGAAGTGAATAAATGCAAATAAATAAATAGAAATAAATACATACATACATATAGACATATACATGGATACGTACAGGATCATATTCTGTGAATGGAGAAACAAACAAACTAGTTTGAGTCCAGTTCCACATAAGCCATTCATAGCTGAGTCTGTCAGTAAGTGAGGCTTTGGTTGTAAGGGTAAGACACTTATCTCCAAAGTTGTGCTTCTCAATCTGTGATGAGCTTGGAACAAAATGTGCATAAATGATTTGAACTAACATCTCACCAACAAAAACATACAGATAGATGTATATCACTATCAGCTTATAATAATTAATCTATTCCCATTCATGATTCTTCAAGGAAATGCAAGTTGAAACCACTACATTATGTCACTCCACCCTCACTGGTATGGTAGAAATCAAATAGAATATATGTATCAAGTGTTGGTGATAATGTGGAACAACTGGACCTCTGAGAGATTGCTAAGGGGATTATAAAAACTCATTGGCAATAACATATGAATGTACATTCATACTAACCCTTTGACCAACAGTTTTATTCCTAGATCTATGTATGCAACAGACATACAGATAAATGTAATGATAGTCTAAACACCCTCGTGTTTAATACCCCAAACTAAAAATAAACAATATAACTATGAGCAGGAAAGTGCATAAAAATGATGACATATTCATACACTAGAATAGTATTCAAAAGGAGCTACTGACACCTATAAAACACATGGCTGGCACTAAAAGAAAATGTGATGTTTAAAGTAAGTCATACACACACTAGATACACAGACATACATCTGTATGATTCCACTTACGTGAATCCCAAGAACAGGAACTTGTGTAGCATGGTGGTAAAGTCATGAATAAAGATTAGGAGTCACAAGGGACGTGCATAAACTTTCTCAGGTGTTGAAAATATCTGTATTTGGCTGTTGCTGGTGATGGTCAGGTGTGTTCAATTGAGTCCAATGAGTATAACCCTCGCCAGACTCAACATTTAAAATTTGCAAAATTTGTTTTGTTTTTATTATATACTATGGTAAAAATCAACATCAGAAAACAAGTAAAGTAAAATAGTGTTGCCTAAAACAACTAAAGCCCTGAAACAAACATGGAAGGGACTTAAAAATGGGATTTTTCTAACCCAAGGAATCTACCCATTTAGTAGTACCCCATTACTCCATCCCCCCATGATTCCAACACAGGTGTTCAGAGGACTGTACTTTAAGAAAGATACTCATTTCGCTGCCAGGATATATTTTTAACACAACTTTTAATGAACTTCCCTCTGATTGCCAATTTTCTACTTCCATGGTATAAGTGTGTGTTGGGGGGAGAGGCAGGGAGTGTGGCATTTCTCCACATTTAAGTATTGGGATTGGCTTAAAACAGTCCATGCCGTAGTAGAAATATCTGATTTCTCCAGTCTATGATTTACACTTGATTATATAAACGTATAAAGTATTTAAAGTTCATAATTGAAACACTGGTGGTAGTCAGAATTATCTTTGAGGTAGATATCTGCTTTAGACCAGAAACCTACGTACCTCTCCTGCACAAATTATATTTCTCATTTATTCACCAGCAAGAAAGCACAAAGAAGTATTGCCTTGTAGACATAATCCTGCCAAATAAAGCTGCCCATAATAGTTGTTTGATAAATAAAGCTGACTTGAATTGGGACAAATAGCTCAAGGAAAAAAATGGAATAAAAAGCAGCACTTTGAGAGAGTAATGATGGAAAAGATTTCCAGTGAAAGAAGACATTTGAGTCTTTCCTTTTCATGCTGTGTGTTAAGCATTTGGCAGAGCAGAGCATAGCTACTTTGCTTTCTCATAAAATCTCCAGATTTACTTTATAAAGTAGGTGCATATTATCCCCATTTTACAGATAAGGAAAGAATCTTGAAGTGGTTTTGTGGCCAAGATCAAACAAATAATGTATCAGTCACACTTTCCAATTTAGAGAGGCAGAAATGAGCAGCCAAAATTATTTTGGAGGCTTGTCACAACAAGCATTTTATGTTGAGGTTCAGTCTTGGCTCTATTTCATGTCTTCATAATGCAGAACCACGACTGGAAAAGGAGACTCTAGACAGAACACTGAGGAACTCACAAGTCAACCATGCAGTTCTCTTAAAAGGTTTCAAGTACTAAATATGCAAACTGACAGTGAATGGGAGAATCTAGTTTCTGTGAGTAGTGGAGAAGAATGCACTTGGTGATGGGGCTGTATTTTGTGTGGCTGCAAAATTCATGTGTTGAAATCTAATCCCCAAAGTCATGAGACTGGGAGTTTGGACCAAGGGAGGCAATGAGGGTGCATCCCTCATAAATGGGATTAGTGCCCTTACAAATGAGATTCCCAGCAGCTCCCTAACATGCTTTCCACCCCCCATTATGTGAGAATACAAAGAGAAAACAAGGATGGTTTGCAATCTAGAAGAGGATTCTCATCAAAACGTAAGTATTCTGCTTCCTTGGTCTCAGGCTTCTGCTTGTTGAAATCAGTTTCAGTGTTATATAATTTTTTGTAAAGTTCCTGATATTCTATTGTGGCTATCTGAATTAAGACATTTATTTAGGCAAAATAAAAACAGCAATATTGCTTGACAAAGTCAAAATTCAAACTCAGGTTTTTCTGCTATTATGGTCCATTCTTCTTTCACAAAGATCATTTATTTATTCATTTATATGTAATTTATTGATTTTAATTATTTTTGAGCTCTTAGTAGCATAGAGTAATTAAGGAGATCTGATTTGCATCTAAGAATAACTAATATTTAAACTCATCTTTTTCATTTGAAGACCATAAAAATAACTAGTATTATATGTCTAGAATTAAATTCTACCTCATAATGGAGATGAATTGTTTTTTTCTGGAAATAACAACAGGCATACAAACCATACATATGCAAGTGTGAAATTTCATATTCAAAATCTGGCCCATGTGAGTCCCTAAAACTCTCCTTTATCTCTCTGTCAATTTATCTTGTTTTGTGGCTCACAAATTTAAGATTCTAAAGATTCAGAAGATATAACTAGAAAACTTTGGAAACCGAATTTATTTTGACACCTACATGCATTAAATAAACCACCACCTACTGGAACTATTATTTCATATCAAAACAACATGGAATAAAGGAGATATTTAAAATTCTTCAGAATGCAGAAAAAAAATTTCAAAGCAGCATGAAAACATACTTAATATTATTTGACTTGCTTACAGTTTTCTTACTGCAGGTTCTTCAGCTAGAAATGCTTTCTCTTTATCACATTATTGCAAAAATGCATTTGCATAGGTATGAAGATTGGATTTAATATTAGTTTAGTCTATTTGTTATATTAGGAGAACATTGAGAGAAGCTATCAACAGACCATTTTCCTATCATCAGTTTTCTTGTCACGTATTGGTTCTTAAAAAGAAAGTAAACCAAATATCTTTGAGATTACAAAACAAATTCTATTCAAAAGGCTTCTGGCCGAAATTTCCCAAAGATGAACATCTGGGGATACATCTGCATGCCATGCTGGAAAGTTAACACTTTGTGGGGACACACAGGCTCTGAGGATCATATTGTGGAAGTGTCCTGCTGAATTCAAGAGCTGTGCCACCCACTGTGATCATAGTTCAGGTTGTCATTAGAGCTAATTAATTTAATTCAACTCATTTGTCCAATGACTTGCCTCATGCTTTAGGTTGTTAGTAAGGTCTGGAAATGTGAGGCTACACAAGATAACCTACCTTGTAGATTCTATTGATGGGACAGTGGCTTTCTGCAGCCTTTGGTGCGCACGTGTGACTTCTAGCTCAGTTTTCTAACAATATCCTGGAATGTATCAGCAGGTCTTATTCACAATTGGTAGACTTTCCTTCCCCATTAACTTAATAAAGAGCTGACAATAACTTTGGCTAATTGACCAATCATTTGTGTTAAATTGTGTGTGTGTTTCGATTAAATTAATTTTGGCTTACACGACTGTCATGGATTTATGGGTGCAGGTTCACACCTCTTCAGAGGTAAGTTACTTCCCCACATTCAACAACATAGTTCCAAAAACCCTCCCCTGGATTTGATTTTGTCCCCTCCCTGTATATGTCCTTTTTGTCTTTCTGGTGGCCTCAATTCTACAGTCAGGTTTATGGGGCCTATTTTGGTTACTTTTGTTTATTCCTTTATATTCCACACATAAATGTCATCATCTGCTATATAGCTTTCTCCTTCTGAATTTTTCTTTTCAACTTAATCTACCCCAGTTCCATCCATGCTATTGCACATAGTAAGATCCACATTTTCAACATCATTTTAAAAGATGACATATTTGAGCACTTGTCTTATTTTATATCATTTCATTGAAAAATTCAGTTTCCAACAATTTTCTGAAGACTTGAAGTGAGAACTTGTCTTATTAGTCTATGGTGAGACATTGTTTATTTAAACACTATGCATGTGACTGTGTATCAGTCTGATCCTGATACTCTTCTTCATTAAGATCCTCCCTGTAACAGCTCCACATCCTCTGGTACAAATTTTATAGGATTTGATCCTTGACATTGTGATGTTCAACTTGTTTCAGACATGTCAGACTTTTCATTTCCACTGACCAAATTCTCCTGTGTTTCAGAGTTTTTGCCCATGTTCATGTTCTTTCTATAGCTAATGCATCTTCATCCACTCTGTACTTATCTAATTTCTCTTCATCATATATATATACACACACATATATATACACACATATATAATATGATTTATATGTATATATGTGGCATATACATCTATATATTGATATACCTATAGATCTATATATAGATATAGACAGATGATAAGAGATTTATAGTTCTATCAAACTATTGATCTATCTAGATCTATTGATCTATCTATCTAGCTAGCTATCTGCCACTTCTCCAGAACAGTTCTTCTTGAAGCTACTTAAAGTGAAATCTGCTTCCTCCAATGAGACAGTTCTCATAGATTTTACATTTTTGCCTTCATAGTGTCCTGATTATAGGCAACAGGTTTGAGCTGAGTTCTTTCTCTAGAACATTGGCTCCTGGGCTCATTGTAAATCAAGGAGAATTCAACTTGAGATAATCATCATCATTATTTCTACTACCTGTAAGCATTATAATAGCCAAAGTTAACGTGATTAAAGTTTTTCCCCATGACAGAAACTGGAATATATATAGTGAATGGATTTCTTCACCAAAAGCCATGTTGATCTTGCAAGGTAAGTTTTATCATTTTCCACATTCTAGATAGAATTACTGAGACTTAAATTATGTTGAATTGTTCAATGCCATAGATAGTAAGGGGTATAACAAGGATTTTAAATCATGGATCTGATGTCAGTGTCCACATTCTTCACCAATATATTTCTTTAAGACACCGATCAATCATGCTGGAGACTCCAAGGTCCAGACCTACACAAGGCTTTAATTCTAAAAACTTGTAGACAGAGATCATGTCCTAAGTTTCTCCAAATTGGCTCAGTAACTAAAGACTTTGGTCTACAGGACAATTCATCTCTGAAATAGTAAGACTGATGCAAGAGAAACAAAACAGAGACTAACATAGTCAAGAGACAATAGCTAAGTATCCTCTGAGGATGAGGGAAACATTTACTTAGAAGGCACCTGTTTCTTTCTCCCTTATAGCTGTGTCCCTTATGAAGGTATTCTTCAGTTTCTGATTTTTTAGTCACAATAAGTGGTTTTCATCACATCTCAGTGTAATCACTCTATTTCTGAGTCACTTGAAGTTCGCAATGATGGAGAGTAGTTCTTGTTATCTCAATAATATTATGAGATATTAATATAATGGTGTCTGAGATTAGTGTTTCAATTGTCCAAAGTATGTTTATATGCTTTTAGTACTTAATCTTCACAATATCCCTTTTACTGAACAGACATTATTATCATCACTTTCTAGATGAGAATATTAAAGAGCCAAGTTTGCCCTTGGCTTGCAAAAGTTAAAACAGTCAGCGAGGGACAGAACAGGTCTATTTCTCACTCTCAATTCATAAAGACACTCCAAAGCAATCATTGCAAGATTATTTCATCTTCATCTTGTCTCTCCTGTCGCTTATTGTACCAGGTAAACAGAAAGTTCTTCTCATCCACACTTAACTATCTCTAAAATGAGCTTGGTTAGGATGACAGGGCCAGGGTCATAATTTCTCAGGGAAACGTCAGACTAATAGAAAAAAGGCCACGCACATCATCAAATACAAGACTTGCTCTTTGCTAAGGCAATTGTTTCATCATACGAATTTCACGTTTTTTTTTTGTTGTTGTTGGTTTTTTTTTTTTTTTTTTGGTGCCTTTCAATTCAGCTCCATAATACATCCAGCCTCCTAACCAAGGAGGGAAGGAAAGGGTAAACGTGCTTGTAGATATGTGTGGGAATGAGTGGACAGTGGGGAACGGAGAAGGCAGATGGAAAGAGGCAACCAAAGGGGGCATACATTCCTGTGGTTTCAGGAATCAATCGAAGTCCTAATTCTTTGTGACCAGTGGTAGGATTAAGAGTTCAAAAGGGCAGGCCATTTGAGGGCATGGGTCAGGCTGGGTCTTGCAGGGATGTGACCCAGGAAATGCTGGCAGGTCGGGCCCCCATACCGCCCCCAGCAGGCCTCCAATTAGGATTTAATAGCCAAATGTGGAATGCATTAGGAGTTCTGAGCAGAGAGTTTGTGTTCAAAGGAGTAGGGTCTTTTTTGGCTAAGTAGAAAAACATTCCTTCTTGGTCAGTTTCCCCCAGAAGCTTGCTCATTCTGGGGGCCTGGCTGTCAGTGGTGCCTTACAAAGCCCCCTGTGTGAGTGTGCCAGGGAGAATACCCTTGATATGCTTAAAGATGACACAAAGAAAAATCAGTAGATTGCCAACCCTATTCAGTACCTGGGGCATGGTGGGAGTGGGAAGAATTCATCTGATGGGGAATTCTTTGTGGCTCTTATGGCTGTATATCCAATTGAGCATGCAGGAACAGACAAAGTGTATGTGTCAGTAGAAACTGATAAATGTATAACTAACATTTGGATAGAGTTAGATGTTTATCCCTTTGTGAGTATGCCTCTTTTATGTATTTATCTATGTGCATCTATCATCTATCTATATCTGTATTCCATATATCCAGCCATTCATCTAGCCATCCATCTCCCTGTCTATCTATCTATCATCTATTTTTCTTTCTTAAATATGGTCCTTGTAACTTGCCTGTTGACAGGAATGAATTCAAGCAACTTGGTCAGGTTAGATTTGATGTGTTTGCGCACACATTTACATGTATGTTATGAATATGTTTGGATGTATGTTTGTGTAAGAGCATGCGATATACAAAAATACGCATTCATATATGAATCTTTGTGTGCCTGATACCTATAAATATGATGAAATATATAGATTTGGAAAAACATAAGTGTCTGTGAAAATGTTTCTGTGAATGACAATAGCAGTTGCTGAATTATCAGTTCTGCGTGTGAGAGCATACTTTGTATATCTTGAAATGGTGAATACACAGATATAGGAATCTATCACTGGATGTCTCCATGGTGACATATTTTGCTTTGTTGGTGTTGCTTTGTATGAACAAAAATGAAAAATTGTGTCATGTACATATGTGTGCAGCATGTTGAAAGTGTCCATGGCATTTGTGGAGATTGTATGTGCCAAAAAATATTAACATGTTAACATCTGTGAAATCAACAGAACTTGAGTGCTCTCTTGGATGATAAGTCAGATGTATAGGTCCAAATCATGATAGTGACTATAGGACTTCATGGATATTTGCCTGTATTTCTGGCAAAATCTGAATAAAGGGTGAGACTGTGGGAAACTACATCCACTTTGGAGAACATGAGACTGGGTGTGTATCTACACAGTGAATGAACTAAACTGCATGAGTCTGTTTGCACTTTGCCCCTCCACAACCTGCAAGGGCAGTGGCTTAAACTTCAACTTGGAAGTAATTCTGCTCTCGGTCTCACCCAGCTTCTCTTGTGGAGTTTGAACAGGCTACCCAGGTAAGTAAGGAAATATTCCCCATTTCCTCTTAGCAACACTAAGAGCATGTTACTCCCTACAGCATGTCACATATGTACTCGCTCACTGCATACAACACACTTTGGATTAAAGCAAATTGTCATATGAATTTTATCTTGAGCATCTTAATGCTATCATCTCAACCCCAGATTGAGACTGAAGAAATTGTTCTGCTTTTAGCACTGACAGCATATACCTCAGGAAAACCTCCAACTGTTAACAAGCAGGGACAGTTGATTTTCCTAACTGCATTTGCTGGTGACAAACTACAAACTACAGAACCTGACCCTGGCCATTTTCAGAGGGTGGTACAGAGCTATTATTTTGTTTCTTTCCAAAGAGGAAAAAAATTCCCTGGGTCTACGAACCAGCTGCATGTTCATGAGTGAATTTAGTTGTAAGATAAGCACAGCAGAGATCTGAAAATCATGGAAATTCACCGCTGCCTCGATCTATTTTGGAATTGCTCTGTATCCTTCCAAGACATGTTAGCATGGTAAATTCACTTAGGCCTCCAAAGCCTAGTTTCCTCGTCTGCAATGTGAACATAAGGACAACTTCACTGAGCAATTTTGTGGACTAAATGAGACCATAAGGAAAAGAGGTACTTGCCACAGCTCCTGTGATAGACCTTCCATCAGTGGCACACAGCGTCATCTACTCATCTTCACAATGTTTTTACTGAGCTGTGGTGACAGACAAGGTGTCTGCTGGAAGCCGAATATCTAAATATCCACAAATATAATCCCTGTCCTAAAGAATGCTCAGTTCAGTTTCATTTGCTAGAGAAAATTCATAAAAGCAACTCTATCTCATTGGGATGAATTGAAAAACTGAGGGAGTGATAAGATCCCCTATTGAGTGTTGAGGGACATAGATCATAGAGAGACAGAGACACGGTTGTTCTGAGGTTGGTATTTTTCACATCTCTCTGTGATATGTCTGTGTGCATGTTTGCATCACAGAGGCTGACAGTTGCATCCTCTGAGCAATCTAACAAGCCCTCATCATCTTCCAAAAGCAACAGCTGCCGCTGAGCTCTTGCTGCAGGCCTGGCAGTGGACAAGTACCGGTGGACGCTGCACCCAGCAAAGCAATCCTTCATGGCAAGACTGCTTCTGAAGAATGAGGGACAGATGGCCGCCGATTGTTCTGGAACATAAACCCGAATGTCAGGCCTGAAGGGGAAGGCTGAGGAGTATCCAAAGTGGCAGAGCAGGAGGGGCAGGACAGGGCATTGTAGACTGTGGGGCCAGAATAGCTTCTCATTCATGAGGCCACCAGTTGTGTATTGAGCTCAACACCTTCCAGCTGGTAGCAGACTCCATGGTGGACACAGGGGACAGAGAAGTTGGCTCATGATGACCAGGGGCTCAACGTGGTTTTGGAGATGCAGACAATGGCCAGACCATTATAACACAAAGCAATGTGTGCTCTGATTTAGGTAAAGAACGTGACCAACCAACCTTCTGGGGCTTGTAAAGACTTGTCAAAGCCAAGAAAGAACAACTGGAATGTGCCTTTCAGGATGGAATCATTAGGAAGCAAGTTGGTGGGTGGGAGGAGACATGGGTTCTATAGTAGACGTTCCAGGTTGCGGGATAACATGAACACACATGGAGGCCTAGGAAGGAGGGGGTGTTGGAGGAAACAGAAGGATGCTCATGTGGCCAGGTGTATATTCTAGACAGTGCCAAGTGTCACATAGCCTCTGGCTTTGTCCACTGTCGCCCACTGCCACAGGCTCCCAGGAAATTTTACTTGGGGTATAAAATGGTGATGTAAAGGTGGGGGGTGAACCCTGGGGATTGCAGTGATGTGAAATTTATATATAAATAAATTATTTAATTAAAAAAGAAAACAAAAAACAAAACAGTGATGTGGGAGCTGCCAGTTTCACCCCACAGAACCCACAGAAGCATCTGCACTTTTTCCCTGGAGATCATGGCAACAGCTTGAATAAGTTTGATGATGATGATGTGATCTAAATTTGTATTTTGGAAACATCACACTGGTCTTAGCAAGGAAGGGGACAGGTATGGGCTGGCAGAGATCCGGGAGGCAAAACTTGAAGGCAAATGACTAGGGAAGCACTGACCTGCCTCTGATGCCACAGGCTGTGGCGGATGCAGACAGCAGCCCAGACAGTGGGGAAGAAGACCTACTTGAGGGTTGCTCTGCAGAAGCGAGCTGAGTGTTTGCTGACTCAGATCGCTGTTCTTATATGAATAATACCCTTGTTCCTTCCAACCGAAGAGCACAGTTAGAGGTTCTGAAAGACAACGTGCCTTCTGAGCTCACTGATTCAATTGTAGGACCCCATGGATGGGTTGCCCTGGAAAGTGTAGAGTTGTGGGGCAAAATAGGTAGGTTTGATTTCACATCACTGGGGTTCACCAGAACCTCTGGATTCCGGAAGTTTCAGTTTCTAGCTCCTCACTTCGAGCACCCTGTCTAGCTCCAGGTCCTTTTCCTAGTTTTCTGTTGGGGAAAAGTGAGAGTAATAATAGCAGCAGCATGATGTTGCACGGATTTGCTAAGGAAAACATGTGAACGTCTCTAAAATCTTTGAACAAACATGCAAACACAAGGTGAAATTATATCAAGACTCTAGAAGGGCTGAACACTTTCCTGAGAAACATAAAACACTGCCTTGATTTCCCATCATCAACCAATAAACAGAAATTCGATTTAACCCTTTATTGGCAGAACCCCTCCACTTCTCCCTGCTTTCCACAGCATAGTCTTATTTCTAAAGAATGGTCTCTCCCAGCTCAATGCTTTAAAGAAGAACCCTGGGCATGAAGTAAGATTAACACGCTGATTTCTTGATGTCAGAGATAGTAAGTTTCTTCTCAGAGAGAGGCACCTTCTGGAGGGATCTCTTTGGGTACCCTGAAATAACAGCCTTTGAACACACAGCCTATAAAAATACCTCAGACCAATACCTCTCATGTGGATGATCTGACATTCCTAAGTACATGTTTTATTTCAATTAAGATTTCACAATCCCTGTGTCCCCGTTTTTCCTAGACTACTCAAGCACTGATGTTCTCTCATCCCACAGCTCAGGGAGCTGCGGAGACCCTATTAAAGCCAGTAGACATATGTTCTGGATTATTGTGGTGAGGGTTGTGGGCACAGTTGAGATCCACCAAGCAACTTTGAGATCCACCAAGCAACTTAAATTCTATTGAAAATACAAACTGAGGAGTTTGGGTCTAATTGTAAGTCGATGATGCTGAGGTCGGACATGGAGAAACCACCTCAATGTCATTGAGAAAATATCACAGATGTCACAGAAATATTGGGCCAGACTTTCAAATCATCCAGGATAACTGCTCGTGAAGTAGTTTCTTTCAACATACCCTTTTAGAAAACTCCCATCAATTCCTGGTACTTTACTAAATGCTGAGTACATATTAATGAAAACTTGGTTCCATTCTTTAAGAGAAGAGAAGGTGGATGAAAGAGTCCTTCCCTCCCCCTCCCTCTATCCCTTCTCCTTTCCTTCTTTACAATTATTCATTTAAAATGTATTTACCTGTCTATGTAGCAGACACTGGCTAGATAATAAAAATAGTAATCAAACACGAGGGAAAACTCTTTCTTGAGGGAAAGAGTAAAATAATGGGGAAAAAACAGTTTTGAGCCGGGCACGGTGGCTCGTGCCTGTAAGTTTCAGCCTATAAAGCGGCCAGGGCTAGGGATCGAGGTTCGAGTCCCGCCTGGGGCTCATAGCGAGACCTAGTTCCAAAAAATAGCTGGGTGTGGTGGCACGCGCCTGTAATCCCAGCTACCTGGGAAGCTGAGGCTGGGGATCGCTTGAGTCTGTGGTACCCCGGGCAATGAGAGCCTGGGGTTCCACGGGCAAAAGTAGCGAGACCTAGTCTCAAAAACAAAGAAACAAACAAAGAAAAAACAGTTTTGAATATTAATACACATACAAATACACCACTGAAATGGCAAAATGTGGCAAAGCTATGGAGAAAATAGGAATCTTTATCTAGTTGTTATGATCAGTGAAATTCTTTCTTTAGCAAGTGAGGTTTGGATTAAAATATGAAGAATGCGTGACTTGTGGATCCAATCTCTTTGTCCTTTCTTCCACCCATCCTCTAAGCAAAAATGGAGAAAACAAATAGTATGAGCACCAAGAGCCAACGTTCCTAAGTCAAAGACACAAGCTAAATTTCAAGCATCTCTATTCTGAAATCTGTGATCTTGGATATGGTATCTCTGAAAGTTCAAGATTTTAATCTGTGTAATGGGAATTTGTTGCAAAGTATCTATGAGATTAGTTCAAAGACTCATTAATAAAAAACAATGTTTTCATGTTTCTCAGACTTAGATGTAAGATAATAATAATACTAATACTTCACAGTCATTTTTCTGAAGACTACAGGACATCCTAGTGTTTAAAATGGTATCTGGGAAACAACACAAAATAAATGTAAATGATTAGTAATATGACTATGGTTGTTGTCATTATTATTATATCTACTTGGCATTTCATGAACAGATACCTTGGACTGATTAAACAGTGCACATACGGACTATACCAGGGTCTTGTCTTTCTGTTTGTTAGAGTAGAATGCTGAGAGGGGAAGAGCTGCCTCTCATCAGGTCAGATCTCCACCAGTCCCAGAAATGTCAAATCATCCTCAGGGAAAAGCCAGAATAAAACAGATTTCAACTGTTCTCAGATCAGATAGGACAGAGCCTCTCACTTATAATCCTTAGTATCTTCTAGGTTTTGCTTATTTAGTAATTTTTTTTTCATTAGATTTCCCTGGACTGTGATGATTTAAGCTCTTTTTAAAAATGACAGCTTGCTCAGCAGTGTCCAAGACCTTGCTTCAACCCTGTAGTTAGAAATTTATGAGAGAAAGAAAAGCTTTGTGTGTCTTCTGACATCAACCAATGCTATTCTTAACAGCTACTCTTTCCAAAATGCTTTGTGGATTGGGCATTTTAATTAGTACTATGGTCAATATTATGTGTTAACTTGATTTGGCTATTGGGTTATCCAGATGTTATTCTGGGTGTTTCCATGAGAATCATTTTGGGATGAGAGTAACTATTAAATCAGTAGACTGAATGAGCATATTGTCCTCCCTAATGTGGGTGGGCCTTATACAATCAGTTGAAGGCTTGAACAAATAAAAAAAAAAAAAAAATGGATCCTCCCTGAGTAAGATTGAGCCAGCCTGACTAAACTGGAACTTTGGCATTTTTTTCCTCCTCTGGACTCAACCTGACTTTTGTTCTTTCTAGGTCTTGAACCTTGAGTAGGACCTCACCATCAGACCTCCCTACTTCTTAGATCCTTGAACTCAGACTAGATTTGTGCCCTCAGCTCTCCAGAAAAAAAGTGTGCCACATCACTTTACCTATCTTAGGACTTGCCATACTCCACATTGCTTCTGTTCATCTGAAGATTGATTTCTGATTCATTTAATATTTTAAACAACTTTATGAGTTAAGCATTCTTATTCTCATTTCACAATTGATAAAATAGAGGCCAAGTTAACTTTTCCTTGGTCATTAGTAGTAAGCAGTAGAATCATAGTGAATATCTTAATCTAATTTAACTGTTCTTTTGGTGATAGTTTTGTTTTCTTACTGTCTCTTTAAAAGAAGAAAATTCTTAAAACTCTCAAGGTTATGAAAAGCAAAATAAGCAAATAAACAAACAAAAAAGATTTAGAAAATCCCATCAACCAAAGGAAAAATAAAAAATCTGAGAACAAAGTATAGTATTGCAGCTTGGATTAGATTATTGAACAAAAACATGACATAAAGGAAAAAAACTGACAGATTGCAATAAAGTTCAGAGTTTAATTGAGTGGTGTATCAATCTAATTTTTTTAGATTTGATAAATGTATCAAGATAAGTTGTTAACAATGTGAGAAATTTTATGTGGATTGTGTGGGAGCCTTTGAGATATAGCCATTTTTTTTCTGTAAATACAAAACTATTGAAAATTAGAGACTACACATATACAAAAATAAGGCCATCAAGTTGGAATACAAAAATTGTTGATGAGAAAATTAGAGACTACACATATACAAAAATAAGGCCATCAAGTTGGAATACAAAAATTGATGAGATACTTTGTTGAAGTAATTCCATGTGCATGTGTGTGTTATTTTAATGTAGTGTTGTCAGATCAGGAAACTGAAAATATTCTAACATACATCATTTGATTGACCCTTTTGAACTAAAATTTCAAAGTATGACTGTCAGTCTAAAACTTTGTTCTTATATTTAGAGAGGGTTCATGATTTGTTCTGTAGATTGGGGAGCCTTTGTATCTCTCAACCTATTTTTCAAAAACTGCTTCAGAGTTCTTGATTTCCAATTACTCTACTTAACAATGAACCTCATTTTTTTGTGAATTCTATCACTTCTACAACTTCTGCTGGATTCAAGGGAACTCAGTGTCTAATGCTTCCCTTGACAGGATGCACTAAAAGAGAAATTAGATGAGGGGTTGGATTATCTAATTCAAATTATCTAAGCCCAAATTTACCCTTGTGATAGATAAAGTTGATATTTGGGAATATGGAGAGTGGGGTCATTTCTTTGAGCAAGTGAGTACTCACATCCTTAAGTCCAAAATTAGCCAGCTTTGTGTATACCTGTCTGGCCACAGACAGTGTTCAGTACATGCTGTGGGATGAAGGCATATAACATAACATGGATTTTCCATGGGAGATCACATCCCATGAGGGAAAGGACCAATGGGTTGGATTTTCTTTGTCTTTCCTTTTACCTTTCAAACATTACCATCAGATGTAAGAAGGTAGAGAAAAGGCAAGAATATTAACACAATTGATGTCCCCATGGGTGGAAATAAGGAGAAGATTCTCACCCCAAAATGTCAAGTATGTAATTTGAACATAATTTTTCATAGCTACTCTGGTATTAAACATGTGGGAAAAAACTTTGCTGCCACATTAGCTTACAAACTACCAGAAATCAGGAAATGTACCCCTTGGAACCCACATGGCAGAAAGTGTAGTGTAAAGCACTCCCCCACCATCTGATTCATGGATTTGAATCCGGTGTTTACCTTATACTGTTTGTGATCATGATCCATTTAATCTCTTGAACTTCAGTTTTCTCAATGTGGAATAAGGTTATGTGTATTGTGAACTAATTTGAATACCAAGCAACATCATCTTTATAAAATGTCCGAAATATAGTATTCATTTAACTTTACTTCCCTTTTGCTCTTTCTCTTCCATTTCAATAAACTGTTCCTCATTTTGAAGTCTCTTGTTTTTAAGCACTTAAGCTTTAGTTTCCTCTTGTGTGCAACAGCTAAGAATAGCTGGTACTAGGAGTTGTCGAGCCAATTATAAAGAGTAATATGCAAAATGCTTAGTAAAGTGACTGGCACATCAACAGGGAACAAGAAAAGTTCTTGCAATTGTGGTTTGATGCTTCATGCTATTTTTGTAGTTGCTCCCCCTTTTTGTGTTATTACACTAGAGAACTGGGAGGCTAACCACCTGCCTAGAAGAGACTAATGCCTGTAGCCCTTAACATTTGGTGATTCCAAAGAAGTATGAGTGATTTTACCCATAAGGTGCAGAGTGCATGTCTCTGTAATCAGATCTGTTTCTTAATGTCCTAATGGGCTGACTCTCTGAGATCATTAATGTCTGAAATGTATTTTATGTTCATGTTAGCAGAGGCTAAATGGGAGTGCATTTTTAACAAACCCAATCAACAAATATAATCACATCCACTCTACAAAAGTCCCAGTCATTATCCTGTTAAGAAGCCCGTCTGTCTTGTAGAGGAGAAATACAGAAACTTGGACTGTTCTCTTCAGCAAAAGACAAGCTTGTTTATTGACATTCATGATTAGCAAGGAAACATTCTCTCACTCCTGTATGCAACAAAACAGTCACCTCAGATTTTATAGCAATTGAAATATAAATGCAGGTCAACATTTTTCTGCTGGGGGGGGGGGGATGGGAAGCTCATAATGGAAGCGAGTTGGTCCTTGATGAGAAAGTATCTATGAAGGATAAGGAATTTCTGATGAGAGAGTTTAGGCTGATGATGGCTTTTCCAAAGATCTGTAGCAAAAGCTGGCAAAGTATTTTACAGCAGTAATTCTTTAAAAGATCAAGGCCATTTCTATTGCGAATGACTGTCTTCATTTTTGAATCCCACTAAGAATATATCACTTCAGGATGTGAAAGTCAGTGAGAGGACAGAGTTAATGTCTCTAAAGCATATTGATGGTTCAAAGGGAAAATATATTTGACTCTTTGAAGTCAGAATTCCAAAAAAATATTGTCTATGAAATAATTCCATTGGGTATAGCCAACTAAAAATAATATTGAAAATACAGTTCTAAATACCCAGTTAGAATTCAAAGTTCAATTGATTTTTTTTTTGAGACTAGTCTCGCCATTTTTGCCTGTGGAACTGCAGGCTCACATTGCCCGAGGTACCACAGACTCAAGCAATCCCCAGCCTCAGCTTCCCAGGTAGCTGGGATTACAGGGGCGCCACCATGCCCCCCCCAAATATATATATATATTTGAACTAGTTCTCACTACGTGCCCAAGACAGGACTTGAACTGCAATCCCTAACCCCAGCTGCTTCATAGGCTGAAGCTTACAGGCACAAGCCACCGTGTCTGGCTAGAATTCAAAATTCAATTGAAATGGTTCTGAAAACTGAATGCACTATTGTAATTTGATGCAGATTCATCTGATGACTAATTTTGACTTGAATTAACTTGAGGTTATTTATAATATTTCTTACTCTTATTTAGAATAAATATCTGCACACTTTGTTACCGAAAAGCTATTTGGTTGTAGAGAGCAAGCCTAGATCTCTCTTGTAGTTAGTTAACGCATGTGCGCGCGCACGCGCGCGCGCACACACACACACACACTTGAATTTTATTATCATTCTAAAAATTCAAAAAACTCAGAATTCAAAATTGATCTGGTCCTATAGGCTTCAGATATGAAATTGAGGTCTTGAAATAATATCTGTTCCTTTATGCTTACATAGTAATTGCTCAAGAAATGACTATGGGTTTTGTTGTTGTTTAATTTTTGCTGATTTTACATTGATTATGACCAATATAAGTTTCAGGTGTAGGGCATTATACTTTGATATGTGCATACACAGAATTGTGATCACCATCATGATTGTCATTTCAATCCACTGCCATACAGTTGAGCCCCCCCTTTATCCATTTCACCTGTTCTCAGCCACTCTCCCTTCTGGTAACCACCATTCTGTTCTCAGAATCTAAAGGCTTGTTTTTATTTAACTTTGGTTGTTAGTTTGTGTTGCTTCTTTAACTGCATATATGAGTGAGATCATGTTCTTTTTTTAAAGGTGGCTTTTTATTATGTCCGTTTATTCAATAGTTGTTGAAATATTTAACCCCATTTAAAGATATGGAGATTGGGGTTCAGAGCTAATAAGTTATTCCAAGAAGAGATTGTTAACTTAACTGCTATGTTCTTTATTTGTATCTCCCAAATTGAATGAAAGTTATTAAGAAGCATTCTGTAAATCTCAATTTATGAAATGGTTTCCTTTCCTTTCTCTTTCACTGAACTGTTAGTCTTTCCCTATATCTGTTCATTTTTTTAAACTGCAGATACAAAGCAGTTGTGACCACTAGATGTTATTTAAAAACTAAAGCCATAACCAAGATCTGAAACCAACCTAAATGCCCCCAAATAGATGACTGCTTCAAGAAGTTGTGTTTGATACACATGATGGACTACTATACAGTGATCAAAAAAAGATAAACTCATGCCATTTACAGCAACATGGATGAAACTGGAAGAATTATACTAAGTGAAGTCACTTTGAGAAATAAAGATATTAAATGATTTCATGTATAGGTGAAACATAGGAAAACTGAACAAAGTCTGAAGAAAAAGACAGAATTTGTATGTTGGTCCATAAATTGGAGGCAAATGGCAAGAGAGTGGTAGGGAGAGGGTTAAAAAGAGGGAAGGGACAGCATACAGGATTATGGTGATGTTTCATGGGGTGCTGTGGCAGTCAAGAACTATGGGGGCCACACCTGAAGGGAGAATAAAGATGTAAGAAAATAAAATTTAAAAGATAAAATACATCCTTGCATACTCGGGGTTCTCCCAACACCTCCCCTCCCTGACTGCTCCCACCCCCCCCATTCACAGCTGTGAAATATATATATGTATGTTTATTCATGTAAATATAAGTTTATTAATATAGAAGTTTATATATATACATAAATAAACTTATTTATAAAAAATAAGATTCATAAATTAAGATAATAAAAACTAATGCAGTAAGGTGGAACCTTCAATGAGGCACTAGTGAGATACCATGTGGGCCATCTGAGAAGGGAGCATGTGAGTCAGGCAAGAAACTGAACAACGATTTCTTTTCTTTTCTTTTCTTTTTTTGAGACTAGGTCTCACTATTTTTGCCCATGAACCTCAGGTTCACGTTGCTCAGGGTACCACAGACTCAAGCAATCCCCAGCCTCAGCTTCCCAGGTAGCTGGGATTACAGGTGCGCATCATCACACTCAGCTACTTTTTTTTGGAACTAGATCACACTACGTTGCCTCGAGTGAGACTTGAACCGTGATCCCCAGTGCCAGCTGCAGCTTCCTAGGCTACCGCTTACAGGCATGCACCACCATGTCCAGTCTAGACACTGACTTCAGTGTTTGCCTTCTGAGTTGCAAATCCTCTCCCAGGTCCAGGTCATTTGCTGAAAAAATTGTCCTCTGGGGGAAACTAAAACTGCATTTAGGTTAAGTATAAAGACTTAGTATAAATTCCATTTGAAGTTTCCTATCCTTTCCTCTTTAATGGACTTGTGTGCATAGGTGCATGCGTATTTTCAGTGTATTTCTTTTTATTGTCAGTGAGTCATAAAAAATAACTAAAAGGAGCATCTCAATACCAATTTTCAACATCACTATTTTATTATTATTATTTTTAATTTCAAGATCACTATTTTAAACATTATTTCAACTAGGGTAAACCCTATCACAGGGAGTCCTTTGAAGTCAGAGATCATACCTCACCGCCATAGGGTGCAATCTGGAATACAGTAGTTGTGCTGATCGAATTGATTGAAACTACATGCATAGAAACTATGCTAAGCAAGGGAGAGGAAGCTTGTCTGTAAGAGTAGACACAGTTTTTAGTTTTGCGTTGACACAGTGGGTGAACTAATTTCTAATCAGTACACTAAATATATGTAAATTAAATTGCAAACATCATGTCTGGAAAGAGTTTGTCAACTAAATATTTGTCTTCTAGTGTATCTTATGACCTACGGCCTCAAGCATATACTAACACACCCTGAACTTCTAGAGTCTGTGAAAGCTAAAATGTCTCCTATAATAAACATCTTGAAAGTGTAGCGAATTTCCTTTGTATTTATATCCCCTCATCTCACAGTTTGTATGATTTTCTCTGGTTTAACTGTTCTTATCCTGAAGGGTCCTGGACAGAGTGTTAATTTGTGAAAAGTTTTGAGGGATTGGCAACACATCTGAAGCTTGCTGGACTTACTGTAAAATGGAGACATGATTGCTTTGCAAAATTCCTCTGTTTCGCTGAGAATTTCCTTGTCTGTTAGCCAAATACCAGGAAGAACTGTGGCCACAGACCTGGTGAGATTCACAGGAGATGTTGTGGTGTCATGGGCCTATTGTCACCAAATCACAAAGCCAAATTTTATCCACGTTAGCAATCAGTGCATCCTGTATTTTTTACTATCTATGATGCCTTCTAAAAGCAGAAAGTACCACCAAATCCACCATTTATGTTCAAATTTGGAAATAAACTAAACGTGACAACTAAGTTCCCCACACTCTCCCGTGACTTGTCCAGAGAAGTTTTTATGTTTCCCACATGCGTCTCTGAGAACCATTCTTTGAATGATGCCAGAACTCTTAGGTGATGCTAAGGAATCTCTTTGGTCTGGTTTCCCAAGGTTAATCAAACAAACACTTTATGGTTCCATCATTAAATAACCAATCAAAGCAGAAACAATTGATCTGCTCCAAGACTGTCAGTAGCATATTGATCCACTGAGCATTGCTCAATCCACTGAAGGTGATGTAAGTATTTGCCACAAGGAGGAATGGGCAAATGAAGGACCAGATCCACCTCTCTCACTCGTTCTTTCTTAATCATCACTGTTATTTTGTAAGGTGAGTCTCAGGCTATTAACACTTGAAGTTGCATGCACCAGGAATAATGGAAAGATTTGGTCAAAATCCCTTTATGGATACATGTTTGTGATCATGAATGTACCTAGTCACCACTAGTGACTTTAGCCATAAAACAGGAATCATGGTGGCTTAGCTCTTACTGTAGGAAGGGCAAGCTAAGTCATCACAAAAAGTAGACTCTTGGGTCAAGTGACACAGATACATATCCAGCACACTGATACTGATACTGAGATGTATCCAGCATCCTGATATGGACACTGATACATATCCAGCACTGCAATCTGTGAGACTGCAGATAATTCATTGGCTTCCTTTGATTATATCTTAGTTTTCCATGCCTGGAAAATTGTGAAAAATAACATAGCCTCTATGAGTGACCGGATAATATGTGACATATTAATTTTCAGCTCTCTTACTTTGAATGACTTTAATTAAAAAAGTTTTGTGATATCTGCCTCTTGAAGTTCCATTCAGTATTTTTATTTTGTTTTGCATTTTATTTCCTACATTCTGTGTGGCCACATTGACTGATCCAGCCTCTGTTGGTTTTCCACCAAAATCCATACTCTAAGACCCTTCCATTATAATACTTCCATTGTCTAATCAGATTTTCCAAATGATGTGCTGAATGTCTTAGTCTCCCCTGTAGATAGATGTGGCCATGTAAGCACTTGGTATAAAAGAAAAGATATGCATAATTATTGGCATATAAGTATAAGGGAAACAATGCATATTTCTATGCACTTTCTCCTTCATATTTTTAAATATTTTTGTGAATATTTTGGCTTGAACTAAACTGGTAACTTGAAAATGAAGTTTAACAATTGATCTATCAGTTGGAAAATGAAATGGAGGATGGCAGAACAGAAAGACAGACGTTTATGACCCTAATGATTTTGGAGGTAGAATAGCAGTCCTGGGTCTCCAATCAGAATTTATAGAGATCAAGAAATGATAATATTTTATTGAAATTATTATTAATTAGTGTTGAGTTGCTATCATGTGATCATATGAATAGTTCTCACCTTGGCATAGTAAATTCAAGTGATTTCCACAGTAATAACTGGGAAACAATGTCTATGGACAGTAAACAGATAGAGTAAACTACTCTTGTGGGTGCAAGAATATCCTTCTCTCTATTTCCAAAGGTCACTGAATGGGTAAATGGATAGTGGAAAAGAAGTAGAAAAACTTAAGTAAATGGACGTACTCCTTTCCAGCTCATTCTATTTTAAAATAATATAATTCAACTCTTCTCCCAGGAGTCACTGAGAATAAATGCGAGTCATGTATATTTGAGCAAAACAGACTGACAGTAAAAACACAAGTCTTTGACTCAGGAAACTTGATTTGACCCTTTTCCTTAACTTCTAGAATTTACTTTTGATGAGCTTTGGAGTATTTTGCTGTACATTAACAACACTATGTAACATGAAAGGTCATTTATAAGATAGTAAATATGTAGTTATCTTGAAAACTTAAAACCAAGAATAGCTGCAAAGTATTATAACTAGTGCTAATTGATGTGGACTTAGAAATTCCATGAAAGGGAACAAACAAGGGGTGTTTTAGAAATTCAAAGTGTGTAGATGCACCAGTTGTCATTATCTCCTCCTGGGTTTGAGAATATGTATTCATGAACTTGGGTCTACCCTCAACACCTGCCCCAATGCAATCCTTAACCCTCTGCAAGAAGACACAAGTCTGCTATTCATCACTGCTTCGTATGCTATCAAGAATGTGCCACTGCTTCAGTGCATTGGAACAGGCGGTTGGTTGGCAACACCATCAGACACCTGTTGAGGCTGAGTCATCCCTATTCACAGGATGTGTATCACTGCCTGGGGTTAGATTGTCCAGTTAAGGATAAGAGCCTGAGCTAGCCCAATCTGGTGCAGCTGATGCTCTCATTCATTGGCAGCTTACAGGGGAAACCAGAGAGCCATGGT
Source organism: Uropsilus gracilis (assembly GCA_004024945.1). Lineage (NCBI taxonomy): Eukaryota > Metazoa > Chordata > Mammalia > Eulipotyphla > Talpidae > Uropsilus > Uropsilus gracilis. The sequence goes on along the minus strand of PVHY01000301.1, from coordinate 198,851 downwards.
CTAATTTCACTTGCTCCTTGTCTTCTCTTCTGACAGATGGATGGTCACAGTGGAGGAGTCATGCACATTCATCCAGGCTTAGGGACTGTAGAAGGAATTATGTTGGGCTTGAAGGAAATCAACTGCTTCATGGAAATTAAAATTAAGTGTTGGTGGCCTTGACGTGTGTTCTCCTTAGAAGATGTTTTCTTCTTTGCTAACACAATTCCAGAACTACCCAACAGACTGTAGATAAAAATTGGTTCTTTCCTCAATGAACTCCTGATCTAAGCTAGCACTTTGTATTTATTAAACTAATCCATTAGCATTGGTTCATCAGTATTGGAGATTCTAGGGCAATATGAATAATTAACCAATTTTTTCCAGTTGTCTTTCCTATCCTCTTAAAAGGGATTTAGGAGCTACAACACAACTGCAGTGGGAGAGTGGGAGTCTTAAAAATGAGTTTTCTAGTAGGTTTTATATTCTGAGATATGCACTGCTAAGAAAGGTGAATAACTAATGACACTCAAGGCCTTACTTTGGATATTTTTCCCTTTCTCACTCTCTGAATATTGACTCACTGAAACACAGAAACAGATAACAAACAGGAATACAAAAATTAGTTTTTGTTGCTGACAATACAGTTGTTAGAATATTTGTTACAGTTTGGGATTATACGCACAATATATCTTTCTTCTCTTCACCAACCCAATGGCAGACAGTTCTGATAGATTCAGGATTTTCTTCTCAGAATGGTAATCTACACTGATCAGCTACCTCAGGGAGGCAGGCAGTTCCATAAAAGAGACCCAAAAGGATTCACAAAGTGATACTTCCCAAAATGTCTACTTATTTTTATGGCAGGAACATCTAAAGTAAAGACTAAAGACAAATTATGAACCCCAAATATTTGGAAGAGAGCAACAACTCTTGTTTTATGGGCTGAGCTAATAGTATTGTTGGGAAATAAAGAATATGGCTCCTTCCCCCAAATACCCACAAACAAAGTGGCTGGAATGATAGGGGAGGATGGGAAATCCCTCTCCTTGGAGCCAAATTGAACTAAGTTTCAAACAGTAAGTAGCTTTTAAGGACTATCTTAATCTCTGTGTCTTATATTATTTCTGATAGAACAAGGGTGTTTAGACCCTAATGTTTACGTCAGCATATAATAGAGATTACGTGTTTGAGAACCCTGGTGTTGGAATCAGAAGAACTGGGAAAAAATAACAAATCTTATAATTGCACATAGTTTAAACATTCAAACTTGTAGGGCATTTTGAATAGTTGAGAACAGAATTAATAATGCCTAGTAAATGTTAAATTATTGCATTAGAAAAATAAAGCATTGCTATTTAATTTTATTAAATTATTGCCAAATAATGATGTTCAGAGGGCTTGTGTTTAATGGAAGATGTTAAAAATAAGATACAGTAGGGTTTTATCTATTTCTAGGGCTTTAACTATCACGATGACTATTTCAACCTAATATTCACGATGACTATTTGAACCTAATATTTTCAACATTTACCATTTAGAGAAGCATGAGGTCTACCACATACCAAGATAAAGTAAATAATATGAGGAAATAACTGAGCATGATATGCAATCAGATGTCACTTTCACATTGATGATGACACTCAATGAGTTAAGAGGAATCCAGCCTTTCTGAGGAATCTTATCATTTGGTTCTCTTGAATTTGTACCTCCAAAGAAACTTGAATTACTCTCTAAATTAAAGAGAGATGATTGAAAGATGATATGACTTTTATATTTTTAATAATAGTGAGAAACAGCAGCATGTAAACAATTGAAACTGAAGATGATCTGAAAATTCTGGACTCTCAACTATTTCAGACTTTCATCTACAAGATGACCTTTGTCTCTATGTCCTTAATAAATATTTGCCTGCTTGATGACATATCATTAAAAATTTGGGCAATTTATACCCAGGTGAGTGAAACCATTCTGAATATTTTAGCCCTGAGTAGAGATGCTTATGCTATGTATCAGATAGATGATTCTATCCAAAAATAAACTATAGAAGGTTCTGTATGTAAATAATATGAAAGCTACAATAATGAATCAAGAAAGTCTGTGAATCACAAAGGTATCACATGAGAAAAATCTTAGGTGTAACCCAAATCTGAGTAAGGCTGTTAAAATATAAACCCCACAGAGGTTGAGTTGTGCATGCAACATAATAGAATTAAAGATACATAAAGTCCTAAGTTATTTCTGAGTGAATTAAAAAATTAATCATTAGCACAATGAATCAGTAAATGTACAATAAAACCAATGACAATATTTTCTTCTGTATCAATATGTTCTGCTTTGTGAATTCAAATAGCAATTTATGTCATGATTCTAAAATTCCCTTTATGCCTCTGACCTCTGTGCCTAAGTGTATTTGTATTTAACTGCTCATTGAAACTTCCAAAGGGATGCCTAAAATAGATCTCAAGAAAGCTAGCTTTTTGTGTCCTACTCCTTCTTTGAGGTATTCTTTCATATGCCTAACCCTGTTGTCTATTGCTGCATAAACTATGATAGACCCCTCTGGATCTACATGGTATGAACCGGGAATAAACAGCAATCCCAAGAGTTGGCAATGATTTTTTTTTCTCACAAATCAACAATGTGGGGAGACATTGGCAAGAAAGTCATGCCTTTGCCACCTGCATCAAGAGGACAGTGGACTAACAGCTGATTTGTCCTTTTCTAAGCAGCTTACTCACCTGTGGCAGGTGAGTTGGTGCTGATGGCCCAGCTGGTGCTAACTGTTCCTTAAATCTCCCCCTGAATGGCTTCTTTAAGTGATCTGAGCTTCTTCCCAGGCCCATGGCAACTGGATCTCCAGAGGGTCATTCCAGTTGAGAACCAATTAGAAAACAAATTGTCCTTAGGACCTAAATTCAGAAGCTATATAGAAGCATCTCTGTAATGCCATCCCTACTCATTAGTTAAGGCAATCACAGGCACCGAATAAGGTTCAAGATAGAAAACTACACACACTCCCTGGGAGAAGGGCAAGGTTCCAGAACAGGGAAAAAAGCTCGTATTCATTTTGGAAAATACACTGTGTCATATCTTTTCTTATCAGAAGACAAGGAAACTGTCACTCTCTAAGCAGGCACTCAAGTCAAAAGTGAAAACATTATTCTGTATCTGTTGCTTTTTTTCACATTTATATTTAATGAATGACAAAAATCATCTCCACTCAAAATATATCACAAACAGGTTGTTTTAGGACAATCATCCCTGACCAAGCTGCTATTATTTCCTTTCTAAGAAGTTACCATCTTCCCTTTTCTGTTCCTGCATTCAACTCTGCATATAGCAGCCAGGATAGCCATATTAAAACATGATTCAGATCATAACCCTCCATACTTATAAAATCTTCAGTGACAAAAGTAGATGAGTGTAGTGATAAAGGGGGCAATTTGCCAGGAAGATATACAAATTCTAAATGTCAATATCATAAGTAATATAATACCTAATATCATCAGTAAAAATATAAAAAGTAAAAACTGACAAAATTAATTTAACAATTACCTACTCATAAATAGAAGTTTTTTGTTTTTGTTCTTTGTTTAACATGACTGTCTTAGTAATTGATAGATTTGGCCTTGGGAGAAATACAATGTGCTAGTGTTTAGTTGTGAGTATCAATTTAAGGATATTGAAACATTTTGTTCTTCTTTGAGCCTCTCTATGGAACTTAGAGAAGGTACTAGAGTAAGGTGGTCCTTCTTTACCTGCTGAGATATGTTCAGAGTCATCTCACTGTAGAAAGGTGAGGAACACTGATTAGGAAAAGAATATCTGATGTTCAGAGAATCCATCCACTTTATTTTTGGGACCACATAACTCTGATTATTTGAATTTATCAATGTTAACTAAATCTAACTTTTAAAAATAATATAGAGGTTTTACTTTTAGGGCACATTCTACAGCATGAAGTTGTTGGTCTTTGATCTCTACAAAAGCACAAAAGAATTCAAATTCTAACAGTATCCCTCTGCCTGCAAACCATACTTGCAGTCCAGTCATCTAAAAAAGACAGCTAATTGCTTCTTCCAAATTTTGTGACAGATTGATAGATGGTTCTATATCCTAGGAGAAAGGCAGTTGCTATCCTATAATAACATTTTAGTTATGTTGATTCTTCCTCAGAGCCAAGCTTGGTCTCTCAAGCTGGTGTGACACAACCTCTGCCACAAACTCTCTGGTTCTGCCCTTAGTAGTTGTGTGACCAGATTACTGCTAGTTAGTAAACTTCAAAAGCTTCAGTGTGACAATAGGTTGATGCTATCTGCCAACCACAGGTAAGGATGGGTAATGGCTAGTTGAAGGGAACAGTGGATGAGGGGGAGAGGTAAACTGAAGATGACAAGGCAAAATGACAACATGAAAGACACCCTTGAAGAAGTTGCTTGAGACCCTCATCTAAAGTACAGCCCTTATTTCACAGTCTTACCTGAAAGAGGCAGAGAGGTAGTTGTTTCTGTTGGGAAAAATCAAGAGCCTATCTTCTGTGTGTCTTTAAGATGCAGTACAATGAAACAAGGTTCAATGTGGTAAATCTAGAGTGAAGTTCACTTCTTCCCAGGCAGTTATCCAAACACTCTGTTCATGTTGATATTCTTCCTGCAGGGTCTAAGACGAGAACACTACGAATGTGTAGATTGATATCAGCTTGTGCTGGGAACAGCTCCAAGCTAAGCTTTCAGCAGTTTGTAAAGATGTTCATGAGGCACAATGCAAAAGATAGAGATTGACTTGACCTTGAAAGAGGGAACAAATGCACTGTTCTTGCTGGTTGTTAGCCTTTGACTCTGTTGAGGGGGCTCTTACACAACAGAATGGACCGACGGAGAGCCTCTGATGATTCAAAAAAAGGGAGTCAGACAGAGGACATCTTTTTAACCCTCAGTGATTCTATGACTGATTCTATGGCTAAAGTCATGACACTTTAAAAATGAGAGCAAGAGGGAAAGAGATTAACTGCAATCTCTGATGCTTCTGACCGTAGAGAAGGGATTGATTCATTCGTGAGATTTCTGGTAGCAGGTGTCTGGTGTGATTTATGCCAACAAACAAAGTTGTTTGGGACCTAATCCATTTCCATCTGTTCCATGACAGGGAGGGGAAACAGGAGAAGTTGTGAATAATCCTAGAACTTCAATATCCTTTTCACCCTGGAATGTGGAAACCCACTTCCCATTCCCCTCTCACTGACGAGGTGACTAACTAACTCAAATATGGTGTTCTTTCTGGGAAATGGTGGTCTTTCTGGGGATGCAGGACAGTGTAATGGGTACTATTTCTTCTTTACTCTTATCTTGAGGTTTCCCAGAATTGAAAGGAACTGGGAGGTGCTAAATATTTCTGTGAGAAGGGACATAATGGAAAAGCCCTCTGTTCCTTCGTTCATCTGCTTACAGGGGGGTTTGTCCATTTGTCCAAGTTTTTCTCCTGACAGAAATTTTTCTGTCCTAGCATGATCAGAAGCTTTGAAAAGAGCAGAACTGGAAAACTGGACAGAGGGGAAAGTAAGTGCAGCAATCACGCAATCATTTGATGCATCAAGCACAATACTTTTTGATGAGTCTGAACTTATCAGCATGTTGTGGGATTTGGGAAGGAATCATCAGATAAAATGTCTGTTTCCACTCTGCCCATTAGTTGAGATGGGAGGAAGGTCTAGATTAAGTTTTCTTGGTAGGAAGACTGAAACTAAGAATGCCAAGATGATATTCATATCTAACTGACTGTCCTTCCCTAGATATTATCATCCCTGTGAACATAAACTGGATCCTCAGGGGGGTTGCTTAACTTCTCTGGCCATTGATTTCTTCATTTATTGAAAAAGAATAAAGATACATTTGTTTCCAACCCTGTAAGAGTCCTCTGTATATCACGTTAATTTTAGTAATTTTGAAAGCACTACATGACTTTGTCTTCTTTTATCACCATTATGTGAAAAATGTATAAAATGTAAGATGATATAAATATTCTAAATTTATTAATTGTTTTTCCTTTTTCACCTACATGGTAGGTTACTGTAAAGTAAGTCACTTGGGTGGTATTTGACCTAACCTTTGAGGATTAGATAGATTTTTCTCAGGGAAAGGTAAAAGATGAATGAGTCAATTGAGAGAAAGCACATGTTTCAGTTTATTTAAATTATCATTAAAAAGTATTACAAAAAGAGTGGTTTAAAAATAGTATGAATTCTCTCAGTTTTGGAGGCTACAAATCCAAAATTAAGGTCTTGGTTGAGCCATGCACTCTTTGAAGGTTATAGTAAAAGATCCTTTCTAAAACTACTATCATGTTTATTGAAGTAATACTGGTTTACAATACTATGTGTGTTTTAGGGATGTCTGTGTCTCCACAAATGTATGATCTCATGTCAAGCACATCACTGGAGCCACAGTAATTCTCCCTATTGCACCTTTTCTAGATTTCAGTGGCTACTGACAATCTTTGGTGATCTTTGACTTGTAAGCATACCACTCCAGTCTCCAATCTCAAACTCTATCCTCACATGATCCCCTGTGCTTTCCCTGTGTTCAAATTTCCTTTAACTGAAAGGCATCAGTTCTTGAATTAAGGACTTCCCTAACCCAGTATGATCTCATATCTTGATGACAGCTGCAAAGACCCTACTATCAAATAAAATCACATTCATGGGAATCAGGGGTTAAGATTTGCACGCCTTTGAGAAAGGATAAACAGCAAGACTCACAACATTGTATGAGTAAAGAAAAGTTGAGATGCAAAATATAGTTAGAGGAACAGTGATGAATGATCATTGACATAGTAGAAAATGTGTAAGATGAGTAAAAACCAATAATAACAGGCTCAAAATGTAATTTAAAAAGACACCAGGTGATTAAGGAGACATGCTAGAACTTGAGGCACATTGTTTGGCTTCCTGTGCCAAGGTAATTCAACAGGTAGTCAGTACTGTCATGGTTTGTGACACTCACAATGCATAGACTCTGCAAATGTAGATGGTCCCTCCACTCTCTGCTTTATGCATCACCTAACATCCAGGATGTGGTGTAGTTTCTGAGACACAGTGGTCACTAAATGAATAACTGCTGAACAAATGGACATCTGCTATGATAAAGAAGTTGATTGAGAGAATAACTTGTTAAAGGAATGAGTCGACTTGCCATCATCAAACTTATTATCAGAGTAACTTGGTGATGATAGTAACAGCATCATCATCCCTGGTCCATTTGAACCCAGAGGCCATGCCTACAGACAAAACCACTTCTTCTTTGAGGAAATTCTTAAATAAGTGTTCTCTTAGTCTGGCCATTGTTATCTATCTACCACTGTGCATCAAGTTCAGACAGTGTGTGGGATCTTGCCGCCCTTCGATCATGAGGCAAGGCCACTCATAAGGCATGGCATTTGACAGAGCACTGGCCTGGATCTGACTCCACTACCTGAAATGACACGCTCACTTTCTCCCACAGATGTTATTCAGAGCCTAGAGGATGCAGTGACATTTGGCATCTGCAAAAGACCATTGTAATTTCTCTGTCACATGCATTGTCATTCATCCTTTTAATATCCATTTAAAACAGTGCCATATTCTGACCCTCTGATGCTGTAGATAAACAGTTTTCAGCAAAATAGGTTGCCCCCAGGCAATCATTATTGAGTTGGAAGAGAAAATGGAATTCAGGTTCATTAGATAGCAGAATCTCAGGATCACAAGGAAACTTAAAGTTCATCTGATTGTATCCTAAGCAATGCTTGAAGGTCCATACCCGCATTACCCCTGAATACACATATGCGTGCACACAAACACACATACAACATAAAATTATCTGCAAGATTTCTCCAAATGCTTAGCCCACAATCAAAACCACACACAAAATCTTGGTCTTTTTCTTTTGAAGACAAGGATAGACACTTCCCTGATGTAACATGAGTAGTTTTATAAAATGGAAGCTAACATTCCAAAAAATCATGTGGGTGCTATTTCTCACCAGTGGGCAAAAGAAGAATGACATATCATTTGACATTTGCATGGCATTTAGTTGATAACTACACTATTAACTCGCAATGCTTTTTCACATTTGATGTAAGAGGGACCGTTGTCGCAAATAGTTGAAACCATTATTAAACTTTTCCTGTTGTCAGTACCAGTGTACCTTGTCTCATTGCACTTTGCTTGACTGAACATTGCAGATACTGTATCTACTACCAACTGAAGATTTGTCATCTCTGCATATAGCAAGTCCATCAATGTCATTTTCTAATACCATCTGCTCACTATGTGTTCCTGCTATTAGGACACACATATTTTGGTAATATTTGCAATATTTATAACCTTTACATTTTTTTGTTCATGTTGTAATGATCATGATCAGTGGTCATGGATGCTGCTATTGTAAAAGATTGGGTGCTGTGAAGAGTGCCCATAGAAGACAGAGAACACCATCACTAAATGTGTGTGTTCTGACTTCCCTACTGACAAACTACCCATGTCTCCCTTTCCTCAGGCCTCCCCATTTCCTTAGACACAAAAATACTGAAATTAGGCCAATTAATAACCCTGAAATGACCTTTAAATACTCAAGCAAAAAGTCACAATTTTCCCATTTTAAATCAAAACTGAGACCTAATTAAGCTCAGCGAGGGAGGTATGTTGAAATCTGAGATAGACTGAAAGCTAAACCTCTTGTGCTTACTAGTTAGCCAAGTTGTAAGTGCAAAGGAAAGTTCTTGAAGGAAATGAAAAATGTTATTCCAGTGAATGCACAGATGATAAGGAAGTGAAACAAATTTATTGCTGATAGAAAGCTTTAGAGGTGCTTAGAAGATCAAACCAGCAACAGTATTCCTTATGACAAAACCTAGTCCAGTGAAAAGCCCTAACTCTTCAAGTCTATGAAAGATGGTCGAGGAAATGAAGCTGTGTGAATTTGGATATAGTGGAGATTAATTGATGATATTTAACAAATAGAAGCCACCTCCATAACATAAAAGTACAAAGTAGAACAGCAAGTGTAGATATATTTGTATCATATAAAAATATTTTAGTTAATTATATAAGTATAAGCTGCAACAAACTATCCAGAACATCTACTTGGGAGAGTTGATGAAAGTGGCTAAGCAATATATTTTTAATAGAGATTAAACTATTTTCTATTGAAAGATGTCATCTAGGACACCCATAGTTAGAGAAGAGAAGCCAATACCTGGTCTCTAATCTTCAACAGAGGGCTAGCTCTTTGGAGCTAATGTATTTGGTGATTTTAAGTTCAAACCAGTGTTCATTTACATTCGGAAAATCCTTAGACTCTGAAGAATTATGCTAAATCTACTCTGCCTATGTTATATAAATGAAACCACAAAGCCTGGTGATAGCACATCTGTTTACAACATGTTTTATGGAATATTTTAAGCCTACTATTAAGACCTACTGCTGAGGGAAAAAAAAAAGAATCCTTTCAAAATAGTTTTGCTTACTGATAATGTACCTAGTCATTCAAGGCCTCTGATGGAGATGTACAAGGAAAATAATACTGTCGTCATGCCTGCTAACACAGCAGCCATTCTGTGGTCCATATGTCAAGAAGCAATTGACATTCAAGGTTTTTTTTTTTTAATTATTTAAGGAATACATTTCATAAGACTATAGCTGCCATAGATAGTGATTCATTGATGAATTTGAGCAAAGTAAATTGAAAACCTTTTAGAAGAGACTCATCATTCTAGATATAATTAAAGACATCAGTCATGGGAGGAGGTCAAAATATCAATATTAAAAACAATTTGGAAGATCTTAAGTCCAAGGCTTATGATGTTGAAAGATTCAAGACAGATGTGGTGGGAAGAACCAGAGAACTAGAATGAGAGGTGGAGAAAGAAGATAAGATTGAATTGCTACAAATTCATGATAAAATTCAAATGGATGAAGGTTTGCTTCACATAGATAAACCAAGAATATGATTTCTTAAAATGAAAATGCTCTGAACAATGTTTAAAAGGCAGCAAAGGATTTAGAATATTGTATGCATTTAGGTGATAAAGTATCAAGAGGACTGACCACGTTTTCAGAAAAAAAAAACAAAAAACTACTGCATGAAAAATGTCATTAACATTTTGTGAAAGTTTGTTGATGGAGCAAACTCCATTTCCACTGTAGTTTAAGAAATTTCCAGAGTTAGTGCAACTTCTAACACCCACCACCTTCCTCAGTCAGCAGTTCCAAACGCTATCCCCAAACTATTATAAGTCACAGACAGTCCAGATAATGGCTATGTTTTTAATCATAAGGTGCCTTGAAATTAATTTATATACATTTTCACACATAATTCTATTGCACATTTAATAGACTGTGGTATATAGTGTGAACATATATATTATATGCAATGGGGATAAAAAAAACTCAATTTATGAAACTCTCTTGATTGCAGCATTTACATTTCTTGTGAGGACCAAAACGGACCCTGCAATACCTCTAAAGTCTGTATTCCACAAGTCAGGGAAACTGCCTGGCTTTGACTTTTCTCCTTCTGGCTTATTTCACTTAAGATAATCCCTTAACATACCATCCTTGTTGCCGGGATAGTATAAAATAACAAGATGGTGAAAGTTTATGATTTTAGATCACTGAGTAGTTTTCCACGCTGTACATATTCCACATCTTCTTGATCCACCAATCTATCTGACACACTTAAGTTGTTTCCATAACTTGGTTATTGCAGATAGTGTTGCCATAATCATGACCGTGCACATTTCTGTTTGGATTAGTGTTTTGCATACTTTGGATAGATTCCTGGGAGTGGAATTGCTGCATATTTTGTCTTTTGGGAAGCCTCCATACAGATTTCTATACTCAACCAATTATGGTGAGTGCATCTGTGTGTGTGTGAGTTGGTGGGGAGTGGGGATGGGGAATAATGAAAAAGGATGGAAAATAAAGGTAGCTTGATCTATAGATAGATCTATAGATATGGATATAGATATTTCTGAAATGTTTCTGCTGCTGACTTCAGCTAATGATCAGAAAAGCAGTTTTACCAAGAGTCTGAACTGAGCAGTGATGACTAAAGGGTCATCTCCCATTTTGCAGAAAAGACAAAACTGACCAAAGAATGAATTGGGATAAATTAGGTCAGGGTTGAGTCTCTTCCCTTGTCCATTAGGGCCTGGCATTCACCACCTCTTTTTTGACCCCCTTTTGGAGGCAACACCAGGTGAAAAGAAGAGACTCCACCCAGGGAGACTCTAGTGACATCGACATGTGTTTCTAGCGAGGCAACTGGAAGGACGATCAAATCCTTTAGGAAGAGAGTTCATGTTGATAGAGAAGAGAAATACACTTGCACAATGGATTGAATCGAGCAAGTGCTTTGCTTGCTGTGCTTAGGGTACTTGTGGTAGTAAGTGTATACAATGAGAATACATAGAACTATGGAGTTGCCAGAGCATCTGTGAGAGTCAGACCTCACATGCATGATATCTTGGGGCCAATGATTAAATTGGGAAATAGAGATCAGAACACATTGTAGTGGCAAGAGAAGAAGAGGGTTATCTTTTGGGGGGGTCATGATAGGCAGATTTAATCACATAGAGCAGAAGCAGTCAGCAAAATCACACGTCAAAGAGCCATAAGCTACGAGATGGTCACAGACACACATGAAAACTAAAGACAAGCTCATGTCAGGTCAGAAGAGGACTAAACTGATGCCCAGACCAGTTCCCACTTTCACCATTAGAGCTGGGGTTGGTCAAGCCCCAGGTCACATGGACTAGGCTTGGGGGTCCAGTTTCTTTTTAAAAGGAAATTGAGATCCTGTTACCAAGGGGGAGAGGCAGGTTTCATGCAGAACAAAACTCAAATGAGTCAGGGGCCCATCTTAAGGGAAATGAATATAAAACTTCATACAATAGTTCTTCTAGGTCAGTGAAAGTGGCTTATATAGAGACAAACAGTCCTACAACTTAAAATGCAAGAATTGTGGCAACTCTGGGAAAGAAAAATTCAAAGAGAAAGCAGAGATCCCACAAGGCCATGGGAGGGAGAGAAAATGTTGACAAGGGGAGGAGGGCTTCCACAGAGACACGGGGGAGGACGACTGTCAATTAGACTGGATGAAATCCTCTTCCATCCAGCTGAACACATTTCCTGCTCTGCTCAGGAATCTGCAGAGCGATTTTTGGCCAGGAGAGAGGAATGCGGAATTTAGTTGTAAGCTTTCTGTTCTTACCATTGTCTGCAGCTTGCTGAGAGAGACTTGAGGAAAGAACAGCTGTGTGTCCCTAGTACAGCTAATCCTTTGGGGAAAAGTCACATTAAATAAATGTGCTTAGTTTGAGCCCTTCCTCCCCCATAATTTAAAACAACCCATAGAATGCCTAGCTTGGGTGGAGTGTGAATATTAAAGACGGAGTCCTAAGCTATACATCCAGCTTCTCCACATGAGGAAAGATGAGTCTCAAATTCTGTGTATGGAAGCTTATCCCACTTCTCCAAGCAATGGGGTGTGTGTGTGTTGTGGGGTGGGGGTACAGGGGTACAGAACCTCTCCTCAGCAACAAAAACTGGACTCAGCCCTGAAGCCTGAGCAGTTTTGCCCTGATCAGCTCACGGAGTCTTGCCTCAGTGTGAAAGTCGGTGGGCATCCTGCCACAGAGTTCAGGTGAGGCTGCAAGGGTTTACCCCATGGGAGCAGGGAAAGGGGTGCAGGACAGGGATCACACTGGCAGAGCCTACTCCATGGGGTCTCCCTATGCTTATGTCCTCTGACAAGCATCTTCTCCATTGAGGGTGTTTTCCCAAACTCTCTGGAATTTAGGTTACAGACTCACAGAAGAATAGAGCTTAGAGGTGACCTGGGCCAACTTTCTTGTACAGCTAAACAGCCTGAGGTGGCATCATTGTGACCAACATTTAAAGGGTCCACTGTGCACCAGGCAACAGGCTCTGTGCTCATCACAAAATAGTTCCAGTCTTTCAAACAACTCCCCTCTTAGGTAGATCTCACCATGCCCCAGTCAGCAGGCAGACAAGGAAGACACAGATCCAAAACACACATGAAGAATCAGAGGGGATACAGTTGGGACTCAGCCCCTTCATTGAAAGCCTGTTAGGAGTTGCATGTGGGAAAGATGAAGAAATGAGATGGAAGTGATTGATAGCATCTGTGAAGCCAGCCCACAGAAGGGGGATCCTGGGAACCATGTCCAGATTCAACTTTAATGAAGTTATGAAGACCCTTCTATACCCTCATGATGAGCTAATGAGGAAGTAGCAACCTGATTTCCAAAGGTGTGCATGACATACAGCAGGGAGGATTGTGGTAACAGGAGAATTTACCTATGGGGGTAACAGTCATCATTAATTAGTCATATGTCTCTTGGGATATTCCAAAGAGGTCAGGAAGCTGTGTTACAAATGAGAGACTTGCTGTTGATCAGCCACTAGTGTGCCAAAGGGGGTGAGACAGATAAAAAGTTTTCCTTATCTCTGGGGCATATCTCTCAACCTGCATCCACGCCCCACAAAAGCTCATGACACCATGGGGAAGGAAACCTGCCTAATATTTTTATTATAATGATTATCATCATTTATACCCACGCACACTCACTATATGCCAGAATGGTGTTAAATATAGTATGGGGGCTAATGTATATTTACAGAGAAAATGTTATTTTTTCATCAATTTGCTCATTGTGTCAAGGCCATTTATCAATGTTTGCTGTTTAGATTCCTGTCGTTATGACTCTGGTGTCCAGAAGAAGACTCTGGTGTTCATTCTGTCCCCTGGGAATGTTGACCAGGAAGCTGAGTCCTCCTGGGTCTGGGAGGCAGGTGGTCATGCTCCAGCATTGGTGACAGGGTGGCTTAACACGACACTGCCCAGAGGATAGTTTTAGACTTACCAGATGACTCAGAGACATTTGCTCTTAACCTGACCAGGGGCCTTCAGTGTCCGCTGCATGTTACAGCTACAAGCTCTGGGCTTTGACTCCTGCCAGTGTCCAAGGAGGCACAGCACTCAGTGTCTGCCCAGCAGCCCCAGCGGCTGCCTTGGCCCCTGCTTGATGGTTCAGATCTTCTGTGGTGGTCCAAGAACAGATGACCTCCATTTAGAACTGACAGGGCACACTCGAGACCGCATTCCCAGGTAAGGGGTGCTTTGCTCATCCTCCATGTCCATACAGCTGGAGACTGGCCCACCGGCGAGGGCCATGAGGGCTCTGGGGTACCCTGGGCACCAGGGCTCAGGAGGAACATGACATGGTTTGCAGTTACGAACATTGGCCAGTGTGTTTTCCAGTAACCTCCCTCCAAAGAGCTGGTTTGAGATAAAAATGGGATCCTGCTTGAGAAACAAACCCCTCTATGGTCTGGGAAGGGCAAACATCCAGACATTCCAGAAGTTTGTGGAAGAAAAACTAGATTTTCAGGGACTTGAGGCTTGGTTTTAAAATCTCATTTCCAAAGAATCTAAGATGAAAGAACCCTACCAGCTAATTTTAGAGCAAACGATTTCATCCCCCTGATTGACTCGACAGGGAAGAAGGAATGGGAATTTAGAAAAGAAGGGCCATCTTTATTTGAAATCCATTTTATCTGTGTAGCATGGAACCAGTCGATGTTGCTATTTTATTCTTCAACACTCATGGTAAAGCAGTGGCTTGACATTCTGGAGCGATTTTACTGACTTGTGTAAGAACACAGTTCCTCCTGGATTTGCCTATCTAATTAATTAACTGACTCATTTGCTGAGCTATGGTGTGGAAATCACTGTGTATCTCCAGACCTGCTTCATCTTGCCCTAAACAGGAAGATGGAATCAGAGACAGTAAAGGCAAAAAGGAGCATAGAAACCATCAGGGCTGCCATCCTCAGTATGTAAAGATGACTCGGGGTTGCAACGGTTTTATGAGGTCCCATAGCCAGTAGTGGAAGACACGAGAGTAAAACTGCGGTGATTCGAACAACTCTCATCATTTTTGCTTTTCCTTCCTTAAAATCAAATAGCTCCAAGACTCATTTTTAAAATCCCACATTACTACTGGGAAATATATATTTAATAAAGTCACAATCATGAAAGATATCAAGATCTGGATTTTGAAACACTTTACAGTATTTGCCACAAGCCACAAGATTATGAGGGTGACAAGTACCTCCTCTGCATTTGAAAGCACTAACTCTGCTAAAACCAGCCATATCTCTGGAGAAGCTATAATGGAAAACCTCAAGCAACCTGATGAGAGAATGTACCTCCAGCACTGTCCCTTTGCATCTGACAGTGTGTAACTGGAAAGAAAGACTGCTCTATTGAGCCTTTTTGCACTCAAGACTGAGCAACCATCTCCCTCTTTCTCCTTAGAGCCTAGAATCAGCTCTCTGGAGATGACTGAAGAAGTGATGTTTCCAAAGGATCAGTGGACATGGACATTGAGAACCAACAGGGGAAGGTGATCCCTTATTTATCTTCCCCTGTCTTGCCTTCCATGATAAAATGCAAATCTGATCACCACATTATCCATAATAAAGTCCCTCCCTGCTTCCTCCATAGTACACAGGAAGTAACCTGGTTCTACCATCACCATAAACCCCCCTAGTACCACCATCACCACCACCACCACCACCACTACCACCACCACCACCACCACCATCACCACCATCACAATCACAACTGCCATCAAACTATTATTTTTCTTAAAATGACTCTAAGCTTCTCTTACTGCCTTGTTTCCTCTCTGTGGAATCCTTGCCTTTGAAGTCCTCCCCATACCTTCACCATCCTACAAATATTTATGCATCTTTTTTCAGGAAAATCTTTATGAGCAAATAACCCCACTCTGATTCATGTCACTATGTTGCTATCTCCATTTAACTTACTCTCTTCAATATACTGCAAGTTCTGAGAGCCCCAGGGAGGGTCATGATTGATTCAACCATTTTCCCTAGTATTTAGTGCAGTTTATGGTATGATATCAGCCCAAGATATTATAGAGTAGCTAGTCAGTGGCTTCATGAAACACACCTAGTATTTGCTCAATGTTTCCTCTCTCACCATTGCTGCCTTAAGAACTTTAAAGATTTTTATCAGTCATTGTTTCAACACTGTTTGGAGGGAAAGTTTGTTTAACCTTTGAATAAAATGCACTGAATGTTACCATTTCACCAAAAACTTATTTTGAAGGCCTTCTCTAAAAATCGGCAAAATATAAATTTTGGCTTAGAACCTGTGTTTTTACCATTTTATGAACTGATGTCCCTCATAAACTCTATGATACCCTAAGACCCGTCTCACTAGAAAAATGTCCCTTTGAGCAACAACATGCTGTCTTTGTGCCACCTGACATTAGAGTGTGGGGTGTGGTGGGAAAGAGACCTTTTAGATATCTTCTTATTGAAAGGTAGGTGCTGATACACAGTCCCTAGCTCCTCCCCCCTCCATTGCCAGCTCTGTTTTAATGGTGTCTGTGAACAAAATATTATCTCCTCAGGTCAAGGCCTCTTTTGCCCAGCAATTTCTGACAATCAAAAAGCAAACTTGGTCTCTTTCATGGAAGTCCAATGTAGCACTAAATTGCTTTTATTTGTCAGGAAAGAAATTTGGCTCAAATAGGGTAGAACTACTTCGTAAAAAGGAGAGCAAATCAAATGATTTAGGCTTCTATACACTTCAGCTTCATTTCCTTAAGTGATTGTTGAAACCATGTTGTGTTCCATCCTATCTGACCCCACCTTCTATATTCATCCAAATGGGACTTTGTTGGGTTGGCAAAAGTCAGCCAATTTTTAAGCCTCAAACACACACTTTAAGGAAATTCAAACAATCAGCCCTGAGACACAACACATAGTCACTAAAGTAGACAAATATGGCTGTGTGGGTATGGTAGCTTCTATTTCTCTTCTCTCCCCAGCCTGTCTACTACCTCCATTCTTCTGGTTCAATATGCTTCAGGGGGATGAGCAAAATCATTTTCTACTTCAAGGCCTGATATCCATTAGCTACTGGTACCACCAAAACCATAAAAAATGTCTACCGTATGCAAAATGCTATTAAACATTTAGTGAAAAATCCATCGATGCAGCAAGCTTCATTGTTATTTTACTCTAAGATATTTCCAGAGCTAGAGCAACTTTGAACAATCACCATCCTAATCAGTCAGCAGCTATCACCAAGAGTTCATTTAGCATGTATTTATGACCAACTGTTCCCTCAGAGGGTGTCAGTCGAGTGAAATGATAGTGATTTGAATACTTGAGGAGGAAGGGGGACAATCCCAATTCCCAATATAAATCTGTGTCTAGGAGTCAGTTCCTATAATCAAGTCACAAATTCCAATTTTGAGATTTGCATTGTTTCTTTTCATTCATATAATCTATTATTATTATTACTCCTCAGAGTTATAAAGCTGATATTTTAATATATATTAAATGGAGAATAAATTGCTTGTGGTCATGTCTCAGCATCAGACAACAAATTTGATTAGCTACACATGGAGATAAGGTCCCTTATTAAAGGAGGCATACGGCATAACTGGATCCTCAGACCCGAGGTCCTGAAGTGGAATGTACAGATAACTTTTTGTGG
The DNA here is from genome assembly GCA_004024945.1 of Uropsilus gracilis. Lineage (NCBI taxonomy): Eukaryota > Metazoa > Chordata > Mammalia > Eulipotyphla > Talpidae > Uropsilus > Uropsilus gracilis. The sequence goes on along the minus strand of PVHY01000301.1, from coordinate 181,269 downwards.
AATCACTGAGCCATTACAGAAAACTATATAGGAAAAAATACAGTTATGGGTAATTGGGGAATTATTAAGGGATATTTGGAAAGGAAGTATGAAAAGAAATATCAAAATTTTGCATCACATCCAGAATTCAACCATTTTACCTTCAAGTCAATTATGAGTTTATAAAGAGTAAACATATTCCTTATAAGCATATTATAGACATATCAAGGTTCGGTATGAATCTCAGAGAGTAAAAGAAAAATGGTCTTTAATCCAAGAAAACAGGTATTAGGAATAACTTTCTGGGTGTCAGATCATCCCAAATACAAAACAGCCCCTCTTGTGTGGAAGACCCTCAAACTAATGAAAATGGAACTATCATTTGACCTAGCATTTGTTCTTCTGGGAATCTACCCAAAGAAAACCTCAATACTTATACAAAGGGACACCTATACTCGGATGTTTACTGCAGCACTATTTATAGTTGCAAGGACATGGAAACAACCCAAATGTCCCAAAACTGACAAATAGATGAAAAAGATGTGGTATATATACACAATGGAATATTACTCATCAATTAAAAATGACAACTTTGATGAATTTGAGATAACATGCATGGACCTAGAAGAAATCATATTAGCAGAAACAAGTCAGAAAGAAAAAGACAGAAACCTAATAGTTTCACTAAGATATGGGACATAAGGAAGAAAATACCAGGAGGAAAAGTCAAAACACACTAACATCCAAACTAAAGTAAACAACTGGGGGTGGGGGGATGGGTAGGAGTGGATGAGGTGTGGTAGTGGGTGAACCCTGGGGAATACAAAGATGTGAAAAAAAAATATATATATATATATCTTAAAATGTTAATTTTTAAAATTATTAAAAATGTTGCTTGTTAACCTGTGCAAAAATTAAATCCTTTAATCAATTTTATCAATAAGGCAACGGTGTCTGACTATTGTAGGTCTTCAATAAATACCTTTAGATATATTAAAAATAACAAAAGAGCGCCTCTTGGGAAGCAGAGAGCTTCCAGCTACTGGAAGAGTTTATACAGAGATTAGATGGCCATTTGGTGGCTATGTGTCTGGGTAGTTCCAATAATGGCTACTTATTTTAATGAAATTATGAAACAAACAAGAACTAACAGACCCCTGTTATCACTTAGGGTTGCACTGAGCTTCAAGTAACAAAATGCCTGCATAACTATGACATGAAAATCAGAGGATTGTTTGATATTTCAAGAAATTCAAAGTTGACAATAATTTCCATAGGTAAATTGGCTTTCCTTTCCTTTTTTCCTTTACTCTATTCTCTTTGACCAACACTATCACTTATGTTGCCTCATGTTCATAGCTGTGGTGAAGTTAGTGATGTTGATGCTGGTAATAATGACACTTTGTATTATAGTGTGGCAAGATTCACTCTAATCTCTTATTATTTACTAATGATTATAGGAAAGCTGGTACTATAGATCTCACATTTATGTTTTAATCAACAAAAAAGGGAAGTGTGTATGAGAAACTAAAGCAAGAGAAACCCTTTATAATTACAGAATACAAATATTTCCAGAAGGTAAAACATTTTCATTCCATTGACTAAAGTGTGTCACCTGAATATCAATAGCTGGAAGGTGGCCAAGGATAATAAAAGGCGCTTGAGTCAGTTCATGAGCAGTTCTACCACATGTGTGAAGCTCTTTCACATTCATAATGTCATTTGATCCTTTCAAGTCATTTAGACAGGATTTTCCCAAACTGTGGGATGTGAACCCACCTTCACTGTTCTAAGAAACTGCTACTACACAGAACACCCTCCCTAGATTGCTGTTGCTATTCTTCCCTCCCTGAAATTTGATAACTGAGATGTGGCAGTCACCTTGAAATAGAAGACAGACTAGAATTACACAGGATAAGGCCCAGAGTCATTCTTTTCCTATGATGGCTTTCCATGAATTTGCTGAATCCACTAAAGGTCTAATGAGGTGAATGCCCAATGCCACTTCACCAGGCCTGAGCTCCGACTGGTGCCAGAATTAAGAGCACTGTTCCTGCCACCACGGCGCAAGGCACAGATTCTCTGGATGGAAAGTCAGCCTCTGGAAATAGGTTGTATCTTTTCAACGGTGCATTGCACATGCCAGGTCACAAGCGTATCACTCACACAGGGCCAGATTAATGTCATCCTTTGCAGTTCAGTGACCTCACGGGTGCTCTTTCCCAGGTTGACCTCCCATGAGTGCCATAAACACGAGGAAAATCAAGATCACTCTAAGCTGGAGATATTTCCTATCTGGCCAAAGTAAGAGGTATCAGCTGGGCTATTCCTGCAGGATTTATAGGTCAAAAGGCCAAAGGAGACTTTAAATGACTCCCTGCCTAAAATATCTACCGCTACCCTCAAGCCACATCTTCCCAAGAGGAGGCAGCATAGCATAGATGTAAGCAGTCTAGCTGGGCTCTGCAGTGCAGTGCCTCAAATCCCACACCCCAGTTGTGTTACCTAAACTATTTAAACCCATATGGTTATTCTGATGATTATGGTGGCATCTCCAAAGCTCTAGGCAAGATGGTCATCAGGCACAGGGGGCAGAGCTAATCACTGTTGATGGCAATTCTTTATCAGCACTGATTTGTTGTTACATTATTATTTTTCAGAGTAGGTCATGAGTTTCTTAGCACTTGGAGGGTGAAAACTTGGAAAGATTCCCAGATATTTCCAAAGCAAACATCAGTTCTTTGGAAGATGATAACAGATTTGAGGCATCTAAACCAGCACTTGGGTAACTGAAAACTGAAACTGATTATCTGTAGACTTCAGCTCAAGCTGTTAGACTTGTGGGCTCATCTGGAATCTAAAATGTCTTTAAAAATTAATCATCACTGATCCGGGACTGAAACGATCAGAAGCAGGAGTTAGGGTCTCAAAATTCAGTCTTGGTTCTGATCTAGTCTTTCCTGGGATAAAGAACTGCCACTACCATAATAAATAACAACACTATATTACAAAAATATTATAAAAACACTGAATAATAGCACTAAAAGTTTTTTGAACACAGAGACACTTATTCAATACCCCACAGATCTTTTAAAGCTATACATATCAGCACATATAAACCTTATAGTGAAGCCATGAACTCAGCAGTGTTATTTGTTCATAAAGTTAAGGCATTGCAGTCATTAGTTGTGTCTGAAAAACACAAAGATTAAGAATGGCCAAAACTAGATGGATAATGGTACTTTCTTCTTTTATTTTGTTACAAATGTTGAGCAGTCCTGGTGAATATGTGAAATTATGAGTATGTGAAACCAGCACCCCAGAACTATTGTTTCAAGACCAGGGTGGGGATGAGAAAATAAATCATCAGGAGTGTACGTGAGGGAGGGGAAATTGGAGTCTCTGATTTTCAGGAGGTGGGAGGGGACAAGGAAAAGGATACAAAAAGAAAGGAACAGAGACTGAGACCTGGACTTTGGGAAAGCAGAGACATGAGCATGGCCGCAGATAAAGAGAAGCCAAGCTGGGCAGAAGGACCTTGGAAGAGTAAGCTGATATCTGAAGATGACCAGGGATTTGAAAAACTGATTTTGCATCAGCATTTGTTGAAAAAGTTTGAAGACATTTGAGAAGCTGAACAATTCATAAAACTGGAGAGAGTAAAAGCAAAGAGAAGATAGAAAAAGAAAACTGGACTTGATTTGCATTTCCCTGATTGCTAGTGACATTGAGCAATTTTTGATGTGCCTGTTGGCCATTTGTATTTCCTCTTTGGAGAAGTGTCGTTAAGTTCTTCTCCCCATTTTTTTGATTAGGCTTCGTTTTTTGTTTTTGTTTTGTTGTGTAAGTACAAAACAGACAGATGGATGCAAAAGATGTGGTATACATACACAATGAAGTATTACTCATCAACTAAAAATGACAAATTTGATGAATTTATGGAAACATGGATGTACCTAGGAGAAACAATACTAGCAGAAACAAGTCAGAAAGAAAAAGACAGAAACCAAATGGTTTCACTAATATATGGACAACCAAATAAAAGTACACAACAGGAGGGGAGGGACCAGCTGGAGTGGTCAGGGAGGGGAGCTGGTTGATGACCCCTGGGGATTAAAATTATTTGATATATGATTTGATATATATATTATTTAAATAATAAATAAATAATAATAAATTAAATAATAGATATATATATTATTAAAAAAAAAAAAGAAAGACTGGACTTTGAAGAGTGCCTCCCTCACGTTTGTAGGGGCAAAAGGGCACCATCTTGGACATGTGTCTTTGGGAACTTTGGGGCTAAAAGTGGTGACTGGGGTAAGACAACTGGCCACTTATGACATTAAGGACTTTTTGCCCGACTTTCTGTTTTCCTTTTTAGTAAAATCCTGTTGTTAAATTGCATTTGAAGGGCAACTGCTATGTGTGGGTGGTAAGAATCTGAAAGAATCTGGGTGACAGAAGTCATATTTTGAAAGTGCTGTTTTTTTCCCCTTTGGTTTGTTGGTTGAAGGTTTCTGCTCCATTTTCACCCAATTTCAATCATTCCTTAGGGCAGGTTCTAGTACTTTTCCCATGGTAAAATTTCAAACTGAGATAGAAAGAAGCTGACTAATTGGTTCAAGAGTACTGTGCCTAGAAGGAGCAAAGTCAGACAGGGATAGCATAAGTGTGTGCTTTTCTCTGCTTTCTCACTCCTGAAGGGAGGAAAAGCAGACCTCCCAGCAACACCCCTGCTCATCACTTTCTTCTACCATATTTCTACCATAGATTAGTTGCATTTTCTGTTTTCCCTATCCCAGAATAAATTGAGGGGTCTAATAGAGAACCTCTTGAGAGAATATCATTTGTCACAGAATTCAAACTTTAAAAATTTAACAAACCCCCCAAGAATTATTGTCAACAGTAGTACAATATCTGCTTTTAAATTTCAATAATTTTCCAAGTCTAAATCTCCTATATCCTAAGGGAACTTCTAGAAAAATCAGTTATCAGTCTTTTAGGTTATCCATTCATCTCAGTCTGCCCAAGAGAGTTATAGTTTATGTCTATTTTCTTTGAGCAATTATTAAAGACATTTTTATTCACTCTCAAAAAATCAAGTTTTAGAAGTAAATTATTTGATCGCTCTGTTTAAAATAGGAATTTCTATCTCCAGAGTCAGTTTCTAAAGTATGGTATCTCTTAAAGTCATAATGCTTCTGGACAGAAGACAGGAAAAGGAATATATTTATACTTGTAAACAAGTCTTTATTTTTTAAAGACTAATTGGTCCAACTCTTAATTGATTAAAAAACCTTCTCATCTCTAAGAATTTCTCACTCATCCTCCATCTATTACTCTAAATCCTTCTAGTTGTTATTATCTCTAATATGAAACTGGTTCTAGAATATAGTATACTCACCGCAACCAACCAAAATAACAAATAGAAGTCATACTTCCTAATTTTACTACAAAAATAGGTAATTATAGTAGTGTGGTGTTGATTTATTTCACATAGATCAATGAAATAGAACTCAGATCCCAGAAATACAGTGTCTATGTCCATCTGATTTTTACAAATGTTCCAGGACTATCAAACAAGGGAAGACTAGTCTTTTCAATAAACTGTACTGGAAAAACTTGATACAACATGTAAAAGAATAAATTTGTACTTCTACTTTGGACTACATGTGTTAATTAATTTCAAAAATATCAATATCTGTTGGACAATCTTAATATATAAAAGTCTGGGAAGAAAGCACAGACTTAAATACTCATGACCTTAGATTAGGCAATAGTCTCTGAGTTGTGACATCAACAGTACAAACAACAACAAAAATTACATCAATTGGATATCATCAACAATTTCAGAGTTAAATCCTCCCAACATTACACAAGGAGTTTGAAAGTTGACCTTCCTCAGTCAGTAGCTATGACACCTAGCATCACAGTCTCAGATACCTTCATTGTATTCTGTGAGAGACATAGTCAGAAGACCAGCATCCTCCCTCAGCTAACCCTGACTATTCATTGTTCTGAGATACTTTTAAGAAGTAGAGAAAGGATCTGAATGGGCATTTAACTGAGGATGATATACAATTGGCTAATTGAGATATAAATAAATGTTCAAAGCACTTATCAATCAGGGAAACATAAATCATAAACAAAATTTGATACTACTTCATCCCCACCAGGATAACTGTACTAAGGAAATACAAAAAACAGCAAGTGTTAGGGAAGTTGCAGAAAATGGGAATCTCCTACTTTGTTTTAGAACTACAAAATAGTGCAACTACTTTGGAAAACATTCTGGCAGGTGTTCAAAACAAATATAGAGTTACCATGTGGCCCATCAATTCCACTCCCATATGGAATTGATGAAACACATGTTCACATAAAACTTTGTACACAAATATCAGTAGTCAGTGTGAGTCACAATAGCCAAAAGCAGGGATAACCCAAAAGCCTATTAAGTGACAAATGAACAAATAAATACAGCATATCTGTATAATGGAGTATTATTCAGCTACAATGTGAATGAAGCACAAAAGTATTTTGATAATTGCAAACTCAGCACCAAGATCTCCATGAAGCATGATTATATTTGCATGCTGTACCCTAGAGGAGTAAATTTAGAGACCGAAGTGAATTATGGTTACCCAGGGATAGGCAGAAGGAAGTTGGTGGGAGGTGGGAATCACTGCTACAATTTCTTTCTTTGTGTGATGATGAAAATATTCTGAAAGTATTTGTGGTGACAACTGCACAATTCTGATATTTGAAAAACTGTTAAGTCATATAATTAAACAATTTTATTATATAGTATATAATTATATAATATATAAATTATATATATTTGTTTTATAAAAACAAATAAGCAGATAAAACGTAGAGCTCCTACATACAAGAATTTACATTATATAGAAGATAGATATTTCCAGTCTTTCAAAATGTGGAAAAGGGAGAGTAGATGAGATTAGAATTTAGAGAACAAAGAAGAAAGACACAGTCAACCTTAACAAAACATGAGAACAAATGTTATTTTAAAGATTAACAAAATCATTGATAGGAACAACTGGTACTTGGAGCTGAACCTTGGAGGCTTAAAAGGAATTCACATGTCAAAGAAATGAAAGCACATTCTTGACAGATATAACACTATAAGGAAAGATATGGTCTCTGATTCAGATATTAACTGAGACCTTTGCTTGCTTTTGTTTAGTTCACTGGTTTTCCAGGATTACAGGATGCAGTAATACTGGTTAGTCAAGTGATTTGCAAATAATTGGAAGATCAGCTCTATAAGGATCTAGGGCCATCCCCACACACACACACACACACACCCCGTTTCTCTTTCAACAAGCAATCTCAGGTACGAACACTGCCTGAGAAGTTCCAAACATCTTGAGAATAAATAACTTGGCGAGAGTCTTTAGATTCATCAGGATGTGATGAGAACATCCACAATTCAATGTTTCACGATGAAAGACTTTTGACATGGGAGCTGATAAGCACACCAAATCCTGACTGGAGTGCCTGGGCAGGATGAATGTGATGGCTGAGAATGGGGTTGCACAAAGCCTATTACAGCACATGTATGAAGATATTGCAGGTCAAATTGTTTGTCACAAGCAGTGGATGGGACACTTCAGAGGAAAGGCCAGCCAAGGACAGAGCATGAAGCCCACAATAGTGGGGAAACACTTCCTTGAGCAATCAGAGCGAGGTACAGAGAGAGACCCTATCAGCTTGGGTTCTAGTCCCAGATGTCCTCTAATCAAACAAGCATCTTTGGGGATTTTTGACCTCAGTTTCCTTTTATCTTCAATGAGTCATTAAGCTTGCTAGGAATCATGCTCAGCTTTGGGTTTTTCAGTTCCTGCCCATTGGCAGAATGGTCTCTGGCACAGATCTTTCAAATAGAAAACTGCATTTATTAGAAGCACATCATAAAGAAAGACCAGCACAACAAAAATGCCCTTTACTTATAGAACACTCAAACAAGCACACACAATGATGTAAATAGAAACCTAAGTCATAATTTCAAAAGACTTAGTTCATTCCTTTTCCTCTTCTCCCCACTCTGCCAAGCCTTCAAACCTTTGATGCAGAACATTCAGGAGGCTTCTGCTCTCATTAAAACTCACTGCTCTATTCCAAACACCAGGCACTGACACTCTGCCAGGCTCCTACCACCCCATGCAGCCAAGCTGAAACCACACGCAGAATGACTTACATGGCAGACAGAACATTGTGCTGATGTTAGACATGGAACTGCCAGATCAGACCCATGTTTGCACAGCTGTGCCACTGCTGGAAAAAGCATCCTTTCTTCTTAGCTTTACTACATGTGTATCTACAGCATATGACATAGGTGTGTGTGCCCACACATATGTATATTCATGTGATCACCTGCATGTTATATTAATTATGATTTTTTAGCCCGTATTTTTGATACTCTGACATTTTTGGGCCTTGTTGACCTGAAGGACTGCCCTCCCCAGGGTGAGCTAGTTTCTAGAGATAACAATTGGCATGTGAATGCACCTTCCAGGCTGACAGCCAACCCAGAGCCATGTTCTCAGTCCCCTGTATTTAGCTCTCAAACACCATGTTTCTAGGGACCTGCCTCCATCACTCCAGAACCACATGACAGTTCACTGAGGACAACCTCTATCCCCTAGATCGTGCTAAAATGTTTCAGGTCAGCTCACTGTGTCTCATTCATTCCTACAGAAACCACAACCAAGGCTCTTGCTCTTCATGCCCATCTCCCGAGTGGCACCCCATCAAGCCTTGTCATCATCCCTCCTCCTGAGATCTGTGAGTAGCTGTAAATAATAAGCTGTTTTCAGAGACAACCTCCTGACCTCATACCTAAATGATAATAAACACCCCCCACACACACACACTCACACAAATATGTATAAGGACAACAGAAGAGCTTTAAAAGCATTGTGTCTAGTAACCTATATGCCTAATTTCAAATTGCACTTTAGCTAGTATTGTTTGCATCCCTTTGGGCAAACTTAGGTATCTGTTCACTCATCTTTGTAAACGTAGGATGATCAACTTGCAGGTAATTCCAGGAAATTGTGTGTGTGTGTGTGTGTGTGTGTGTTGAAAGGGAGAGAGAGAGTACTGTTCAAAGTACTAAAATAACCCTAAAAACCAACCATCCCAAGATTCTCAGAACTGATCCTTTTAAGACAACTAGTTCTAGCAGGCAGAGTATTTTGAACAAACAGCAATGAAGTCCCTTGGAAATGAGGAATAGTTTGCATTCTTGCATAAGCTCTTCCTAATTTAAAAAGAAATCTTCATGATCCAAGCTTCTGTCCCTGCCCATTTCCTAAACAAGGATAGAGTCACCTCTTCCCCTTTTGACACAGAACATAGTTCAAAGGCATCTCATCCAGGTATAGGTTTAGCTCAAATATGTCCTCTCTAAGAATTTCATATTTATTCTAGAATATAGATAAAGTCACTTTCCCTCCTTGTAATATACAGGGATAAAATCATCCTCTCTTTTCTCCTACCCCAAACTTCCAAAGTTTCAGACCCCAAGCTAAACACACACATCCTTCTCCCTAGCCAATGATGGGGTCTACACCATCATTTAGCCCATTCATGCATATTATTAAATTGGTTTTCCCTTGCTAACCCATATGAGGGTTTTCATCACTCATCCTGTGGAGAACTCCGCAAGGTAGGGGATTCTCCCTTTCATCCCAACAGTAGAGACACTAGAATGTACAAGTAAAGGAAAAAAAGGCTGTCATCACAGTGGCCCTTGGAATTCACTTAGGAATTATCCTTTTCAGATTTGTGCAAGTTTCCATTCACCCAGAACAAGTTTTCCCATGACCATTAAACATGTTTCTATGTTGGATTCCAGTTGACATTCTGCATTTTGAAATAGCAAATGAATTTTAACAAATATAGTATATATACAAAATCCATTGAATTATACATTTTTAAATAAAACATTCAGAGTTATATGAAATATGTCTCATAAAATTCTATGAAAGTGAATAAAGTTAAATAAAAAAAGTCACAGAAAGGGGAAAGATCTTTGCAAAACATATATCTGATAAATGATGGGTATTTGAAATATATAAAAAAGATAGCTCATAAAGTCAAGAATAAAAACATAGGTAATCCAATTAAAAACAACAAATTGATACGGATACCTCATCAAGGGTATCAATTTTTAAAAAGTCATCTTAAAAGGGTGTCAAATATTTTAAATGCTGAAAGAAAAAGTCCACTAACCCCAAGTTCTGTATCTTGCAAAATTATCTTTCAAAAGTGAAGAAATAATTCTTAGATAAGCAGATATACACATAGTGATAAAACTATAAAAAGATATTCAACATCCTATGTTATTATGGAACTGCAAATTAAAATAATGAGAGCTATGATTCGAAAGACTAAGTCTAAAGCAGGGACATCAACATCATCAAGTGCTGGTGAAGATTTGGGACAACAGAAACTCTCATTCATTGATGACAGGAAATGAACATAATGGGTGCTTTGGAAAGCAATTGGGCAGTTTATTATAAAGCTAACCATACTCTAACCATGAAATACAATTACTATTTTCTTAGTCCAGGCCCATGTGAGTAAAAAAATTATATTCATACAAATTGCAGACCCAAGAATTTTATGGCTGTTTTAGCTAAAATGTCCTTCTGTAGTTATGATATAGTCACAAAATTGAATAGTATTCAGTGATAAAAGAAATGAACTATCGAGTCATGAGAAAATATGGAGAAACTTAAAAGTATATTTCTAAGTGAAAGAGATCAATTACAAAGGGTACTTACTGCATGATTCCAAAAATATGCCATTCTGAAAAAGGCAAAACTACGGAGACAATTAAAAAGATCAGTTGCTGTAGAAAGTCTGTGAGAGGATGAAGGAATAACCAGGCAGAACACAGGAAGTTTTATGGAATGGAATTATTCTATCTTTGATGTTTAACACCAAGAGGAAATATTTAAAAAAAAATCTGGAGGTATCATTGCTAGAGAAAAGCAAAGGCAAAAATCTTTAAAGAAAACACTTTAATTATAGAGAAATTGCATCTGACTTCTCAGAAGTAAAGAAAAATCAATTAAAAAGGGTGTGAAATATTTTAAATGTTGAAAGAAAAAGTCCATTAACCCTGAGTTCTGTATCTTGCAAAAGTATCTTTCTAAAGTGAAGAAGAAATCATTCTTAGATAAATAGATGTTGAGGTTAATGTCGGTGGATCTGCTTTGCAAAAATGTTAAAAGAAGATATTTAGAAAGAGGAACAAGAAATAGATGTCATAAACTTGGATCTCTATAAAGCATGGAAAAACATCATAAAAGGAATAGGTGATAGTAAAATAAAAATTGTATTTTTACTAGTCTTAATTGAACTAACAGATAGTGGGCTCAGTATAATGCCAACAATGTATTCAATTATGCACTGTATGTGTATGTCAGATATATATTATACATATGGATATATATATAGTATATTTGAAGTCAATGAAAGTATAAAGCAATATAAACAGCAGTAGATTCAGCAATATCAACAGTAGACACAATCAGTTCAACAAGGATGTAGATACAATGTTGCCCTACAAAAATCAATATTATTAACTTATGCAAGAAATAACTAAAATATTTTTAAAAGAAACTACTTCAAAATGTCACATAGTACTAAACTATGTCATAATTAACCAGATTAGCAAGATGCCTAAGGACAAACTGTTAAAACTCATAGAAAATACAGAGAAAATGACTTAAAATAAAGAAACTTCTGTAACATTAAAGAGATAGTACCAATTAAAACATATTATTTCTCTCCAAACTAATCTACAAAATTAACACAAGCCCAATACAAATTCCAGTTGGATGTGTCCTATACACATAAGCCTAAAATTTACATTCACTAAATACCTAAAGTAACCTTAAAATTAGTAAAGAAAGAAAGCTTATCTTCACCACATATTAAGATGTACAAGATCCAGTAATAAAGAGTTTTATTGACCTAAAAATAGGCAAGTTGACAAATGGAAGATAAATAGCTCTGCGACAGACTCATTAGCTTAAAAAATCTAAATACATGATGAAGTTGGCAATGGGAAAGGAAAAATTGTCGAGTTGATGGTGTGAACATTTTATCATGAAAAATTAATCCAGATCTCTAACACTGAAAAAAATGAACTCTAGGATGGCTAAAAACAAAAATATGAAAATAAATAGCTATATATTTAATGAGAGGTCTCTCTACCAGGAAGCTATATTAAAATATATACAAAATTGATTTTTAAAATGTCCTACCAATGAAAAAGTAGTCCCCCATCCCACCACCAGGGGGGAAAAATTAAACAAATGTTACAAATAGGCAAGTTACAGAGGACACTAGAAACAAACATGTATGATGAAACGATCAAAATCATCCTTAAACAGATGTGTGCACATTGAAACAGGAAAATACAGGGCTTAGTACGGAACTAGTGCACTTAGTAGGCAACTAATAACAATTTTCTAGGCCTTCTGATTTCTCCATCTTTAAGAACAGAGTTCTCTCTATGAAAGAACAGAATGAAGTGCATTAAAAGTAGAGCTTAGAGTGAGTTTCTAGAGAAATTTCTTATAAAATCATTCTATATGCTAAATGAATCTCAATAAGAGTTTTTGAAGTCACAGAAGTCTTAATTTGAGACTTTGTTGTAACTGTTGGAACAAGGAACAAGCATTATCCTTCTTCTGGTCACAGTGATACAAAAGAAACTGTTAGTTAGAATCCTTTATGCCATGAGCTAAACTTTATTTCTGTGCCTTCCCTAGTTTCTTTATGCTTTACATTTCACCATTGTGTTGACTTCCCTCAATCATGAGCACTGTAATTTCATAAAAGAGACAGTGGAGGGAATTTAATTGAAATCATTCCATTCAATGATTTGCCTATTCAGCCAATAATCCATCAATAAATATTGGTTGAGTTCTGTTATTTGTTTAAGGTAGAAGCAAGTTTTCTTAGTTGTCATGATTAGTGTTCACACTTTTTATTAATATTTTCCCTCCATCATTTTAGTTCCCACAGTTCTTCTGCCACTGTATCACCCATTAACCATCAGCGATTTCCCTTGTGTTCATCCCTCCCCTATTTGCACCCTCCCCCCCCACACACACTTCTTGTGCTCTTACAATCAAATACTGATTTTAAATCTGTGATTTTAATAATAAAGGCCATCAGTGCCTTTCTTCTGGAAGCTGATCATCGGGTGGAATTCAAGACTGGACTCCCCATGGAACAACTGAAGTCACTTAACCTATTTGAAGCTGGAGCGCCTCATCTATGGAACTAAAATCAAAACTCGTCTACATGGCGACCATGAGCATTAAGCCATCCTGAGCACTGACAGCGCTGCTTCCCAGAGTAGCAGCCGTTTTCCCTCCCATTGGCCTGTTATCTGTAAGCAAGGAGAGGAGAAAGAAATCATCGTATTTTTGCATCAGCCTCATGATGAAACTGGACCGACAATCCACCAGAGCCTATCCTGATCTAGAAACTTTATACACGAACGTCAGCCAGGAGAAACATTCCCAATGCCAGGACCAGAGCTGCAAGGCATAGAAGGAGCAAACTGACAGAAGCTGGGTCAGAGCAGATGACCAGTATCAAGGAGGAGACACTGAAACGAGCCAAACATGCATGAACTGGCTGCCTGGAACACAGATACACCTGAAAACTAAGTGCTATGTCCCAGGAAAACATGTCTACATCTGGCAAATGAACATTGCTCCAGAAAAGAAAAGGGAGAACAGAGTGGAGGCAGGCAGAAGGGAGGGGATGGGAGGAAGGAACACCCAAAAGGTAAGAAAATGAAATGCCAACAAAAAGTAAACAATAAAAAATATCTTTTAAAAACAATTATCTTTTTTTTTTGCCTTATTTGGAGTTTTATGGTGCCCCGATTTTACTTATCCTGTGGAACTTTTGAGCTCCTGGCTGCTTTGAGAAAGTGAGAGAATCCAAGTGTGGGGGTTATTTTGTTATTTTTCTTTCTTTGTTTTTTTTTTCTTCTTTGGCTATCCAAACCTAACCTGAAATGTGAAGTTATGTCTTTTAAATTCTTCTTTACAAGTTGTCCCTTAACAATGCAGGATTGTTCCACAAAAGAAATCTATTTCATTATAACAATTTCATTATCTATCATTTTTTAGTTTATTTTAATGATTGTACATGTGCACACATATATATGACACATATATATGTGTATATATATATATATATACACACATATCATTGTCTACACCGAGGTTCTCCCATCTCCTTAATATCCGTTAACCATCTTAATCTTTGTGCCCTCCCCCTCCCTCAATTCCTTCCTCCTCCCCTTCCCTTACTCTATCACCTGTGGACATTCTTTCTCTTTTTCTCTCAAATACACAGAGTGAACTTGGTATTGCAAAGTTCCATAAATCTAAATGTATACTGTACATAGCCACTTTGGGAATAATTCTGAGCATTTATTTGTCAATCAAGGGAGAAATGGATGTCAATATTGGGCAATCAATTGGTCTCCTCCATGCACCAGTGGTATGCATGAAAGGAACAAATCAGTGCTTAAACATCAGTCTACACACACATAGGATCCTGAGGTCATTTAATGTGATTGTTTTCTTGGAAGCCTAATAAGACAGATTTGGATCTCCTCTTCCATTTGACTGGTAATATTTGTTCAAGTTGGATACAGTAACTCCTGTTCTCTCACTCAAATATTTGGGTATCCAGATAGATGATGGAGAAGAAAGTAAAGATGTTATTAAACACTACTTTTTAATGGGGGGGAACACCTTGGGAAGTATTACTGCAATCACTTCTGGAGAGATGAGAATAACTTAGCAGTTTGCCAAAGTCAGAAGGAAGTTTCAAAGACTGAGGGAAATAAATATAAAGTGTCTGATAAGAGGTGGTGAAATTAAGAACAATTTAATTTGCCAAGTGTATTTGAAAAGGGATGACAAAAAGCAGTCACAGATGATGTGACAATTGTGCTATAAACAACCAGTGCACTCACATATACATCTTTAAACAATCAACTGACTCTTCTATACATTTGTTCTGCTTACTTGAGCTTTGTTTTTATTTTTTTGGACCTGGCCCACTTACAAATGTATAGCAACATCTGCAAATGAGGCAACTACAAAGACAAGTCTAATTCTGGGGTAATAAAAAGTAGAAATTACTTTTGAACTTGATTTTTAAAAATAACTCCAAGAAAAGATGATGTAAGAGAACTAATAAATAATGTTTCCTCTTTTAATCATGTCAAAGATGTTTAATTTCACTCATTGTTTTTAGTACACTGTAATGTATGGAATAAAGACCAATGCAAATATGTTTGTAAAACATTTATTGCATTTTACACCATATAAAGTTTTAGACAACAACTTTCTGTCTTTGCATGCACATGCATGTACATGTGTGCATGTGTGTGTGTGTGTGCATTTTAAAGTTAGACTTTCAGGTTAAAGGATTGAACTAAACACCAGACAATGGCATTATCAATTCCTGAGGATGACATTGGAACTGAATTTATGAATTTTCCCAAATCATGGTACCCAGTTGCATTCGTCCATCCCTTGAGACCCAAAATAAAGGATTCAATTCATGTCCTTACATATTTGTATGTTGTGATAAACAACCATGTGTTTTAACTCACATACATGACATTGTATCAAGTTATATGCTCATATTTATCTTTTTCTCACTCAGCATCCTTTCCTGATATCCCCCTGATGAGGCTCTGAATATCTACTTTGTATCTTATTAACTGAGGTCCATAGTTTTCAGTGGGTGATCAATTCTTATTCCACTGGGAATTAACCTTGGTCACTATAAGTTCTCTGTTGCCAAAAATAACGCTGAAAAGCAACCTTGTATACAGGGTTTCTTATGAACATTTGCAATAATACTCTGAAATATATAAACAGGATGGGATGGTTGAATTATTGATAAAAGAAATACTCATTTTAACCAATTATTGCATAATTGCTTCTCAAAATGCTCCTTTCATTTTACTATTTATCAGTAGTACATGGAAATTCCTGTCTTCTCCAAGTCCTGTCAGCAAGCGATAATCCCAGCATTCTCATTTTATTATTATTGCTAATCAAATGGATTTAAAGTAGTGCTTGTTACTGTAATGGTCATTCTTGCTATTTTGATTTCTTACATACTGTTGAGATATTTGGTTTCTGTAAACTGTCTGTTCATTTGCCCATTTTCTTGCTGGTTTCCTGCTTCAGGCAGTTTAATTTGGAACGAAAGTATATTTTGGAAATTAAGGCCTTATTAATTGTAAATATTTAAAATAACTTCTCCCAACATGTCGCCCACTTGTTAACCTTATCCAACTTACTCTTCGCAAACAGAAATCCCAAATCCCGTAGCCATTCCAGTTGATGGGGAGTGATTAGAGTCTTGTTTAGCTTTTCAGACCTTCACACTCAGATGGTCACTCCTGCATTCCTCAAGGCTCCAATTCTTCTCTCTCTGCTTTGGTCACCTGCTATTCTCACACACTCTGCTGAGCCAGGATCCCAGAGACAGGAGAACATTTTTCCAGGCTGACCTGTGGTCAACGCAGGCGCAGACCTGGCTTCAAAGCCGGCCACCCCCGTGCCCCTGCTCCAGGACTCCTGGGTCCTGATTGTGCTCTCTGAGGCCTCACAGAATCTCAGCACATCCTCCAGATTCCCCCCAGGAATGCACAGTCACACCAGTGCTCTCCTGGCTGGGTGGCCCATGGCCAGCTGTGGTCACAGGTAGCCGCAGAGACAGGAGAAAGTGCAGATCCCAGACTGGACCAGCAGTGCGGCGGGCTGTGGGTGGAACCACAGGCATCCTGCACAGATGCCAGACAGTGACCTCTGTGCAGGCTCTGCCAAGACAAACGTGCATGCTGGGAGCAAAGAAGCCTTTCATGCCACAGCCCTACTGTCTTCCTGAGAAGGCAGGCTGGCGTCCAGGGGTGGGGGTGAGAGGGGAAAGGAAGCTTTAGTTAACTGACCTATCACCCTAAAGGCTACAGCTGCACTTACTATGGGAAGCAGAGAATGCTAAGTTAGGCATCCCGTTCCTCACCGTCCTCCTTCAGGGAACCTTTTTTATTTTCAAAAAGAATATTATTCATCCATCAAAAAAGACAAATGTGCATCATTCGCAGCAACATGGATGGAGCTAGAAGGAATCATGTTAGCGGAAATAAGCCAGAAAGCAAAAGAGAATTACGGGATGGTCTCACTGATAAGGAAAACAAACAAACAAATGGAAACGAAAAACTGTCAACAGAACTGAAGCACAGAGCAAGAGAGGGGGGAGGGTAAAATTGGGGGAGGGGGAGGGCACAGGAGTTTAGGATGGTTCACAGGTGATAAGGTGATGGGAGAACCTCGGGGTAGACAATGATGCTCTCTCTCTCTCTCTCTCTCTCTCTCTCTCTCTATATATATATATATATATATAGTTAATTTTAAAATCATTTAGTTGTTTACTAAATTATTCTGATAACAATTTTTGATTTCGCAACTTCTTTCTACTCTAATATGTTTCATTCATTCATTCATTTTTACGTTGCTAGCTACCCCAGTGTTCTCCTGCCACCTTATCATCTGTGAACCATCCTCTTAGTCTTGTGTGCCCCTCACACCCCAATCTTCCCCCTTTTCCCTTTCATGCTCTATGCTTCAATTTTGCCAAAAGTTACTTTAAATTTTTCTAAATCTATGATGTTTTAAATAATGATTTTCTTAAACGGATCAAAGAAATAAATCCTAAAGACCTTAGCTCATCACCCAGAGTTCAGAATCAGAGAAACCTAGGGGTAGACTCTGGATTTAGATCTGCCTGACCCTTGGGTCCCAGTTCTTGAATCTCTTGCCTCCCCAGTATGTATGGCATCTTCTCCATCTCTATAGGTCTGCCACTATCCGAAGATAAGCCTGGATAGTGTTCTGACTTTTGAAGACCATCTGAAGGCAGTGTGCTTCTTCAGGCTCAGACAATAGTTGATGTCTAGGAAGAGCTAGAATTATCCAGTGAGTAAATATGTTTTTTTTTGTTCTTAGAGCTTAATTAGTAAGATTTATATCTGAAACTCAGTGGGGCTGTACAGTTCTTATTTGATTTCCCTTTAGATAACCCCAAGGTGCCTGAATTTGTGTTGTCATACAGAGATTAATAAGTAAATAATCCCATGAAGGAAAGAAGCAATAAACTGGTTAATTAAAATGCTTGAATTTAAGGACAACTTCCCATCAGAATAAGGGGAGAGGAGCCTCTTGATGTGGTAAAATGGATGATCTCTCTTTCTTGCCAGGCTCCATCTCAATAGCAACCACTATCCTCAGCTTAGCAGAAGCTAGTCATAAAGGGAGGTAATTAGAGTTTACCATTATCCAAACTTCCAATTTCACCCCAAATCGAAGACTCTTTAGAAAGGGAGGAAGCATCATAAAGCACTCTGCTCCTCAAATACAGTGCTTGATGCAGGGCCAAGTCAATAAAAGATGAGGGAGGGAGGGTATGGGAGAGGCAGGGAAGATGCCATTTATAATCCATTCCATGTGGAAGCCTCCTTTCCTGGAAATGCTATTGAGTCACTGGAACTCTCACGACTTCAGGTGACACTTTGCACCCAAATCACATCGCACACACAAGGCACTCACATGCATGCACACACACTCACACATGCACAAATGCACATTTGGGACTCACATTTCCTGTCAGAAAGATGAACTCTCCACAGTTTCTATTTTATATTAACTTGTCCTTTATTTTCTATTTTCTGATGCTTGCTGAGTTTTGAGGAACTGCCACTCCAATGGGTAATTCCTAGAGAGCAAACTACTTGCTCACATGCATACTTTTCAAAGGTAAACCCATCAGTCCAGATCCATAAGTAACTGCCTCCTTTACTGGACTCCCACACCCCCACTACTGGTTATCTTTATTAATCAGTCACCACTGATTAATCAGGACACACCTGCCACCCCAGAGTTCATGGAAGTGATCTAAACTAGCTAATCCTAGTTCTCTGCTTACCCACCTGGCCTGTTCGTTTCTGTGGCAATCACTGAATGAAAACTTTGGCCCTTCACTTTACCCTCTGTCTCCATCTCTGCACACTGTCAGTGTCTGCTGCTTCCCCAAGGGACCTCACACACCGTGCTCCCTTACTGCACGTCAGGAGCACACTGCCATGCTTTTGATGGCAGTGACCTCCCATTCGGTTGGCTTTCCTCTATCTAAATTATCATTTCCAAAATCTATGTGACAGTTTCCCTGTGCATATTCTTTGGACATTAATTTCCCAGGCCTAGCATCAGTGAAGAAGTAGAATTTTCCAAAGTGAGCATGAATGTCAGCATAGATGATGGAAGGGTCTAACTGATGTCGGGAGATGTGGGTCAAGATCACTCCCTCAGATGCAAAGGAGAAACTTAAAGTGAAGGGACAGCTGTCTTCTTATGGGTCCCCTGGGATCATGTGATGGTGCTGCTAATAAAATGCCCTTGGAGTTTTGTGCCATTGATGATATTGTTAATTGACATCTGTAAGATTATAAGATACACCCAAGTTCCACACTTGGAGAACTGACTCATTTTTCTGACTACCAACAAGTTGTGCTTTCTAGGCAACTATGCCTTATCTATTAAAGTTAATGCCCTGCCAACTTAGGAAATAACTAGCCATGAATTACAAAGTATTTGTAACTAATTTTAAAGTGACAGCAATCCCTAGATAGGCATTAAAAAGCTTCCTAGACTTCTGTGCAATTATTATCAATAAGTGTTTCATAAAACTGGAATGTTTTCAAGAATCAATGGAAAACAGCCTTGATCCTTGGTGTTTGAATTTGAAGGTCAACCAGGCTATGTTTCCTGAAGAGATGAATGTAGACTATGCTAACCTGGGGCACAGTGATTAAATCAGGAGCTGCGCGATGGCCCATAGATCACTACTTGCTAGCTGTGTGATTTTGGGTGATGTTTTTAAACTTGCTTAGCTCCAAGTCCCTTATCAAAAAGTAGGGGAAAAGAGTACCCATTTTGAAGCAGTGTTGTAAGAATTAAATTAACACATGTGCTTTGCACATTCTCTGGCTCAGTTATAGGACCCATAAATAATGACTTTCAGTGGCTATTGCTAGCAACCTGCAATGGCAAAGAAAGGAGGAGTGGATATACCACTCCTTTTTCTCAGTCCCTTTCAAGATACTTTCTTCTCATTCTGTGTTTGATTCCTTTTAGGATATGCTTATATTACTGTTCTTGTATTTCTAAAAAGTGTTTATATATCCTGTTCTCTACTCAAAATTTTGATTCACAGAGAAAAACGTATTATGACCTCATCTATGCCTGGAGTGGCATCTCCAGCTTCCTTTGATGCATATAACAGTCTGTGAGCTCTTAAGAACTAGAAATAATGTTGTCTACCTACTTAATTCCTTCTTGCTGCTTTCTTTTTGAAGCTTAAAATGTAATGTTGATTAATTTGTACTGATTATTAATATAATAATAAGTAATAATAAGGCTGTTGAAAATGAGTTTATTAAATACTCATCTCCCACTTTGGAGCCCTATAAAACATTGAACAGAACAGTTTTTAAGCAAACAGGCATTGTGGTTTCCTTACATCTTTCTCCAAAGCCTTAGAAAATTACTATTAGTGCCATTCAAGCTGAGAAGCTTAGTCATATTTTCTAAACCTTATGAATATGTCCCAGAATGGGAAAGGACAGAGGATAAGTCTTCAACAGCTGGGAGAAGTTTTGTGGATTTCATAGTGGTTGGGAACTACTAACAAGGAAATATGACGCATGGCCCTTGGCAGGAACATATTATAAAATCCAGAGTCCTTTGTTACGGGCTGAGTAGGGTATTATTCATAATTGTTATTTGACTTGGTCTTCTTCCCATCTTCTCTTTAACAGAAAGTTTTTCTGCCTTGAAAAATCACACCATTTAAAGGTGCCCTTGTCTGATTTTATGCTACATAATCTGGCAAATATTACTCAAGAAAGAAGCCCATAAGATGTATAGATGTATGATGGTAAATGGCATATCACCACAGAACAGTTAAATTTTTAAAGGTTAAAAAAAAGAGGGGTTCCACCCTCATCTGAGTAATGCCAGGAAATGCCCATCATTCCCAAAATATTTCATTCATTCAACTGACATTCATTAACCTCCCCCTCCTACCCCAAACATCCTCATAATTCTAGAAAATCATCATAATTCATCAGTTTGGCTCTTCCTCATGTCACCAGCCCCATCTCACAGGTTTTCTCTACCTGACAACCCCCAAGACAGCTACTTTTGATGTTTATAGTCTCTGTAGGTAACGAGTGACCTCAAGCAAGTGATGACATGTAAAAGTATTTTGACAAAGGAAATGCATTGATGTACTCTTTTCGTGCAGATACTGTTCAACTTGCTGACCCTGAAAGCAAGCCTTTATCCTCTGAGTGAGCCCCGCTGGCTGACTGGCATCTGGCTTTGGAGAGTGTTTTGCTCACAGCCACATGTGCTCTGCATGGCTTCTAGCAGTCACCTGTTGCCACAAAAACACTGCGCTACAAACAACCACAAACTTCAGCAGCCTACGACATTAGAGGCGTATTTGCTCCTGTACCTGGGACTAGGAGATCAGTATTGAGCACTAATTGATTTCACCTGCACTTGACTGTAATTGTGGTTGATTTCACCTGGATGTCCTAGAGTTATATATACAGGAGCACATACATCTGGGCTCCACAGCCTGTCAGCTAGAGAATAACTTCCACAAGGATAACCCAGTGATCTTGGCTCTGCTCCACATAGCCTCTCCGCAGGCTAATCCAGGTATGTCCTCATAGCAATGAGAGCAACTGTGATCAAGCACACCTGTCCTTCCAAACTTGGCATTGCATCATGGCTACAGACATTCCACTGGCCAAAACAAATAGCCTGGTCAGGCCAAAGTTAAAGTGAAATTATCTAATTTCAATGCTAAATTACCTGCAGAGGCTCAGGATATAGGAGCAGTAGTGCCCTCATGCACCCCAGGGAAGTAGTGGTTTCAGAGCGGTATTTGCAGAGACTTTGATCTTTTCTACTTGAATTCCTGGGAAAGGTGATATAATCTTTCACTTCAGTAGCACTGAACCAGGAGCCCATCACCCTCTCTTTACACTATCATTCTATCCCATCCAGCACTGTTTCAGTCCCAGGAAGTATACTGTGAGAACAGATCATACACAGTCTTTGTTGTTCAGAGGTCTATAGCTCATTAGGGTGATGATGAGCACTTACAATAAGGATTGTGTTAGAAAATACAAATAAAGCTAGAGACAGCATGCTTGGTGATGGTAAGAAGCTTTCAAACACTATGCTGAGATGCAGCTCAGCCCTCTAGCATACATTTGCACTTACCTGCAGCATCAGCAGATGAGTCCTGGGATCTGAGAGTTTTTGAGGCCCAGTACCCACATATTCCTCTGCCTCAGAGTTATCATCAATGTAGATAGGGCTTGTGCCAGTGCACACAGGTAAAACCCAGAAGCATTAAGAATTAAATGTCACAGAAGAAAACCCTCATCAGCCAATGAGGCAGCAGTCAGTGGACAAACACTTGACCTTCCCAGCCCTCATCATGAGAATCCTCAGCTGTGTTCTACAGAACAACCTGGTAAGAGTCCAACAGCAAATCACTCATGAGTTTAACATTTTTTTTTTTTTTTTTACTTTCATGATTTCACTTTCTCGTGTCACCTACTAAACTTCTTGGGCTCCCTGTGGTTATCTTCCATATAAGCTATCTGCCCTCCTGTGACATCCTGTCACAAAACCTGTTTTGGGGAGAATCCTAGCTGAGATGGGAGACAACAATGTTACCTATAATTATTATAAAGTCCAATGTCTGAAAGCAGAGAACTTAGCAAAGTGCATAGAAGACCCAGGGTGTTAAACTCTCCCCAGGTCTTTGTTCAGACTCTGGAGATCTAGGCTGTTCATCTGTGAGTCTCAAACATGTAAGGCAGAACAACCATCAGGTTGGTTTCCAGGCAAGTTGGCAGAACTGGGCAAAGAGGTAGTGGTAGCAAGAAGCATATAAATCATCCGTTTGTCTAATAATTTGAAAAATAGCCCTTGTGGTGTGATATGACGATGTCTGCAATTCCTTCAATAGAAATTCATCTCTTTAGATACATTTGCCTTCTTTGTGAGTGTTTTTCATGAGTTCAGGTGTAGACAAAATAGGGATGGTGCAAGACACTGGGCCAGGGATCTTCAAAGCCAGAAAGTCCTAGAGTCAGCTCTCCCTCTGTTCTTCATTAGCTCTGTAACTTTTAGCAAAACCAGGCCCTCATTTTCTTTCCCTGTAAAATGCAGATAACTTCTACTCCTTAGGTTTATTATAAGCATCCAATAAATTGGTAAGCATAACCTCCAGACTCATGCACAGTATTTTCCAGACACTCACTATCTTATGTGTGTATTAATTTGGAGTCAAATATGTTAGGATTTCAGTCCCACCACTAGATGGCTAGGCAACTATGGGACAAATGAACTGATCATTGATATCTGACTTCAAACTCAAGACCAGAGGATTTGGGTTGAAATCGTTTACTCCCATGTGCAAAACTATGTGAAGTCAGGGAAGTTCTTAGAACTTTCTGGACCTCAGCTACTGGCCATCCCATTTTTAAATGCGATAGTGGCATGTAGTAACTCATTTATCTGAAAATGTGTCTTTTCACAACTATTATCTCTGATATCAGGATGCTTCTTATGATCAGGGCACATCCTCATCTACTTGACAACATTTTATTTACTTTTGATACATGAAGTAAATCATGTAAATTTTGTAATCAAGTTTGTCTTCAATGCACCAGAGTATGGTTTTGCTTAATGTGGAAGGTTGAGCAGATCACAAGATGGTGGTTTAATGTTAGTTCCAATAGGTCTTAAATAAACGTAAATTAGTACTGTTGGTGGGTGTCTGCCATTACCATAGCTGATGATATATATTGATAATAACAATGTGTACTTAGGAAGTAGGAGTTACTTCCCTTTTGCTTTAGAATTGTGAATTATAAGAAGGATCTGGCAACATTATGGAGATTTGACTTTCTGATTTGAGTATTTCAGAGCCCAGGTGAACAGAGCTTGGGTTGATCCTGCATTAGAATTCATAGTGTTCTTTCAGAAAGATAGACAAGGAGGAGAAAATAAAAAATAAGACTATTTTGATGAGAGAACAGACAAGCCTCTCTCTGTTCATGGAAGAACTGAAAAACAAGGAGGAAAGATATGAAAGGGTAGTTAGTAGAAAGACAAAGGATTGGCCATTTTTGGGAAAGATGGGGGCCTAGCTTGAAAGCCTAGGTGGGATGGGAACTCTTTGGGTATAGGCCCAGGCTAATGAACTCAGGATCCTTAGCATGCATAAGCTGAATGTGTGTGTTAAAGGAGTCTAAATAGCTTAGAGATCTGAACTTCGTGATGAAGTTTGTCTTACCTAGTTTGGTTCAGATGTTTTTGAAGAGGTGGTGAGCAAGGCCTGAGAAAATGGACCTGATGTTGATTCCTATATCTTGGAGTTTATCTACTGTCTAAAGTTGAGAAGAAGCCTGAAAGAAAAGAATGCCACATCTGGGGCTATGTGTTTGGAGGAAGCTGGAATAGACCCAATGGAGAAAATGAGGAGAGCCCTGCTTTTGGAGCACATGCTGGTAAAGAGGTAACTAGGGACTAAATGACAGTCTTGGACATGCAGTGGTATAAATGGCTTTTCATGTTATCATGTAGCACATGTAATAAGGTAACTGAGGTTTTTACGTGCTTATCTTGTAGTATATGTCTAGGTCGTCACTTTCTTACTTGCTTACTTAGTAATAAATAGTTTGATCACTTCAAGAGTTTGGTCTGTCTTTGGAATTACATAGCAAAGGCTGCTGTGGGTAGTCAAATAATCTTGAACTTTTTTTTTCTTTTTTAACTTTTTTCTTTAGTTTGGAAGAGGTGAGTAGCAGATATCTAAATGACAAAAATAACCTTTTCTGTGGAAGTATAAGGGTTAATAAAAGCATGTGGAAGCTTAAGGATTGATAAGGGCTTTTGCCTGTTTTGTATCAGATTGAAAAGTAAAGGTTTTCCTCTGGTTTAGGAAATAATGGCAAAGGACTTTTTAGTAAAAAAGCCTGCCCCCCACCCCTATATAACACCATATAACGATACTGTGATTCATAGCATCCTTTTCCAGTCCTAATCTTCTCATCTATAAGCTGCAAATGATAACATCTGTCTTTTGGTTCAGGGGGATATCTTCCTTGACAGGGACTAAAACATCCACCACAGCCTAGCTGCTAAGTCAGAGAGTTACTTTTGGTGCCCACCACAGACTTAAGCTACAAGTGTTGGGAAAAGACTATGACCAACCTCAGTAGGAGACACATATGTAGGAAAGCTAGTGGGTAGCTCCCAGAACTGGTGGGAAATGTAGCAACCCAGGCTTGAACCCAGGTTCACCAAGCTGCAAGTCATACAGCACACTCTATGGATGGGACTTTCAAGTGAACTCAGCCCCTCTTGTCTTGCTACCAGACCATTGCCAAAGCCCCCGCCAATGTCACTGACACAGGCACTGAGGTGGTCCTGCTAACATTGCTGCTGTAGGGATCTGACCTTTGACTGGACCTGCTCTTGTCAGTCAGGTTCCTTCCTGATCACTGACTCAGGTCAGTTTCCAGGTTGCATTAATGAACTGCAGACAGGCGCCAACAGAGGGCTGAGGGCCATGAGAAGCACGTTTGTGCCCAATCATATATACAGCAGTATGGGGGACAATCTCCACCAGGGATTCTATTCAAAAAAAGAGATGCATAAAGAACAGCTAAAACACTAAAAGCAGCATTGGTCATATTATAAATTTTCATTAGATTATTTCTCTAAAATACACCCTGGAAGGAAGCCATGGGTTCTGTTTTCTCTAAGTGAAAACTCTAGAATCCTAAAGCATATCAGACAAAGAGAAAAAAGCATGGCAAGATGGTAATCGTTGGTAAAACGTGAATACTTGTATCTGACCAGAAAGTCTGAGTTTCAGTTAGAGTTGGGAGGTGGTTACAAAGTTGGGGTAAGGAGGGTAGTATGTAAGCATTAACCCTGCTTTCTGAACTTGCCTACATCTGCTAATATGCACTCACACTGGGGGAGTCCTTGTAGAAGCCCACCAAGACTTCCTATTCAGAGAGATCCTGACTCCAGACTTGACCAAATATGTAAATTTCTACCTTGTTTCTTCTCAGTGTTGGCCAACCTTAAGAACTTCTTCATTCTCCATTCATAGCTAGGATATTGAAGATACAGCATTTAAGCAATTGAGGCATTGAGATACAGAACCAAACATCCTGGCTATGTTGCTTACTGGATTATGACATAGTACAAGCCACTTATTTACCTTGTCTCAGTCTCACATTTTTGTCTGTTTGTTTATTGAATGGGATTTGTAATAATCTTTACATCAAAGGATGCTGCAAGTTCAATTGAGTGTAGCATATAAGCAAGCACTCAGCAAATGCTGCTTTGTTTTTTATACCCATATCAACTCCAGGACATTTTGCTTTGCTTCCTCTTTCTGGGCTCCAGTAAGTAGCTTGGGATTTTCTTCTTGGAAGGGAGAGAACCTTGAGTCCCATTCAGGCTGATTCTGTAGCTACAGATAGGGAGACGATGAGGCTTCTACATTTCTATAAGATAACGTGCATCATATCTTTGAAAACAGACACAGAGAAAGAGTGGGTGCCACTACACCTGTCCTATTCCACTCACAAAAGGATGGAAATATTTTTGTATTTCTGGTCTACCCTGGGAAGCTCTAGAGCCTGGGAATGTTACTTAACTCTACAGTGTTTCAGTTTTCACTCTCTAAGTGTCTTGCAATGTTTAAATAACTGATCGTGTCCCTTGCACAAAATTGAGACCTTCTATGTCTCCTCATGTTTCTCTTTCTGCCTCAGCAACTGGGAAGCTCAGTGCATATGAAAAGTTCAAGCAGTCATTGCAAAACTCCATTTTGGAGTACAATTACATTCTCTTCTACCTATGTTACTTTGGTTCTTCCAGTAATATGTTCAATGATTCCATTGAGTATGTAATTTTTTTGTAAGCTACATGATTTTTTTTATGTCATCTTATAAATGAGATGTAAATTATCAACATTTGAATGATTTTATGTTAAGTATTCTTGGTGTCATAAGTCAGTCAGCTACCCAGTTTTTCCCTGAGAAAGAAATGGCAACCAGTTATGAATGAACAGTTGAGGAAATTGATATTAAGGCTATTTAAGACCCAAGGCTATTCATATATTCTCTGGGAGAGAGCACTGACCCTGATTGATCTTGCATGAAGATAAACAAGCAAGGTCCTAAATAATTCTCTCATTCATTTTGTGAAAAGGAAGCCCAGTAAAGAGGAAAGAAGAGCAGCTTCTCCCAGTTGCCAGGCACAGTGTGGGTACTTCATTTGTATAGTCTCCCTTAAACTACAAAGGAATTGCCAGAAAGAAGATATTTTTACAAGCAAATAGAGACTCAGAGAGGTTAAGTGATTTATTGAAGGTCACATACTGGTAAGTACAAAGCAGAAATTTCAGCTCATGTTAGTCTCACCTCAATGTCCACACTAATTCCACATAGCAGATTCATAGGAACTACCGAGTGCTGCATGAAATGAAGAGATGGTCTAGATTTCCCAAACCCCTGCAGCTGAACAGGAAATAAGTGAAAAATGCATGAACTCCCAAGCATCTGCTGTAAGCTGGAAATCACACTTCCTACGCTGAGCTTGACAAAGAACGTTTTGTGGGGCCGGCCTACTGGGTGCCATTGGGTAGTAGTGAGAACTCAGGCTCTAACTCCCCCACAAAAAGCATGATTTCCTAAACTTATGGCATTCAGGCACCTTCAAAGCAGAGCAAGGAAAGGAATCGCTCAAGCAAGCACTGCCAGAAGCTTCTGGTCCGTGGGTCTACATTTATTGCCTTTGTGATGTTTAATTGAGGTATTTCAATGGAAATCACTCTAGCATGGAACACTGGTAGACTCTGTCTGAGGCTCTCTTGCTCAGCTTTGGAGTAAGTGCCACGAGTGCATGACATTCATGTTTTAAAGGAAACTCAAAAACAACTCAGTTTCTCTTAAGGTTCCTTGTAACCCCAAGACTGTTGCAGGGAGAGAGAGAGTGTGTCACTCTCGAGCTCATGGCACCTCATCTGTGTTGCTTTGAAGTCTTGGAATGGAAAATGAGTCACCTTTATGACTTGGGACTGTGCTTCCAGGGCTGAAGCTTTCCTGAAAGATGCTCTCTCGCTGCGAGACGCCTCCATCTGGACCTATCAGCTCTGTACAAAAGGGAAAGGAAAGGACTTGAGTCCTTAGCCTCTGACTCAGCTGTTCGTGATGAAGCTATCTTAAACAGCTTCTCTCTGGCTAGTAGACCCTGAGAAGGTATTTTTGACCAAAAGCTTCCAGCGACCCAGCTGATGGTTGAATTCCTCTTGATGACACAAGTCTCATCCATGGGAAAAAACTCACTTTTAATCAAGCATCCTTCATACACAGGACATTTGATTGAATTCCCACAACCCTTTGAGATAATAATATAAGCTTCTTTAGGCATAAGAAATTCAAGTGGATCAGGGGTCACTTTACTAGTTCAAATTGAAGCTAAAAATGGTCCCAAGCATTCTGATTCACCATTCAATATTCTTCCTGCTACATCCCACTGCCTGACTCATACATTTTCACTCACTCAATCACTCTTTTATGAACTCACTTAGTAAACATCTTTTGAGTGCCCATTATGCACTGCATATGGTGTGGAGCCCTGAGAGAGAACAGTGAGGAAGATGACGTTCTCACTGAGGCACTGAGGTTGCAAAGTACTTGAGGGAGAACCAGCATGAACAAAGAAAATAAAAATTGTGTAGCTGTTGAAACAGTATGATAGCAAATGTTCATGCACAGACTGGAAGGCCACAGACTTGTCTTGGGGGCAGGAATGGAGTAGCAGAATCATTCTCTGAGTAAAGGAGGTCTGAAAAAAGTCTATTAAGAGAAGCTGAGTAGCGCTGGGGATGGGAAACACTGCCCAGACAGAGAAGAAAACTCGTGCAAAGACCCGAGGCTTACCCTGTTCTAGAATCTGGAAATAGTTGAATTCAGTTAGAGCATCTCCTAATTATTTCAAAGCTTATTGATATCCCTAATGAATGTCAACTCCTAGACTCCTTATCTGTTGGGGGAAAAGGAGGCAGAAATTCAGAGTTTCCTTTTTTGAATATGAATGCATTTGCTTAGCGTGACCTCCGTGTGTACATGACAACCATGAGCAGGAAAAGAATTATGAATTCTGCAGAAGGAACGCATGGTAATACCCATCAAGTTACTGGAAAAAAAATGACAATAAAGGTAAGCTCCACCTCCCCATCCACAGCCCCACCAATCACTGTTATTTTAACCACTATATCATTCCAACTATTTTCTTTTCACCTTACTATCAGAACTAGTGGTATTTAAAGTTATTTTTCACAGAGCACCTGCATGCTCTATAGGCGCATATGTCCTTAGGTCTGAAGCAGGGACCGGAGAAACAGGACTTCTCTTACGTCACAATGAACTTCAGGCTGCTTGGGCACTGGAAGCAACCCTCCCTTATATCTAGGGGCACATGACTTTTTGTCCCATCTTAGAGTTTGTGGTAGGTATCCTAGTGCCTATCGGAAACCCAGCTAAGCCCTAAAAGCAGTGTGTCTTGAGGATCATTAACTCATGTAGACTGACTGCCACATTTTTTTCTGGATTCAAGAAAAAAATGGTCATGTCTTTGCCTTTTGCTCCCATAAAGCTAAAACTCTTTTCTAAAAGGGAACTGCTTAGGGGAAATTAACATTAACTGGACACCTACTATGTAACAGCCACCCCTTTGGCTAATTCTGTAGGATAGATGTGATACTCCCATTTTCGTGTAAGAAATACGAGAGCTTAAAATTATATTATTTGATTATAAACTCAAGTAAAATCAGTTGTGACCCCAAGTTTTGTTCTGTAGCTCCCGTTTGGCTTTAGGACAAAGGAGTTTTGAGGACACATGTGAGTCGCCAGTCCTGAAACCTAACTGCATGTGGAACTCATTTTCTTCCCTGGAAATTTGTCTTTATGTGATTTGCCAGCACCAGATCTAAACTCATGTATGTAAAATGAGTTCAGCAGTGTTTTTAAAAATGGTCCAGAGAGACTGAATCCTAAAATTCAAAGTAAGAGACACATCAATGAGGAAAATACGGTTGGGGTATTTGACTTTCCAGCCGCAAGGAATCCGAGGGGGAAATTTTTATTTTTGATAAGCCCTGTGGATAACTTCTTTCACAACTTATGCCAGGAATGCTGCAAAGTGAACATCATGTGACTGAATCCCTAGAGGAGCTAAATCCTTGTTCTCATCATGGTGGAAAGGATTACAAGGCATCTCAGACTTGACCAAACTTGCTTTGCTGTCTGCCTGTGCTATTTCTAGATGAATCCTATGGACACGCCACAGAACTTTCTCTGAGCTGCTGCTTGCTCTGTTCTACACTAGTAGTAAAAATATCACAATGAGGTAATAGAAGTTTAAAAAATAGCACAGAATGATATCACTTAGATGTGGCATCTAAAAAAAGTCAAAGCCTTCATTTTTTCTTATCTGAATATGGGGGAGGATCACATCTATCCTACAGAATTAGCTTAAACCTTGGTGATGTGGGTGTTCGATTAATGTTACCTCCCCCCCCCCCCGCAGTTTCCTTCTAGAAGAGTTTTAGCTTCATGATAGGAGGGAAGAAGAGTGATAAGAATGATGATGTTTTAGGGTACAGGCTTGTAAGGAATACTAACTGAGCCAAGGAACAGTACACTGAATAGAAACAATCATGTCCTACTGTATCTATATAATGTAATAACTATTTTTACAATGGCAATGATTTTCATATGTAAATGTATCAAGATAACATATGAATGTATTACAATACCAAGTTGTGCTTCTTAAGTTCACATACTACTACAGGTCCAATTTATCTAGTGAACAAAAGAAAACAAACAGCAGGTAACAGGCAAATGGCTATTCGACAAAAGCTATTCTTGTATTTTCCCTTCCAATAAACACATCACGTACTCAATACTATATATTGATTCATGACTTTTCTGTGATGATTCCCATAATCACATTATTATCTAGCACTTACCTATCATGTTATCCTTTGTGAAGTGTTCTCAAGGTCACTATCTTATTAAATCTTTACAACCACAATTTGATGTAGGTAACTATCACATTAGCCGAATTTTACAAACAAGGGAAATAAGTCTCCAGGGACAACAGGACCCAGGAGGGATAAGAACAAGAGACCAGGAGTCCCTTTGCCTGGTTTGAGTTCCACTTCTTGCTCATGACACAACCACTCTGTGACTCAGTTTACTCAGCTTTAATACTGGAAGGTACTATGGGAAACATTGTGCAAGAGTTCACAATGCTCTGAGGATAAAATAAATTAATCCATTATGTACTTAAAACACTAAGCACTCAGTGAGCTATGTTTATTATTTCCCTACAAACATTGGTGGCCTTGTGAGTGTTTGGGTAGAAGAGATAAGGTAATCCACAAGTTACTATGTGGCAGGTACTTGGACAAGTTCCTGGAACATAGTAAGTGCTTATCAGTGTCCCCAGCTATTATTGACCAAGTCCACTCAGGTGAGAAGTAGAAAGTCTAGTGTCTGAAGGCGAGTTCTGGGATCTAAAGCCACTGGGGGTGAGGAGGGAGAAGATGGTGGACATTCATTGCAGAAACCCTGGGATGTCTTCGTACATTGCCAAGGTTTTCACAGGCTTCCTTGCGTTACTTTCCTAACAACCTCACACAAGCATTTTGAAGCCTCAGACAACTGTTTCCCAAGGAATTCTAGTCTATAAGTAGAATAAAAGGCAGATCCATTCCTCAGCTTGCACTAATAACGATGTCCAAGAGGAGGCAAGGGAGGATTGCCCCACCACGTCCTCCTCTGAGTTCCTCTTTGAAAGGCTGCATCACCTCTTCCCACCACCTGCAGGGTCTCCATCTCCACCCCCTCCCCCTTGCTGCAGCCAAGACAGAGATCACTGGCTGCTTTCTGTGAGCATGCCAGCATGAACTGGGGGTGCAGAACACTAGGGAGGACACCTTTCTAAGGATACTTTGCTGGGGGTGAACACCAGAGGCTGGAAGTTGAGCCAGGAGCAGTCTCAGAGGAAAAGGAGTTTTTGTCAGAGGTGCTCCATGGAGTCAGCGTTTTGTTGCCTTTGACAGGAGGCCTAATTTGCCATTAACTCTTTAACACAATGTCCTCGAAAAGTCAAGAGTGGAAATTAACCACCAGAACCCAGAGCCACCTGGAAGAAATTAAAGTGGTATCCTGCTTCGCTGACACGCTTCCAAGGCACAATAGTAAATACGCAATCGATTTAGCATGTTCCCCTGCAGGTAAGCATGGGCTTCAGTGAAAATAAATTCCCCCTAGTGCATCTCAGATGCTGTCCTGAGAACACAGAAAGCCCTGGGTCCTTACCCCCAGTGGCATGAGCCACCAGCATAATGACAAAGCACTGGGATCAATAGCTAGAGTCTGAGGGCTCATTAGTTATCTGGGCTTTCTAATTCATCCTTGCTTGCAAAATGGAAGGTTGATTCAGGAGATCACTTCCCAAATCTGGCTCTTTTCCAGTTTGGGGGCTGAGACAAGGTGTGGGGGCTTCTAAGAGAGAGGAGGTATTGTGCGTTTCCTTTCTCTCCTATGGCACCATTCATTTACCTTCATCACACATACACAAATATATACATATAGCCTCATAGATAGAGCTCACATACCTAGAGTGTATTCATCTCTACCTAATTTTAGTTTATTCCTATATGAAAATATATGGTCATATGTGTCTACGTGATTATATGAAATGTGTGTATATGGGCAGTGTGTAGATGGATTTATATTTATTCTTTCCTTAGATGCAGGAAAGAATTGTAGATGTTAATGATTTATAACCTCTTGAAGACCTAACTTGCTACCATGAGTCTATAGACTTGGAGATGGGGGATTGAGTCTCTGAGTTTTCCAAATGTATCCCCCAGGCCTGGCTTTCTGCAGAAACACATTTGGAGATATTTGCATCTAAATTTTAATCCCAGTCATGCCACTCCCTAGCTTTGTGACCTTGAGCACGGTTGCTTCTTCCCTTGCACAATCGATGCCAGGCATCTCTGTTGTCTTGGTTATTCTGTATGGGTGTCTAGAGAATTCTCTCAAACAATAGGAAGACTGTCCCCCAATTTTGGCCCCTCTTGTCAATGAGATTTCACAAGCACAGATTATCCCTATAAGCACAGATTCGGCAGGTAGTAACCACTGATGCTTTCTCCACAGGCAGATTGCTCAAGTAATCAGCACTTGGTTGAACAACCAGCACAATGATTGGCAAGCCAGGTTTGTGCTACTTGGAAGCCCACACTTGATTCTTGGATGACTTACACTAGGCACTCAGTTCATTGATTTACCATGGGAGTTCAAACTGATTATCTTTCAACCAGCATCTGAAAAAATCTAGACAGATTAGAAAAAATATATATAAATGTATATACATGCAACACATCTGTAAGAGTAAGTACAGTTTTGTCTAACTTGTTGAGATATGTGTGTGTTTGTGTACTCAGGAACCCTACACAAAGTTGGCTTTGAACTCTAAGTTCCAGTCAGAGGATATTGGAAGGTGCCACCTCGTTAGTCCACGTGGCTAGGGTTGATCTGGTCACTCAGTTTTGCGCATCCTTGGAACCCTCTGAATGGAATAGAGGGGCTGCAGCACATGCTGTTCCCACAGTATAGAGTGTGTTTCTATTTCATCATCTTAATCAACTTGCACTTTGGTTTCCTTCCCAAAGAACATCCATGTCAGGGTACCCTCCCTCCCTGTCACTGTCACTGCTCTCTGTCCAGCACATACCAGCAAGAGATGGGCATCCTCTTAGTACTTATGACTTTAAGTTTGAGGAAATTGAAAATGGAGCTATTTAAGAACTGATCACTCCATTTTTGCATCATCTAGATTCCTCTGACAGCTGAGATGCCTCTCATTTGACTCTTCCTTAGCATCAACAGCAAGGACTAGCTGAAGAAAAAAAAGAAGAAAAAGAAGAAGAGAGAAAGAGATGAAAAACATTCAAAATGATGAATTCAGGTCAAACTCAGAAGATTCAGAACTATTGGTTCAATACACAATTTGATAGAAAATATATAAGAATTCATTGTATTCAAATGATCACAGGCACAGGATTTGTCAAAAGCTAATAATTCATAGATGAATGTAATTATATCCAAGAGAAAAATGCTTGAGAAATTCCCACCCCCTCTTCCTGAGCTGCCCCCTTGCCAGTACATAAACTGAGGCCAAGCACTGCCCCTTGAGGCTAAAGAGTGCTTGATTGCAATGTTTTGGGTTGTTTTATTGCTCTCCATTTTCACACGCCTCTGCGGAAGGAAAGCAGAGACTCTGAGTCCTGAGTGTTCTTTCTCATGAGGAGGAAGCCACAGCAAATCCTGACAGAGCCAGAAGCCCCTGGGGCCATATTTTTCCTCATTCTGTGTAGGAGGAACATGCTTGAATGACTGGGTACATCTCTGATGAATATGGAGTCTTTAAGCACAATCACTGTAATACAAAGACAACCGTGAAAGAGCATTTCTTTGCTCAGTTGCTAACTTCTACCACAGGGTGACATGCATTCATTGTACAGGCTAAAGTCTCTTATTTTATATACATCTGCTAGTATGAAGATATCTCTATATCATCATTATGTACTGTTACTGTTAAGGATCTCTGAGGTTATTCATTAGGGTTTCTCTGAGATGAGCCTACAACACCTGTCAGAGTTGAAAGAGTAACCAGTGGTAGGCTGGGGTGGGGATGATATAGATCTTCGATTCTTCAGAGTATTTTCAGGAATAGAGACAGGGGCATCTTGCCATGCTACAGTTGAGAGAAATCAATCAAAAAAGATTTTAAAAGATCCAATTATACAGGGAAGTCTCAAGTCAAGTCTGAAACCCTTCAGTTATTTCAAGTCATTGATACTGCCTCAATTAAACCTGTGATGCTGGGAACACAAGATAGCAAAACACACACTGCCTCCATTTGTGTTTTGGAGAGTTGCTGCTCCCCACTCTAGGCAGAATCATCCTGGGATTTCCCTCTTGACCACTGATTTCTTAACCCAAACTTACAGTTCCCTGGACTGGATTTCCGGCAGCTTGCTCTAGACCTATTTTGCATATTTTTCTCACTATATCCAGACAAAGGATAGTGAAGAAGAAAAGGAAGAGATTCCTAATTGCCATTGATACTGGGGTGGTTGACAATTAAGTTGTGTACCGATATATTGGATGCAACAGGTGAGGCTATTAAAAATATCAAGAAGATGGTATTAGTTCTATGTTGATGTACCAGGTAAGTGGTCTGTGATGAATTAGGATGGAAAGTATGGTTCACAAAAGGTGCTAGTATGTCCACTGTTGTTAAAACAAACTGTTTGACATTTACTTTATGTCTATTTGTGTGAGTATGAGACCATTTTTTTCAAATATTAGATATGATGTGAAAGCAAATGACTATTATATTTGATGACCCCTTAAAGATATAATTTGAGTGGGGACAGGGCATTATTATGGAAGATGTATCTATGTGTGTCTATGTCTAAAGTGTATACAATTGTTTATACATTAAATTTATATTTAATGTATGTTTATGTGTATAAATTAAATATAAAAATATAAATTGATAAGTATAATACTGTGTTAATGTCATTAAATCCTCTATTTATCCTTTTTTTTAAATGTGGTTTTACTTTTTTTGCATAGATACATAGAGATGATAGATTGTATAAAGGAGCAGGGAGGAGGTAGTGACTGTGCTTCTATAAACATATTTTAGTATATTTAGGATTCTATCATCCTATGTATACTATGAAGAAGTAAACTAAAAGATCCCCACATTTCCATTTTCTGGAGGAAACGACCCTATGGGTGATAGATGCCCCTGTTGTAGCAAGGGAGGGAACCGCCATGCCCATACGTATTCATTGCTTTTAAGACTGTAGCATAGACTAGTGCAGAAATTTCAGAGAACCCTCTAGCTTCGGCCAGCATGGAAACTAGTCATTTTTAAAGAAACCTTATGAAACCAGGTAGTTATTTATGGTATAGGCACAGAGGTTCTCTGTGTAGCATTGTATGACCTTTGTCACAGACTATGGTGTACCCATGTAGCATCAAGATGGGAAAAACCACTAAGAGCTGATACTGGAGCAAAGCAACATCTGGAATCATCTTTAGAAACTGAGATCATGCTGTGTGCCTCCTGCCTGTACTACCCTGGTCACGTGCGGGAACCTAGTCCTGAGATCCCGTGTCTCTCCGAGGCCCTGGGAGGAGTAACAGAAAAGTTGGTGTGTATTTCTCATACTTCCCCAAGCTTGTCATACTTCTTCAAGGTCCTGGGCTCCTGCACATACTGTTTACT
This sequence comes from Uropsilus gracilis, assembly GCA_004024945.1. Lineage (NCBI taxonomy): Eukaryota > Metazoa > Chordata > Mammalia > Eulipotyphla > Talpidae > Uropsilus > Uropsilus gracilis. The sequence goes on along the minus strand of PVHY01000301.1, from coordinate 144,634 downwards.
CAGCTCAGATCGCCTTCCACATTCTTTTTACAACTGGCAAATGTCCATCCTTCAATAAACAGACAGACTATAAAGCAGACAATCAAACTTGTGTGTATCTGTGCAGACGAGGTGAATATAGCCTGGCCTTAAAAAGCTTTCCAAGCCCACTCCTTCCTCTGTTCTTCCCACACCTCTGCTTTTGGAGCTGTGTGGCTGACCTTTCTGCTTTAAGTCTCTTTTCTAGCAGTTAATCTCTGAACCATGGCTGTCCCTAGTTGCCATCATGTGGGGAGCTTTCTGAAGGAAGAGGCAAACTTTCCTCTTTTTGCCATTTTGAGATTCAGAGCACAACGCATAGTAGTCACTCAAGACTCTGGACTCAGAAGAATAAACTCATACATCTATACACAATGTGATTATATGCATGTATGTGACAAGTATCGCACATCTAGGCAATATTTATAGTTACATAGATATGTAAATATATATAGTTATATATCGGTAACTATATATAGTTATGTATGTAACTAGCATTGTATGACCTTTGTCACAGATTATGGTGTACACATGTAGCATCAAGATGGGAAAAACATATATACATGTATAAAATATATGTGTGTATATATATATATATATATATATATATATATATATATATATATACGCACACCTTATGTATAATCACGGGGAAAAAGAAGCAAAATAAAAATACCAAAAATATCTGCCAACAGAGACATTTCTGCAATACATTAAATGCACTAGAAACACATTGGATCAACCCAACACAAGATCCGAAGCCTGCACTGCCTGTCATTCTATACGACAACAGAGAAGGAGTAGGGGTAAAAGTTCTGAAACAAAATTCTACTATGTAGTTTTCACAGGAATCCTCAGTCTGACTGGATAATTTCAGACTCTAATGATTTCCCTGCCCTCAACACACATCATTCCACAGTGCGAACCAATGATTTCCTCACAATTTAACAGACTTTGGGGAAAAGCCTTTTGAGTCAATGTTGAGTCTTATCTGCCTTCTTCCCTGTCAGACTGAAACAAGAGAACAGGTTCTGCTGGCACAATGCCCGCCACCTCCCATCCCCAATCCCTCACCCTCCCAATCCCCCAGTCCCCAACCTCCCAACCCCTGCAAATCCCCCACCCCCTCATGACTCTCCACTCCCCATCCCAACCCAGTTCTCTTCAACCTCCACTACCCCCTACAACTTCCCCCTCCCACTCCCAGTCACCAGCCAAGGGGTGGGGTGGGGGGGAATCCTCAGCTCTGCAGCCCCACAGGCTGCCAGATTCAGCTCCCAAATCATTAACTAGAGGAAAAAGATAAACAATGGTTGCACAGAATTTCAAACTATGGGGAACTCCTCAAGGTCATCTTTCAAAGACATCCAAAGTTCGGCCTGGGAGAGGGATTATTTCACCTAAATGGAAGAAAAAGTAAGATTCATCTTCTGACAGCCAATCAGAAATTAAACCCAGTACAGCGGGACTGTTCTGTCTTCAATTCAGAGCACAAAGAAGTTAAAATATGAAAAACAAAATTGTGAAACTTGTGTCTGCTGGAGTGGGGGGGGGTCAGAGGGAGGGAGTCAATATTTTATTGTGAACTTGATTTCTTTTATTTTTTTACATGATACTGAAAAACATGAATGTGCCTTATTTTCCGTTCTTCTCTGAGCGTTATATTTGTATATACATCTATTTATGTAAATTTCAACTTCTAAAAAATTGGAGTTTATAAAATGTTGACAGTAACATTAAAAATAAATGAAAAAAAGCAGAGAAAGGCAAAAGGGAAAGGAAAGATGAAGGTAGGAAAAATGAAATGGCTACTAGAATGAGATAAGTTATATATATATATATAAAATATGTGCTGTAGAGTTTCAAGCATTGCAGAAAAGTGGGTCTTTCTGCATCTGCGCTTCCTCACTCTCAACAAAAAGAGGCGAAACTCACAGCTACTCTTAGATAAGAGAAGTCAGATTCTAGATATGGAGGTCCACCTGCCTAGGTCCTGCTCCAGGTAATTCTATCCCCAAGCATATTGCAACAGCAAGGCCCCCACAATAAAGGAAAAAATGCTTTCATTTTTTTGTAGGCTGGGCATGGTGTCACATGCCTGTAAGTGGCAGCCTAGGAAGCTGCGGCTGGGGCCAGGGATCGTGGTTCAAGTCCCAATAGGGGCACATATTGAGACCTAATTCTAAAAATATATAGCTGGGTGTGGTGGTACGCACCTGTAATCCCAGTTACCTGGGAAGCTGAGATTCGAGACTGCTTGAGTCTGTGGTCCTCCAGACAACGTGAGCCTGGAGTTCCACAGGCAAAAATAGCAAAAACTAGTATCGAAAGGAAAAAAAGAAAGGAAGAAGAAAGAAAGAAAGAAAAAAAAGAAAGAGAGAGAGAGAAAGAAAGAGAGAGAGAGAAAGAAAGGAGAGAGAAAGAAAAGAAAGAGAGAGAAAGAAAGAAGGAAGGAAGGAAGGAAGGAAGGAAGGAAGGAAGGAAGGAAGGAAGGAAGGAAGGAAGGAAGGAAGGAAGGAAGGAAGGACGGAAGGAAGAAAATGCTTTTTGTTGTGTTTCCTCCCTTGGATCAGGGAAAAGATCCAAAACGATGTTTTATTAAAAGTGACAGTGGCTGAGATTTTTTAAAATGTATATACTGCAGGAAAAAACAATTTTTCTAAAAAGAGAAAAACCACACTTATGTTCTTTCATTGATGCACTCATTCATTAGAAAAAGTGATGAGCCTCTTCTCTGTGATTCAAATTACACAAATAATTGTCTTTATTGAATTCACTCATTCTCAAATGCATTTATCCTAAGAATGTAAGGAGTGTGAGCAAACGCAAAGGCTTTTATTTCACAGTATCTAAGACTGATAGGGTAGGATAGTGACCCTCCAAGCCTCTTTCAACTCAAACATCCTATGGTATGGAATATTCAAGAAAATAGTTGGCAAATAGCTGGGCAGGCGACAGAGAGGATGTTTGAGGGCAGCACTGAACGGGAATTCCTGGGACAGAATTACAGCAAACACAATATAGAAAAGAAAAGCAACATCTTTTATCCTATTGCCTAATGTATTCCACTGTTTTTGAACAATTGTCTTTGTAATATTCAGATTTTTTTTTCCTGGGAATCTAACACTCTAACAAAACAGTCAATGCACATTCCCAGTCTTTGCAGTCATGTACTAATTATGTCACCTAGGCATTTTATTTAATCTGAGTCAAATAACAATATATACCTCAAATTTCATGAAGACTAAATGTTAACAAACATATGCAGTGTTTAATCCAAAGGGTATTCATCTGTAAATGTTTGTTTCCTTCCTCTTAGAGAAGCTTTGTTCTTATAATAACAAAGGTGATAAACATTTAAGAGCTTCATTGTCTAAATACATTCTCTGAAACTCCTCCTAAGAAGATGGAGTAAGATATAAAAAGCATTCTTGTAAACAAAGGGAAAACCTATGATTTTTCATAGAAAAGACACTTCATTTTAGCTTTTGGAACTCTCCTCTACCGCAGAGCCTTCCACAATTTCCTCAGCAAGGAATGTGCCATCGAGACATTTTGACCTAAGGTATATCACTTTCAGAAGAGCAAAGCTATGCATGTGTTGTATTTTGGCATTTGACGCTGGAAGCAAAGTTTAAAAGTTCTGAATATACATGAATATCTTAACTTCATTTAGCAGCATCTCCTTTGAAAAGGTAAACTCGATATGCTTTTCAATATTATGCCGTTGGGGCTAGTTAAGATGGCGTCCCTGACTGGAACGTATTTAAAATCTGCTCCCTGGAGTGGAAAAGGCAGCATAAGGTCTTCTCCTGCCCCTCCTCTTCTTTCTTCTTCACAGATTAAAAAATATGTATATATATAATATTTATATAAAATATTTATATAAATACATATATATTTTAAATATATATATACCCATAGAAAGTACTTTTCTTGCTTAAAATGAAATCATTTTTATAGACAAAAAACTAAGTGAGGTAAACTAAAATTTGAATTAAAAAAACAGAAATTAAAGACTACTATATTGAAGCAACTTTTCCCCAACAATGGTAAAAATATTGAAAATATAAAAACAGTACTCTCCTATTCTGATGAGAATTATATACTGCTATGTTGTTGAAAGTCAGGTAACACCTTAGAAAAACAGCAGGGAACTGGATGTGAAGCATCAGACTGTCATCCATACCCTTGAGCCCCATAATTATGATCTAGGAATTAGTTTATTTATTTTTTTTAAAAGACTGTACCAATTGTGTACTGAAAACTCTGTTAGGCGCTTAACTTTGTCTTTAAGTTTTCAGTCTAGAGAGGGAATTTTTTTAAAGAAAAAATTTAGCAAAACTAAATGGCATAAATGAGAATTTTATAGTGCACAGTTATATTTAAGAGAAAAAATAAGAGAAGTTATGCCTAGAAAAATCCAACAACATTAGGTTAATTCAATCCATCAGTTTCCTAAAGAGTAGAGTATACAGGTATTATATGCTATGAATACAAAGACTGTATACATTTATCACCATGAAAAAAATATTAAGCAATATTTTATAAACAGTATGATTTTAGTTATGTAAAACATATTTAAATAGAACAAAACAGGGAAATTCGAGACAATGAAAACTGTATTACAGTTGTGGAATTTTAAAAAATCAGTATTCTGTAGAAGTTATAATATTAGAAGTGAATAGTTTTTAATTATAAAAGTAAAAACAAGCAAACTAGTGAACAAAAAACTTTTCTCACTTAGCATTTTATGAGCAATAATAGTTATATGGAAACACAGAACTGATATGTTATTTAGGGATTTGGATTTTTGTTTTGGGCGTATATTTTGTCCTATATGAAAAAATACTCTAAGTTCACCTAGAAATTTAGTTTTCTAAAGATCGTCTTCAAAGGTATTTTTGTCAGGGTCACTTATATGATGAAAGGTAGTACTGGATCTTTAGTGGTTAACCTAATATTGTGTGTGTGTGTGTGTGTGTGTGTGTGTGTAAGAGAGAGAAAGAGAGAGGGAGAGAGAGGAGTGTTTTGACACCTAGAACTAATATAATGTTATATTGCCACATTATGTCAATAACATTTTTTTTAATGAAAATCTTATTTGTATTATAAACCAGGGAGTTCAAGAGCATGCAGATAGATTAGCTAAACTAAGTGTCAAACTTTAGGCAAGTTATCAGATTTCTCTAGGTTTCCACATCTGAAAAATAAGGGGGAATTTTTTTCTGCTGACTAAAAAGGGGTCCTTTGGCTGGCAACTTAATGAAAAGATGAGATTACTATCTGAGGTAATCCAGACACTAGAACCAGAAACCCAAAATCTTGTCAACACTATAATTAGTGACACAAGTCTGTCCCATTTTCCCTTACAAGACACATGAGGAAGGACACTAAATGAATGTGATTTCAATGAAGACATATGCTTGGTAAAAGAGTCACTATGTTAGAGTTCTGATAGTATAAAAACTAGATCCTCATAGAGGTATAGCAGATATATATTATATGTAAATATATATATATATCAGTAGGACACATGATATATATGATAGATATGATATATATCTATATAGATATACCTTATATATCTATATATAATGTATCCTACTGATATATATCTGATATATGTCATGTATATTATATATCATACATATCACATATATATATATATATATAGTCCTTCTGATTCCTTTTCATCCTTGAAATGATGTGAACCAGAGTATCTTTATGACTTGTTTGTCACTGATTTCTAGCCTATATTAAAAAGAACCAATGAAAGTGAACAATGACCTCCCTGTCTTTAGTGCTACATTCTGTGCCAAGCACTTTCCATACATTCTTGGACTCAGTTCATAGTGCTTCGGGACAGGATATATGTATATAATTTAAATGTATACTTCCTTGTGTTAAAATACTTTTATTGAAAATTAGACACTCACTTTTCTTGACCACCATACAATTTAAAGGAAAGATGATGCCTTTATGCATTGTTTAATCTGTCCCATATAATGTAGTCACTTGCATGGAAGTCTTCTATTTATGTTTCCTAAAGAAAAGCAAAAAGAAAAGGGGAGGAGGGCATGAAAGTAAAGAAAGGAAAAAAAATAGTGGGAGAAAGGATAGGCATGATGAAGACAACTTGGCTGCAAGGGAGAAGTGCTGTTCTTCTAGATTTGACACACTCAGAACAGGAAAAAATGCTACAATAGATCATGGAGAAGGTCCTGATCATGGATATAGGTTGAGCCCCTGGCTGGCTTGTCCCCTATTAACACTGAAGGGAATGTTTCATAACTGGTGGACCTAACTCCCCCTGGCTCCTGAATTATAAAGACGGGACATCCTTAGAGATGTCTTTCAAACATAAGGAGATCTAGCAGTGTGAAGGCCTGCTACAGGAACAAGATTTCATAGGATAAAATAGATCCCTTCTCTTACTACCAAGAAATCATCCTGATCTCCTTTTGTTTGCACCCAATGGAAACTCTAAGCTTTTTCAAAAATCTTTTGATTCACTGTCTAACATAAATGCTTCACTCAGCACAAATCTTGGTGTGTATGTTTCAAAACTAACATCACAAAGCCATCACCACCCATCAAGCGGCATCTGCATCCTAAACCCATTCACCATCAGGAAAGGACCATTCTTTGTCATGTGCAGAAGAAGAACCCCCAGTATTTCCAAAAGAGTGAAGCCCTGAGTTATAGTTCTCCCTTCTCCCTTGAACCTCCAGTGAGCACTTTCATTCAACACCACACTCAACCTGAATTTCCTCTGAAAACCTTCCTTAGTTCTTCAACAAAATGACCTCCTTCTTCTTCTGAGTATCTTCGGAGCTTTGCATAACAGATGTGCTTTTGAATAAATAAGTTGGATGAGGAGCAAATAACAAAACTAAACAAGGAAGGCAGTTCATCTTCTACAAAATCATAACCTTGGATATTTTTTCACAGTGAAAAACTATTTTGTGAGAAGTCTTAATGAGAACATAAACAGAGCAAGTTCAAGTACACGCACAAAATGACAAGTTAACCGCCAATGGAACCAAGTGCCTAGTGATGCATGAAGTTGGATCTTGTCCATCTTGCAAACTCTGATCTATAAGCATCTCTAATAGGCTCTAACTCGCCATTACTCCCAGTTATTCCCTTAAGCTCTATCATCAAAATACCATGTATTTTACAGCTTGGACAGCTCATCGCGTTGCTGAAGAAAAGATAATTGTCTCTTCTGACTACACAGCTCTCATATTTAGATTTCCGAACATTGGTTCCATCCTGACATTGGATCAGAGACGGCCTACTTTGAACTGTGACTTTATACTGTTAACCTGGATGACCTTGGGGAGATTGTTTTACCTCTCTGCAGCTTTTGTCCCCTCTTCTTTGGCATGAGGGAAACAGAAGTCCCTATTTATGAGAGTCTCTTTCTGCCTCTTTTACCTTTTTAATTTGCAAGATCTATGTCCTGGGCACTGCTCAGTGTCCTCCTTCCAACACCTCGTTTATTCTGTTCCGAAGCACTATGAACTGAATCCAAGACTGCATGGAAAATGCTTGGCACAGTGCATAGCGCTAAAGACATCTCCTCACAGGCAGGTCATTGCTCACGTTCATTGATTCTTTTTAATCTATGCTAGAAATCAGGGATGGAGAAACCATAAATGTTCTTTGGTTCACATCTTCATTTAAAGGATGAAAAGGTGTCAGAGGGACACATGTTGTCTTAATGGCTGATCATCCACTGCATCTTTATCTTCTGGCCTTAGTTGAACTCTTAGTTCAATATGTGATTTTATTTTGTCTTTATGTCATAAAGACATGTGACTGTTTGAGACAGTCACCCTGGCCAATGTGCATTGGCTAGGGTACTAAGCACACAGGATTTAGGGATATTTTATTATGACTTTGGAAGCTTGAGCATTGTGATTCATTCAGTCAATCTCTCTCTCTTGGCCTACCCTGCACATGTCTTCTGAAATATATCTTTAAATTGTAAAAAAATAATAATAGCATGGGTGGAAACTACAAATATCCAATGAAGTCTTTGAGAGGAGAGGGGTGTCTCATTATAAATCGCTTGTCCTGAAATTCCTGTCCAGTTATTTGAGGAAATTAGGAAATTCCTGTCTGGCTATTTGAGGCCTCAGATACTTTCATGCTATTTAGTTTGTATTTCTTCCAGTTCCATACAATTATTGGGAAAATGTCAAAATTAAAACTTCCAATCTTGTGACTCACCAGTTACCCCCAGTCCTGCAAATATCCACATTGGGTAGGTTCTTCATTGGTTCAAGCAGCTAAAAAAGAATGTTGGAGTCTTGGGTGACGTTTGCAGACTTGAATGCTCTCAGGGAACGAAACAAGGAACACAGGCACACCAGGCAAGAAGGCTGGGCCAATTGTATGGCCAGCAGGTAGGCGAGGCAGTCTTGGGGGGCCTCGCCAGGGAGCTGTCAGGCAAGCCAGCCTCCCAGCTCCCCAACAGATCTTTACCCTCTTTCTCTGGGCTCTTTCCACTGTATTCTCCTTCTGCCATTCTTCTTGGTGGTCTCTCCTCACCCTTCCCCCAGGGTAACTCTACCCATTTATCCCCTTGCCTCCTAGGACTAGGTGTGCCAACTTACATGTGCATGCACTCACTGGGCTAGGAATGTACTGTCAGGGGAGGATGAAATACCACAGTTGTTGATCATGGAAGCTAGTGGTGGAAAGTAAAAACCCTGATAATTCATTTGCCCATCATCATCCCTCAAATCTCCTCTTATGCTATTTTTCATGAGAATGACTCTAATGTTACAAGTTGGTATAGTGACAAATTCTTGCTAAACCAGCAGCCTGCTTCCACAGAGATAAGTTTATCACAGACTGCAGCCAAACTGCAAGAATACCTCCAATCAGTAGGTGAAGTTCACCACTTGAAATGTACAGCCCTCTACTTTGACACCTGTGCCTGTAACTGCAGCCCCTGCCATTCACAAATCGTGTTACTGCTATATTACTTTTAGGGGAAATAACTTAGGAAAGAGCATATGCTTTGAAAGTTGTTAAAAGGAAACTGTTGACATAAATATGCATAGGAGAAGATCACCATATGGAAATTTTCATGGTGAGATTTCCTCCAGAGTAAATGAAAAAGAATGTCAGGTCTCCATGCATCCTCTCCCTGAGATTCTGGAAGCGATGGCAGACATCTTTAAAAAGTACTTAATGGAGTCATATCAGGAAATGGTCAAATCATAAAAAGGTGTAACATCCAATTCTTTTTTTGAAATGCTTTGGAAACCAGATTTCTCGCTGAGAAAATGAATCTGACTGAGGCCTATTGCTCATGTAATGGCTGGTTAAATAGGAACACTGTCCTTCACCTCCACACCACTCTGTATTCCCTCATCCTGACTGATCCAGGTGCTCAGGTTTCTTCTCTAAAGCTTTCCCTGCGGCTTCCTGCTTTATTTGCCCTCACTTTCCCAAACTAAAATTGCTGAGTGTTTATCACACACTCTTCACAATTGCTGCAAGCTCTTGCATCTGGCATCATCTGCAAGATGATGCCAGAATCATCTTCTGTCCATCCACTGGAACCCTAAAGACAGTGAAATCCTCATTTTCCAATATTCAGTTCACTCTTGGGTCCTCCGTGGAAGCTTATCAAATATTGGCAGTTGTTGAGTTAACAACTGGGATGGTTTAACTGCACATTTCTCATTCAAGACAGAGACATTTTATTCAAAATGGAAAGAACTGACATGTATCGAGTCCCTGCTCTTAGACATTGCACTGTAATATTATGAATGTTTCATATTCCTAACAAGAGTGTTCATATTTGTAACCCTACTTGGTGGCTAAGGAAATCGGTGCTCAAAGATGGTGAGTCATTTTCCCAAGAATAAGCTGCTATTGAGGTCATTTATTGAAAACTAAGATTACCAATGTGGAAAAAAATCACCTACTACAAGTATTCCTTTGTGTCAGAGATAATCCCCCCCCCCCCCAGACCCATGGAGATGATCATGAGAAAGTCTGTTATGGGCTTTTGTGCAGAAAAAGGCAATGCCATTTTGGGGGACATACAACCTTCCTGCTTGCCTCCCACTCCCCAGCAAGGGTGGATCCCCTTGGCAAAGGGGTGGAGGCACTCAGCCGACTTCCTCTCCTTGACTAGCGGACTCCTCAGCTTCATGGATGTCCCCTTCCAGTTTCCAGGGGACAAAAACAGAAACTAATTCCTTTTCATTGTAGTTTGGAATTTGGTTAAGAAAACAGATTTGGAAGATTTTAGAGCATATGATATTTTACTCCTTGGATCAGTGTGTAGTTTCCTTTCTTAGCTGTTCTCTTCGTTGTTCTAAACAAAGAGTGTCCAACTGAACAGCTCTGGTTTATCCAGATCCCTTCTTGTGACAACATGATGTTAGCATGGATAAAGAGATACGCAAGTACCTAGGGAGCATGTCAAAGGGAACTAGAACTGGGAGTTTAATGGGAAAACCCAATAATTTATATGGAAGTTTAGATTTTTATTCAGTCTCCTAGTGTTAGTACAAGGATAGTCCCTCTGGGGACCCCAAAAAATGCACCTCCAATTGACAGATTGAAAAAGAAGATAGAATTTAGCTTAGTTTTTGGAAAATGGTGAGATTTTCCCTGTTCCTAAGAAAAGGGACAAAGGAAAATCCAGGTAAGGGGAAACACAAACAAAGTTCATGAAAACAGCAGAAAACATTTTCAGGCAAACTAAGCAATACGCAATGCCTGGAGCCTAGAGCTGGGAAATGAGCTGAAGTATATTTCAGACTGTGAAAGGGAAGAACGGCGCTATGTTAATAAGTTTTGTCTCTACCTCATAGGCCCCTAATGAATGTGTTTTTAAACTTAAGGATTTTATTTGACAATAGATGAACTTTAGGAATTGCAGAAATAGTGGGTCCCGTTAAGATTCTCAGTAATTGTAATTGACCATCATTGATATTTAAGAGAAGGTGTTTTTTTTTTTTTTTTTTTTTTTTTTTTTTTAGGGGGGATCTGTTCTGTGCTATGTAAGTTATTTTATAGCATTCCTGACTCCTGTCTATGAGATGCTAGAGGCATCTACTTTTCTATTGGTGGCAACCAAAAATTTCTCTGAACTTAACTCATTGTGTGTAGATCCCAAATTGGAATCTACTGCCTTCGACAGTATTTTTGCTGTCCATTTGTACCCTGAGCCTAACATTGCTAAACAATCTACATGTTTAGCAAAATAAGATAATTGGCATAATCTCTAGATCCCTACTAGCTTCACCAAAATATCAGTGACTAGAATGTCAAATAGTCAGTTAAATAGTTACTTGACTAGATTAAATTTTGGTTAAGGTAGGCAGAACAGAGAAAGGGCTTTGAGCCAGTCCGTGTCATATTGATAAAAGTCCCATCATTTACCAGTTGAGTTATGAGTCTAAGAGTAAAGTATCAGCTTCTGGTGCATAGAAGTAGCACCCAGAACACACCATCCCCCTCTCCGCCAGAAGTAAGTAGATTTTGATTATATCCTGGCAGTTTAGGCCTACTGGGAAGCTAATGGATTGGCTCCAACTTTTGAGTAGAGCCTTCTGCTGACTTTCCAAGATGTACACCCTGGACAAACTAGAGCTCATGGCCAACATTTGACCTGCAGCTTGTGTTATTTGTTTTAGTTTTTGGTTTTTTTTTTTCTTTCTTTTTTTTTTTTTTTTTTTTTTTTTTTTTTTTTTTTTTTTTTTTTTTTTTTTTTTTTTTTTTTTTTTTTTTTTTTTTTTTTTTTTTTTTTTTTTTTTTTTGCATGACTCACCTAAAGAACAGTTGTTGCATTTTTGAATAGTTGGGAAAAATCAAAAGTGGAATGATATCTCATGACATGTGAATATTAGGAAGCATTCATGTTGACGTTTCCATAGAAAATAAAATGTTGAAACAGAGCCATCGTCATTCATTTACTGTCTGTGGGTGTTCCTGCTACAACAACAGAGTCCTGTAGTTAAAACATGGGCCCACAGGGTAAGGACAATATTTATTATCTGGCTCTTTACAGAAGATGTTTGCAGACTGCTAACATGCACAAACGCCCGCCACCTCCTTCTTCTCTTCTAAAGGCCTAGAACATTCAGACTCCATTTTGGTTGACTACACACCCCATTTTCCACAACCTCTTCCCCAAACACCAGAGAATTTTCTCCAACTCTATCCCATCCAATCATTCGGTTTTGTCTCTCTACCCCCAGCTTTATTGAGGTAAAATTAAGAGATGGTAGTTGTATATAGGTAAGATATGCAACATGCTTTGTTACATAATGGGAAATGTTCCTACAGTCAAGCTATTAATATTCTATGCCCTCACATACCATTTTTGTATATGTGGTGAAAATGCTATTGTAGATCTACTTCCTTACCAAAATTCAAGTATATAGCACAGTGATATTAACTGTGGTTCACCATGTTGTTCTTTAGAAATCCAGATTAGTTTGTCTGCATAATTGAAAGTTTGCATCCTTTGACTAGCATCTGCCATTTCCTCCCTTCTCCAGCTCCTGACAATGAAAGAATTGCTCCTTCTCCAACTGGCTGATTTCTCTTGTACAAAGTCCGATAGAATCATTCATGTTGTTGTGTTAGAGGGGCATCTGCCATTAACACAGCTGATGTTATGCATTTATCATAGATTTACTTCCCTTTTACTTTAGAATTGTCAGTTTCCTATTAGAAAGCGTATCTGTGCTTATTTGGGGTTTATCAGTGTCTTCTCATCACTGGCTGCCCTCTCCAGTTCATTCTCCTTGCATATTCACTGCCTCTTCGACCCATAACTCTGCCCTCTGGTTTAGTGGTCTTTGCTCCCAGTTGTTTTTAGTACTGAAGTTTCTCAGTGAGGGTAGACATCCACTGATAGCCTTTGTGGACCATCTCAGTTTGCAGATTTACTGTGGAGTCGATGCTCTGATTCAGCGGCTCTCTTCTCCCAAGGTATGGGGAGAAGCGCCTTGTTATTTTTTTTTTTTTCTTAATTTGGGTGTGGAGTGTCCCAACATGAGGTCTTGGTTCATCCATTCTCAGCGAGTACTAAGGTGCAGTTCTGTGATAGTTCTTTACCATGTTTGTTTCTCCGGTTCAGTATGTTTTATCTTTCTCAATGTCCCTTCTCCTGCATCCCACCCAGATCTATGAGAAGGATTTTTATCTGGTTCCTCGTCCATTCTATGTCACTGTGTGCAATGTTTTGGCTCTTATTCTTCTTGAGGACTAAGTGAAGTGGGAGTTAAACATCAAGGGTGTCCTGATGCAAAGTTAAGACTACACACAATCAAGCATGGTATACCATGTCTCAGGAACACAGTCCCTCACCTGGCAAAAGAGCACAGCCACAGAAAAGGAAGAGACCAATGGACTCAACATGAAAAAACAAGCAACAACGAGAGAGGAGTCTGAGTGAATAGAAGGGACATTGGGGAGTGGGAGGGAAGGGAGACATTCCAGCAACCATTTACATATGTAAAAAATTAAAAGAATGAATAAAATTTAAAAAAAAAATTAAAAAGAATTGTGAATTTCAAGAAGAACCTGGCGACATTATGGAGATTTGACTTTCTGACTTGAGTGTTTCAGAGGCCTGGCAAACAAAGCTTAGGTTAGCCCTTCATTAGAATTGGTAGTTTTCTTTCAGAAGGATAAAAGGGGCAGAGAAAAGAAAACAAAGATTTTTTGATGTGAAATGATTGACAAGGCTCTGTTCCTGAAAGAGAAGGAAAGTGAGGAGAAAAGCTATATAAAGGACTTAGGAGAAAAAGAAAAGATAAGTGATTTTTGGAGGAGTATGACCATGATAGCCAAGGCAGCCTGGGCATCTTGACCTTCAGCCCAGGCTGGTGAACTGGTGAGCTTTAAAATGTTTAGGCTGATGGTGTGTGCGGAAGGAGTCCCAAGAGTTTGGAGATTTGAACTTCATGTTTCAGCTTGTCTTACCTGATTTGGTTCAGATGTTTTGGGAGAGGCCATGAGTGTGTGAGACTTGAGTAGATGGACCTAGTGTTGGTTCCTGTTTTACCTTGGAGTTTTTCAACTGCCTGCAGTTGAGAGGATGCCGAAGGGAAAGAGGAAAACCATGTCTTGGACCATGTGTTTGGAGGAAGCTGGAACAGACACCAAAGGAAGAAAAGAAAAATGCCATTTTGGAACATGTACTGGTGAAGAAGTGACCAGGGACTAAAAGGACAGTTTGGGACATGTGGTAGGGTAACTGTGGTTTTTACATGCTTATCTTGTAGTCCAAGTTTAGGTCATCACTTTCTTCCTTGCTTGCTTAGTAATAAATAGTTTAATCACTTTAAGAGTTTGGTCTGGCTTTGGAATTACATAGCAAAGGCTGAGGTGGTCAAAGAATTCTGAAGTGTTTCATTTCATTTGTTTTCTTTTCTTTAGCTTGGGAGAGGTCCTTGAGGTAGGCAAGCAGCAGATACCTAAATGACAAAGGTAACTGGTGTGTGGCTTTAGGGTTAATAAAGGGTTTTGTTCCTTCTATATCAGATTGAAATATACAGGTTTTTCCTTTTAGGATAAGTTGGGAATAGGATTTTTTAGTTAAAAGCCCACCCTCAGCCCCCGCCTCCTGATGACAGAGTCCCTTCTGTTTTCAAGACTGACTAATATTCCATAGTATGTGTATATGCCACACTAATTTGTCCATTCATTCATCCATGGACACAGGTTAATTCCATGTTTTGGCTACTGTGAATAAACAATTTCATAATATTCCAGGGGTGTGACTTTGACCAAATTGGTAAGTTTCACTTTCTTCATTTCCTTCATCTTTTCAATCTTCATTTTATCTGTACCCGGGTGTTGTATATAAGAAAGAGAAAAACACCTGTAAATGTGAAATGTGATGGCTGCTACATGGAAAGAACACCTCCAATTGACATTTCTTTTAGTTTTAGCTTTGCCAAAGATATCAATAGATTGTAAGGTCAGTAGATATCATGCTTCAAAAACAATATTTCTTGATGCCCTCTACTTCCCTCTGCAGAGAAGCCTTGCTCTGCTGATTCATGAAACCTTCAGTGACAGCATTTACATGTGCTCCATGAACACATATCACCTCCTGACACAGAAGAGAGAATGGGATCTTCCAGTTTTGTTCTGTGGTCTCTCTGTGCTCCTGACTATAATCACTTTCTTTTGCGGTCTTGGGCTCGTGTACACATTAGAGCCACAGGCATTCTGGCATATATTTTTAGATCACTCCCTGAAAATGGAGCACCCAAAATTTTAAAAATAAACTTGTGCAAGACGAAAGCTGGAATCAATGAGTGGTGCGGAAGGGACCGGGAAGAGGAGAGGACACCCACTAAGCCTGTCTCTTCACTGAAATCGAGTCTTACTCTCCCAGGCCTGATTTCAGGGATCCTTCATTTCCTATCACAGAGCGAGTAGTACAAAGCTTAGTGACTGACAAGTGTGGGGCTTGCTGTTAAATATAAATTCTCAGCTCCTCCTAAAAATGTGGCTGCTGACAAGGGTTCCTGAAAACTTTTAGGCTATGCCCACATATTTCAAGGGCCCTGAGAAAACCTCAAGTGAAATCAGTCTTGTCTCAATAAATCTTCTGCCAGTTCTGAGCTCATCAAGCTCCCCTCCCAGCAGGTCAGGAAAGCAGACAGAGTGCACTTCAGTTAAGAGACTCCTCAAAAGATTTTCTATAAGCCTTTGCTCCCCATTCCTCTCTCCCTCCCTCTTCTCCCCAGTTCTTCCAAGGAGCCCAGAAAGATGTTTTTCAGGCTGATCACTGTTGCCAGGGCAACTCTATATTGATCCTCCATTATGATAATATCAGCAGATCCTCCCTCCCCAGGGACTGGAGAGTAGGATTCTGTGATAGCTCCCTGGGTGGAAGAAAAAGAGGTTTGGTTTTGTTTTTATCATCAGCATTATCTGTTCCCAGCCCCAAACAGTCAAATTTCAAAGCTCCATTTTAAACTCTGGAGAGATATTCAATTTGATAATGATTGTAGATGGATGGAGCAGAAGAGGCCCTTGGGATGACTCAGGGAAGACCTCATTTTGAGCTGTTTAGCTTCCCAGGGTGAGGATAGGAAGGAGTCAGGAGAAAAGAGAGATAGGAAGCCAATACTATTCAACTGAAAGCTCCAGATTCCTTAGAGACCAATCCTTCATTTGCCACCTAGGAAGATCTGGAAAGGGGGTGAGGGGTAAGCAGGTGAGATCATTTAGAGATCTCAACAGGACTAAAGAAAAAACATTCTTTTTAATCCAGTGCTTTAGGGAAAGTCTTAAGGCAAACAAGAAGGAGAAAAGACACTAGTCAACTTATCTGGGAATTAATAGCATTGCCAAAGATACCAATCTGTTATCTTTGGTTGAAATTCAGACCAGATCACACCCTGTTGGAAATTCAGTTTGTTTTCACAGAAAGATACCAGTCTTTGTAGCTCCTTTACTTTATATGCTGTTTTGCTTTGAAAGACCTCAAAGTGCCTCCTTCTTTTACTGCTGTCTGCCTTCAGCAGGGGGGAAAAAAATGGAAAGAACAGATTGTGAAGCATTTCAGAGAGAACAGATTTAGCAAGTCATCCTATTTCAAAAGACATGCTATCAAAAACAATCATTTGCCTTTCACCTTAATCATTGTTTTCTGATAGTAAGGAGAGACAGAGCTCCAAGTATGCTATCAGATTTGCCAGGCATAGAGACTCAGGCCAGGCCTGGCTATGAATGCTGGGCCTGCAGACAGTGGTTTCCTTAACCTCTCTGTGCCTTGATTTACATCAGGTCTAAAATGAGAAACATGTGACAATGTAGGGAGTACTTTTGAGGGAAAAAGACATTGCAAGCATTTAGAAAACCAACTCTTGTTTTTCTGTCATAACTAGTGACTTCCAAACATAAAATTCAACTGTACGGTGGGAGAACTTAACAAAAGCTTTATGAACTGTTTAAGAAAATTGATTCCTTGTAGACATGGGAATTATTTTCCTAACTCAGAAGAGAATGTCTGATTTTACAAGTATCACTAAATACCCCTGCTGTTTCCTCTCAGGGATGAAGTTGAATGAAGTTCACACTGCAGGCATATTTCATCTGTAGTGGCCACATGTTGTGTTGTGCTCAGCAAGCACCACGTATGGAACAACTCTTTCAGGAAAACAGGAGTGATGTCATTGCCTAACAGGATCAGGATATAAACTTACATTCCCACAGCCCTGTGGGATGGTCGTGGCTACCATTGTGCTCTTAGGAAGGGAGACTATTTTGAATGTTTTTGGTGTAGTCTTCTGAGATTTGATTTTTGATTTTCTTCTGAGAAATCACTGGGAGGATGTAATCTGATTTCCACAAAGAGGAGTGATGGGTGTGTGGAGCCTTCTCGCTCATTCTTAGGGATGCCTACGGAACTTCTTGAACGTGCTTCTCATATTTCAGAACAGAAAAGCAGAAAAGAGAGCAAATGTACTTCATTCCCTTTTATGTGAAGGAAAACAGTTCCTGTGTCCTTTCAAGAGCCCTGGTCCCAGGGAATCCTCTTGGGTTTGCTATTCAGGCTGCATTCTTCCATGGAATTGCAAAACAGATTAGCTCTAAAAAGGAGTTAACTGCTTC
The DNA here is from genome assembly GCA_004024945.1 of Uropsilus gracilis. Lineage (NCBI taxonomy): Eukaryota > Metazoa > Chordata > Mammalia > Eulipotyphla > Talpidae > Uropsilus > Uropsilus gracilis. The sequence goes on along the minus strand of PVHY01000301.1, from coordinate 126,991 downwards.
TCTGGTGACTTAAGTCATCTTAAACAGGGATTGCTGCATGGAATGGATGAAAGGGAGTTAGCTATTCCGCCTGGTTCTCTCCTTGAGGAGATCTGTTTGTTTGTTTTTTCTCTCCTTAGAACAAATAATGAAAAAAATAGTTGACTCAGGGAACTCTATTGAGATGATTTAAATTCCATTCTTCCCAGCAAGGTCCAATGGCCTTCATTAGCATGACCTCCCAATAGAAAGAAGCTGCCAGTTGACCCACATTCAGGATCCAGTCTATTATGAACTAGTCCCCAAAAGCTTGTTGAAATTGCCACCATGGGCCACACTAGAAAGCCTGCCTGGTTGGCTGAGTAGCTACCTGGAGATCCTCAGATTGACAGTCTCCACTGGTGGGTTTGATTGCAGAGATTATTTAAATGTTCTAAACTGGAATCCCTTGAGTCAGAGGCATGCAAACTCCTTCTCTCCTCGAGCCTAGCTACTCCCCCATACACGATCACTGTTTTTGCCTCAATGTGAAGTTACCTGTTCAGGCATCTGAGTTTGAGATCCTGGGTTTAGAAGGAACACCTAGCAAAACGTAAGCAGGATGTGAATTCTTGCTCAAAGTCCACCAAAACTGACTTTAGACAAGGTGAATTTGGGCAACTAGTTGTTGGGAAGGAGAGGAAATGTCTCCCCACCCCTGTGGGTTCTTCTCTGACTGGTTGGCAAACAAATTAGCAGCAGACAGATTCGTAGGGGGGGAAGCCTAATTCCAAGACCAGTGAAGGAAAATGGGCATAGGCAGATACATGCATACATGCATACATGCATGCATAGATATTGAGCTAAGGAAAGAGACCTGAGGCTCTCTGAATTTAAAAAACATCTGAGAAAAATCTAGGAGACTCTAAATATATGGAGAGATATTTCACATTTGAGGATTGAAAAAGTATTGTTAAGGCACAAATTTTCCCAATATATAGCTTTAAATGCAATGCAATGTCAGTAAAATCCCAGGATTATTGTTGTGGTTGCTGCTGTTTATTATTATTATTTGGTGGGAATGGTGGGGAGGAAAATGCTAGACAATCGCAATTTGTTTCTAAAATTTGCTTGGAAATTCAAAAGACTAGAATGGCAAGAGCTTGAGGAGGGAGAAAGAGGAAAATAGAGGATTCAACTACCAGATTTCGAAAACTGCTATAAAAACTGTTATAAATCAAGTGTCTATAAATTTCTTATAGGTAGGTGTTTATTAAGGAATGATTAACCAATAAAATAGGGGAAAAAAAACCTCCATAGGGGTTGAGTAAACCATCTCCACAACAGTCACACAAACACACATGCTAAGATAAGTCCACCCAGAACCTCTGAATGTGATCCTTTTTAGAAAGGAGTCATTGGACTCAAAATTAAGCTAAAGATCTGAGACAAGATATCCAGTGTGGCAAGTATCTGTATTAGAGAAATGAACAGAAAAAGCCAGCGGCGAGAGCACCCCGGGAAGAGGGAGACAAACTTGAACCGTTGCTGCTAAAGTCAAGCACTGCACCAGCCCTGGGAGGCTGAGGGATGGGAGTGATTTCTGATCTGAAATCTTCAGAAGGACCTTGGTAAATTGACACTTCATCTTCTAACTTCCTCCTTCTGAACTGTGAGAGAAGTACTTTCTGTCTTTATAAATATCTTAAGTCACTCACTTTGCTATAGTCTGTGACCCTCGGAAGCCAATATAGCCTTTTACCTAATACCACACAGAATAATAAACTTGAGGTGACTGAAATATAAATATTCAGAAATAATCAAATATTTAGAATAAAACATAGAAATAAGAGAATTATCTTTAAATTATCAAAAAGATTGTTTATACTTACAGCTGAAATCTACCTACTATAAGTTTCAAAATTCAATACATTGGACATTATGAAACTATAAAATAATATTTACTATACAATAATATAATAAACTATAAAATAATATAATAAATAATATTTATGACTTTGGTCATACGAAAAGCACAAAATTGTAGAATTTCAGTGAAAGGTTGAAGGTTTACCAGGCACTTCTAAGAAGAGATAATAAACATTAAAAAGTCACCCAACATAATAATTCTCTGAATCTAAGGATGCTGATCTGCAAAATTGAAATATGTCACTTTCTTCAGATAATACCAAATACTTCATGAGGTTATTTTAAGGCATACATTGAATAATGCATAGAAAACACATTACTCCTGACTCAAAGTGACTAATAAATATGGTTCCAAGGGCTGTGTTAAATTATCTAACCTATTGCATGCGTTTTTCTAGAAAATGCTGAAAATTTGGAATAAATTATTACAAAATAAGCACTAAAAGCAAATATAGTACCAGTTTTTGAGGGGGAGGGCTGGTTACACTATTAAAATATTGCACCATTTGGGTTTATTTAAGAACTGCCAAAATCTCTTCAGCGCAATGATTTCATTTCTTTGAGATACATGCCCAGAAGTGGGATTGCTATATGATCTGGCTTTTCCAGTTTTAGCTTTTTGAGGAACTTCCATACTGTTTTTTAACCATTGCACCAATTTATACCCCCACTAATAGTACACAGGGCTTCCTTCCTCTCTTCATCCTCACAGGCAATTGTCATCTCTTCCCTTTTAGCAACATAGTAAGAGGTGTGAGGTAATAGCTCATTATGGTTTTGATTTGTGCCTCACCCTTAACTAGTGATACTAAGTAAATCATCACGTTCCTAGTCATTTATGTTAAGTGAACTTCTATGAATGTTGTATCAGTGCATTTATATTTGGAAAGATATAATAGATTGTGATTGTCTTGGATGGGGATGGGGAGTAAGTGGGAATAAGGGATGAAAGGCTACAAACTTGAAGCTATAAAATGCATTGTTTCCATGGATCTAACATGCTGCAGGGTGACGACACTACATTGCACACTTAAAAGCTGTTGAGAGTGTTTATTTTAAACATTTTTTCCACACATACACAAAACAGAAACACTGTGAGGGAATGTGTGTGGAAAGCCTATTGTGAGAATCATTTTGCAATATACCCCTAACTCAAGTCATCACATTACACACCTGAACCTTACACAGTGTTATATGACAATCATATCTCAGTAAGCCTGGAAAAAAAAAAAGATAACTATCAAATAACATCACCGATTTCCAAGATATTTCTAAACTCCTGTGGCCAAGAGAGATTCATTTTCTGCCCTTTTTTTTTGTCATTCTCCTTATTCATCCTTGGAGGCAAAAATACTGCAGGTATAGAGAATTATTTTCTGATAACTTTATGCTGATTACAGTTGTAGCTATTCTCTGTGTACAAAGTGCTTCATAATATGGTTCTCATTACCCTTTTTTCCACAGAATACTTTAGCTACACCAAACAGAACACTGAAAGGAGATATCTGATCTGTTATGCTCACTCGTGTTTTGCTTGTATTAACATGTGCTTCCTTCCTTTGAAGTGCCTTTTCTGCTCAACGCTTCTCCAAGTTGGACTCCCATCTACAGAACTTCAAAGTCTCAAGTCACAAATTATTTTCTCCTAGGAACTCAAGACACCTTCTCCAAGTTTCCACAGAGTGCCACCAGAAACTATGACTCATACTTTCATGATGTATTTCCATGTTCGCTCTCACTGAACATATATATATATATATATATATATATATATATATATATATATATATATATATATATATAACTCAAATCAATGACCATTGGCAACATGTTGCATAGTTGACTTCTCCTGCTGTCACTGGATAACAGATGAAGGACTCTAGCGCACCAAAGAATTGGCTCAATTCTTAAAATACCAATAAGATTGTTGTCATCACCAGTGGGACACAGATCATAGCCAGGGCACTCAGAGCTTCTCAGAGACAAGGAGTGTACCTACTCACTAAGTGTGCTATATACAAAGTACAGGACGTTTCTCTCAATTTCCACTTGTGAATTTCTTTCAATTTCCTTATTTGAATGATGACAATAACACCATTTTATTTCTCATCTGAATTAAATTAAGGAACTGAAACAAAATGTTTATAAAAAATGCTTGGTGCATAATAAATGCAGCATCGACAATACCAACTGTAATTGATAATGCTGTTTCTCCACTGACAACACTTAGCATACTACCTAGAACATAGTGGGTCCCAAATGAGTGTTTTCTCAGTGAATGGAGCAGCCAGAGAGGACTAGAGCTGGCTAAGGGTCCAGCATACATACTGACAGGTGCAAAGAGGAATTTAGACTGCAACCCCAGCTCAATCTACTTTTTATCACAGCTATGACTGTGTCGAACAATATGACTCAAAGACATTTGAAGAACTCTGTCTGCCCCTAGTAAACTTGTATTTGGAAACTGGTGAAGGACAGAGTTGCTAGCCTTCCTGTAAAGAAGCAAAATCATCAAGATAGATGCAAGATTTGAAGGGAGAGTTTGTGCATGTGTGTGTGAGAGTGAGTGAGAAATTAGAGATTGAATTAGAAGTCAGGAAATTGGGGCTAATTCTTTCTGTGTGGCATTGGGCAAAGTCATTTAATACCATCATTACTCCATCATAATGGAATAATTTATGTTCTATTTGTTCTCAATGTCTGGCGAGATCCTTAAGGAAGAATTCACATCTCACACATCTCGTCCATCTTTAGTGCCCTGTGTTGCACTTGGGAATGGTGAATTGCTGCCTTTGGGAGGTGTTTTTCAAAGAAAACTAAATTTACAGTGCTCATTCTTCATTTCTGTAGAATGTCCATCCATAACAACTTTAAGAATGACAGTAAATGACAGAGTATACATGGAAGACCTTTAAACACTTCAAGGGCTACAGAAATGTGTGCTGTTCCTGGTAGTTTTATTAGAAAATAGCAAGTCACAAATTCGTACATAAAACACTTCACAGTCTACAAACATATTTCATACTCAGTGCCATATCTAATCTTGGCTGACACCTTGACTTGTAAAAAGGCATCATTATGCCAGTTTTTCAGAAGTTCCAGTTTAAGTCAATATTTTAGAAATAAAAATATACTTTATATTCCTTTAGGGAAACTTGCTCTCAAAAGAATTTTCAGATAATTTTTGACTAGATTATTAATAAAATAACCAGGGTTTCTTTCACGAAGTTCACATTTACTTCATCAAGGTTTAGCTATTTGAGTCTGCCTGCACACAAACATTTTTGCCTCAGGAACTGACACTTTTCAGATGCATATTTTCTGGCATTCTAGTATTGAAAATAGAGTTGTTTTAAGAGTATAGAATAGTATGTTAGTTGAAATAAATCAGATGGGTAAAGATGCACACTATCTGATTTCCCTCATATGTGGCAGATAAAGAAACCAAACCAAAACAAACAAAAATAATAGCATAGACTAATAGTTGTGAATCCTGAAAGGCAAGGAGAGTAGGTGGTAAAGTTTAAGAAAGGGTAATCTGCCTGGTAAAATATGGCAACTAGATATGCTTTTTTCTTTTTTTGTTTAGGTGAAATAAAATAGAAGGGGTGTTCCTCATCCCACTGCTTAGGACTACACCATCAGCAACCCAGGGAGAAAACCAAGCTTGGAATTGGGAAACTAGACTTTGGTAATGAGAAATTAGTATGTAAGGAAGATGTATATAACCTGACATATGGCTATATAGCGGACACTTATATAATGCTTTAAGAGTATCACTTCATTGAAGACAAAAAGTTTCAAAATTGACAAAATTATAAATTCCTGAATAACTATGACAGTGGTAGAAAAGAAATAAAACTTTTTCCTAGTCTAAAAAGCAGCAGTAACAACAATAATAGCAATAATACTATTAATATTACTACTACTATTTCTAATAAAATAATAAGTTTAAAATGAAATTGTGAGTGAGTGCAAACTTAGAAGTGAGACATCTCATTGTCTCATTCCTCTAAAATAACTCTACGTATCATAATTCTTTTCTGTATAATTTTAAAAATATTACATCTAGCTTCTAATATTATTTTAAGAACTAGATGAAATAATGCAAGTAACAGTTATCCAACAAATAATAGCTTTGTTGATATTTTTCATTAAGGATTACATTATAAAGGTTCATAGGAGTTATTAATAAAATACCCTTGAGTTAATACTAGTAAATGTAGGAGTTGGTTTGGTTACTTGGGTGTTTCATTAAGAAAACCACTGACAAGCATGGGTATGACTTCCCAGCCAGTGAATAATTCAGAAATGAGTCCAGTTTCGGTCCAGCAAATTACATCATCTTGCTCCAGTCTGTGGTTCCAGCTTGATTTTATTTCCTAGGTCTGCTGCAACAAATCACCAGAAAAATATGGTGACTTAAAAAAGCATAAATAGATCATCTTTGAGTTTTGGAGGTCAGATTTCTGGAGCCTTGTAGAACCAAAATCAGTTTTGTAGCCTTGCATTTCTTCCTGGAGGCACAGGGACACAATCTATCCTCCAGCCTTTTCAGTGTGTAGACGCTGACGATACTCCTTGGCTTGTGGTTCCTTCCATCTTCAAAGCCATGGATATTGGCTCACTCTGTATGTCTCTTCTTTAGTTATTCCCTGCCTCTGAATCTCTTTCCTGAATCTCTCCTCCACTTTTAAAAGCCTTTCCGGTTATGTTGACTATTTCCAAAAACTCCAGCATAACTGCACTATTTTGAGATCTATTAATAACCCAATTCTACCTGTGTTTAATTTCCCTCACTATGTGACCTAATAGATTAGAAGTTACCAGGACAAAGACAGGAACTTGGTCCGTCTGCTGCCCAATTTCAAATGATACTCAGCCAGAAGATAAAGATCTGCTCCAAATCTGAACTAGACAAGTGCCAGTGTTTGATTCTAATGTTGAGTTTTGAAGTGACACTCCCTCTGGCCACAGGTCCTGACTGTCGAACTTGGCATCCCCAAGCTGAACTGCCTGGAGCCTTCTGCAGACCCAGACCAGGTTCTTGATGGGCCTGCTTTTCAACTCTGACAGCCCCAGCCTGGCTAGTGTGAGACCTGCTGATCAACCCTAGGAGCATCTATCTGGGTGTTCGTGGAACCTTGTCTTGGATTCCCACAGGCCCAGACTAGCGTCAGATGTGGGCAGTTGATCAGACCGGCTGCTGCAGGTAGGTTTGGAATAGATGGCCCTGGTAGACCGCTGGAGCCAAAGACAGGGTCCTGAGATACCCTGGTGGTTGAACCTGGCCACTCCAGGCTGGCCCAAGACGGGGTCATTTTTTGCTGTGTGGAGCTTCATTTGTTCCTATCCCAAGAAACAATCCTTTTATTCTGGATGTCATGTCAAATCAGGAACCCAGACTGAGATGATAGTAGGGATGGCTGATTTCAAGTCCAAGTCTTTTAAAAATTGGTTGGGGGAAAGAAGTTTATATTTTTCTTTTTCTTTTTTTTTTTTTTTCCTTTTCTGAGAACCACCTGGGTGGTGGTGGTGGGGGGGAAGTAGTGTCTAGAATCCTTCAACTTTCCACATCCAATATTCCTGGAATGTCAGGAATGTTCAGTGGTGAAATAAAACATCGGGATTTAGGTCACAGTGACACTGGCAAGGCAGTGACCCTGGCCCTCTTCAGGACACAGCCAGCCCTGCGTCTTGAGGTTGTCCCACCGGGACAAGAATGTAGGAAAAGCACATACAAGTGCCTCCACTGAGCCTGGAACTTGATACGCAGTGAGTGTCATCACCCTCCTTCTGAAGCAAATTAATGGGACTGAAGAGGACTGAAGAACTCGTTGAGGGACACTCACCTGCTAAGGATCAGACTCAGAAGTCAAATCAGTCTGTGATTCTGAAGCTAAATATTTCAGTTTCTCCATCTCTTTCCCAATCATGTCTTCAGCAACAAACTCATTTTTCCAAGTAGAATGTGATCTCCTGGGGCTCTCTGCCATATCTTTTTATCTGCTCCCAGCAAGTGCCCGCCATGTGGTCCGAGGGTAGCAATGTTTGCATATTTCACGAAAGTGTGAGCTAGTTGGGATTGTGGTGTCTGCATGCAAGTCATCACAGCAGCAGCCTGCAGAAACCCCAGATGCAGACGAGACCATAGAGAGGCAATAGCAACTGAGGAACTCTTGGAAAACTGGCCAGGAGTTTCTTGGTTTTTTTTTTTTTTTTCCTTTTTCTTCCTCAAGGAGCCACTTACGTGATATTTGATTTGGCTTTCTGAGACATATTAATCAGTTCTCCAAACTGCATTCAGGGCGCCACACCACTCATTCGCAATCAGCTGGTATTTATCTACTGAGTCATTTGGGAGGGCAAGATGGAAAAGGAGCCTGTCAAGGGAGTGCTTTAATTTAACCCCGCCCCCTCAATTCCACTTTAAACCATTTCAAATTCCGGGGGTGCACATTCTGCCTGAAAGCAGCACCCCTACAATTAACTCATTCACTGCATGTTTACTGAGTTGCTTGCACTGACTAACTGCCACATGTATGCTTGTCTCTCTGAGTGTCTGAACATGAAAAGGCTTAGCAAGGGATCCTTTCACATAAAGCCGCATTTATCTAAAATCCAGGTTCATGATATATGTGACACTCCACACTCCCATGCTGAAACCTCTTCTAAGAATTTTATTCCTTGTTTTCTATGCACCTTTCCATTTTGAAAGACTTTTGACTATCCTGGAATATTTTCAATTTGATAAGGCCATATTGTCTTTTTTACATCCTGTTTGGGAATATCCTTAAATGTTTCCCAAGGTTAGGCAAACCAGAGGAAGTTGTGAACCATACAGTCACTTTCCCCACCCTCCTCTGGTAGAGCCCTTCAAAGTAGTGTTTCTTGCATTCTTCACAATAACACCTAGAGGTAAACTTTCTGCATCTTGTAGTAGATCTATATTTAATATTTCAAAAAAATGTCCAATCTATTTTCCTTAGATGGGCTAGACTGGTCTAACCTAGCAGTTTAATCCCATCAAGAGTATATTTAGGCTCCTTTTGCTCCACATCCTTGCCATCACTTGCTGTCACTGGTCTTTTTGATAAGAACCAATCTCACAGGTGTAAGATGCTATCTCATTTCAGTTTAATTTGTATTGCCCTGATGATCAAAGTTAATGAGCATTTTATCATGTGCCTGTTGGCCAGCTGTATGTCTTCTTTAAAGAAATGCTTATAGAGTTCGTATTCCCATCTTTAAATTGGGTTGTTTTCTTTTTATAGAATTGTACAAGGTCTTTGTAGATCTTGGATATCAGCCTTTCATCAGACATATGGTGTGCAAATATTTTCCCCCATTCAGAAGGGTGTCTTTTTATTTTAATGAGAGTCTCTTTCATTGTCCAGAAGCTTTTTAGTCAAAACAATTTCCCTTTATATCAAAATTGTTTTAGGTTCACAGTAAAACTGAAAGTAGAGGTGCAGAAATTTCCCATCTACTTCCTGTCTCCATATGTAAATAGCATCCCCTGTTACCAACATCCTTCACCTGAGTTGTACATTTGTTACAATCAGTAGCCTTATCTAGCACATCATTTCTCACTCAAAGTTCAAGTTTAGCTTAAGTTACATTTACTGTGATAAATTCTATAGACTCAGGCTGTGTGCATCATTTATCTATTATTTTATCACCTGACCATCACTGATTATGTAACTGCCTCCACAGGTTGTCTAGCCCAGAGTGTCACTGAGTTTGAATCACTCAGGGTGTAATCTTTTCAGATTGTCTTCTCCACATAGATGGGCATTGATGTTTCCTCCATGGTTTTCATGACTTGATAGCTCATTTCTTTTTAGCAGATTAATACCCCATTTTCTGGATTTACAACATTTTTCCCATCTTGATTGGTTCCAAATTTGTCAGCTATAAACAAAATTCCTATAAACATCTGTGTACAGGTTTTCATGTGGATATTCATTCTCAACTCATTTAATACCAAGAAGTGCAATTGCTAAGTTACATGATAAATGTTTGTTTAGTTTTGTAAGAAACTGCTAAGCTGTTTTCCAAAGTGTCTTGCCATTTTGCAATCCCACCAGCAATACGAAGGTTCTTATTGCTCCACATTCTTAATAGCAGCTTGTCCTGTTAAGTGTTTGAAAGTTGGTCATTCGGCTAGATGTGTAAAACATTTCATGTTTAATTTATTTTCCTCATCATGAGATGTGGAACATCTTTTTATATGCTTATTTGGTGTCTGTATATTTTCTTTAATGAGGTATATGAAGAAATTTTATTTATTAATCAGATTATCTTTACTCATTAAGAGTCTGTGTACATTTTAGATAACAGTACTTATCAGGTGTGTCTTTTGCAGATATTTTCCCTAAACTAAGACTTATCTTCTCATACTGCTAATAGTATCTTTTCGAAGCAGACATTTTTAATTTTAATAAAATCTGTCATTTGTTTCTTTCATATCATGCCTTTGGAGTTTCACCTAAAATGTCGTCAAGTTCAACATCATCTAGATTTTCTCCCACATCATCTTCTGAGTTTTACATTTATGTTTATTATTAAATTTTTAGTTAATTCTTGGGAAGGGTGTCAGGGTTTTCTACAGTCAGTCATGTTTTTGCATATAGATGACTGGTTTGTTATATCAAGCAATTATTTATTGAGAAGAGTGGTTCTGTTTCACTGTATTGCACTCACTTTGTTTTCAAGATCAATTGATTGTAATCAGTGGGTTTATTTCTGAACTTTAGTCCATTCTATTGACCTGCTTTTTCCTATTCTTTTACGAGAAACACACTGTCTTGATTACTGTAGCTTTGTAGTAAGTTTTGAAGTTGGCTAGTGTTATTTCTTCAGTATTGTGTTGACCATTTTGGGTCTTTCACCTCTCCATTTAAGCTTTAGATCAGTTTGTTGATAACCGCAAAATAAGTTCTTAGTTTGATTGAAAATTCACTGAATCTGCAGTCCAGTTGTGAAGAATTTATAATCTTGATGATATTTAGTTTACTTATCAATGAAAATGGAATATCTCTCCATTTATTTGGAATTTGATTTCATTCCTTCATTCCTGAAAGTTGTGCTGTTTTCCACATAGAGCTTATACACATTTGTTGGATTTGTACTTCATATAGAATGTGTTGATGTGGTATTGCTTTTTTTTTTAATTTATTCCAATTGTTTCATTGTTAATAGATTTATCTTTGTGCATCACAGTCATATTGTTAAATTTTTCTATTAGTTTTATAGGAGTTTGGACTTCCATGTCATATTCTTCTCAATTTAAATAGATTTTTTTCCAATGCCTTGTTTTTCTACATTAGCCAGGACTTCTGCTGTGATGCTGAAAACCAGTGATGAGAAAGGATTTACTGAACTTGTTCTTGGTCTTAATGGGAAAGTTATCCATTTGTCACTGTTAAGTATGATGTTATTTATGTGGTCCTTCATTTGTTGGCAATGTTCATTATCAAGCTGAGAAATTTCTTTCTAATTAGTTTGCTGAGATTTTATCATGAATGTTAAATTTTGTCACATACTTTTTCTGCATTTATTGATATGATCATGTGTATTTCTTTGGTAGAAGTAATCAGTGAATGAACTAGACCTATACTCTCTGCATTGAAAAGTTATTGGTTTCTGTTTTAAGTACTGTAACAATTATTTTATATACAGATTGTCAATTTCTTCTTATTTAACCTGTATCTTTCAAGGAATTTTGTCCATTTCACTGAAGTTATCAAGCCTTTTGGTGTAGAGCTGTTCATGTACTTTTTGATTATCCTTTTAGTGTCCATAAATAATGACCATCTTTTGTTTTTTAATTAATAACTATACCCCCTCTAGTTTTTCCTTAGTTGATTTTGTTAGACATTTATTGTTTCATTGATTTTCCCAAATAAATAGCATTTAGTTTGAAGACTTTCTCTAGTGTTTTTCTGTTTTCTACTCCATTGATTTTTGCTCTAATTCATATTACTTTTCTTTGCCTTACTTTGGATTTAATTTTTTCCTTTTATTTCCAGTTTCATAAGGGAAACTTAGATTATTGATTTAGACCTTTCTTCTTTTCTAATAGATGCTCTGGATGCTATAAATTTCCCTCTAAGTACTGTTTTTGCTGTATCTCACAAATTTTAATAAGCTATGTTTTCAATTTCAATTAAGTCACATATTTTTAATTTCTCTTGAGATTCCTTCTTCAATTCATGTGTATTGAAAAGTATATTGTTTATTTTTTATGTATTTTGTATTTTGCAGTGATCTTTCTGTTACTGATTTTTAGCTTAAATTCATTATTGGTGATGAAAGATACTACATGATGGCAGTATCTACACTTTTTTACATTTTATTTACATTTACATTATTTACATTTTTTTATTGGTGATCGAAGATACCACATTTTTTAAAAATTAGTATGTATTTCATAATCCAGAATCTGTCCTATCTTGGTAAAAGTTCCACATGATTTTAAGAATAAGGTATTATTGAATGAAATAATCTACCAATGGTATATCTAGTTGATTGATGTGTTGATAACATCAACTGTGTTCTTATTGATTTTCTGCCTGCTAAATATTCCATTTCTGATATAGCTCCAGCTGTGATAGCAAATTCATATATTTCTTTGTTGTTATATTAGATTTTACTTAATACTTATACTCCTTATTGTTTGTGTCATACACATGATAAGGATCACCTTGCCATCCTAGAAAATTGACCTCTCTATCATTATATAATGGCCTTTGCTTTCATTGGCGATTCCTTGTTCGGAAATCTTTTCTTTCTGAAATTAATATGTCTGCTCTTGTTTTCTTTGAATAGTATTGACATGGTATATATTTATCCATCTATTTCCTCTTACTCTGTATGTCTTTACATTTAAAGTGGATTTCTTATAGACAACATAAAGTTGAGTCTTGCTTTTGGTTGTAATCTAAGTATTTCTGATGCAATCTAAGTATCTTTGATTTTTTAAATGGTGCATTTGTACTCCTGATATATTACTCATATAGTAAGATTTCTGTATACAACGGTTGCTGATTTTATTTGTTGACTTTTTCTTCTTATTTCCACTTTAAAACCATCCTCCAAATGTCTAAATTTATATTGATAATAGCAAATGTTGCCAAGGATACAGAACAACTAGAATACATATGCATTGAAAATAAGATTATAAAGTCATACAATCTGAAAAGGTATTGATAGCATCTACAAAGTCTAAACACACATATAACCTGTTACCTAACAATGCATTCCTTGGTAGTTTATAATTATACACTTTTGCCAAAATATATAGTCTTAGATGCCAGAATTCCTGTTTATGACTCTATCCATAATAAGCCCAAAGTAAAGCAATGCATACATTCATATTTCCATGAAAAGTAGAATGGATTAAGGTCTATGGTGACTAAGATCACAAGCCTTGGGAGGAACAGTGAAGGAATTTTCTGGCATGCATGCTATGTAGGGTTTACATGCTATACATGGTTATGTGATGATAAACACATGTAGAACATTACTGATGTAGACATTCATTGCATTTTATGTTTTGGAAATTATACCTCAATAAAATATGAATTAAAAATAAAATATTCAGATCATATATTTTAGGTAACATGTATGGAAATCTGACTTGTAGAAATATTAGCTTCATGAAGAATGGCATAGAACTCTTGAATACATTTTTTTGATATATCTTTTATTAGCAAGGCTATTGGGGAGGCTCTCTTATTTCTTTGAAATCCCATACCACTATATCAGTGACTTTCATATGGGACCTATTTATTATGTCTTCTCATGTATAGGCTTATTATGCCATGTTGCAATAATATTCTACTACTTAGGGGTTCCTGAAATACAAAAATGCAGAGGCCACACATCAGATTCATCCCTGTCCCCTCCAAAGGATGCTACCAAGTACCCTAGGCCCCCACTACAAGGTCACACTACAATGGGAAGAGAGCCATGGACAGACGCATTGAGCTACACATGGAATGCCCAGTGACAACAGAGTCTCAAACTGAAGGGGTCAAAAGATCTGAGTGTTATGATAAATGAGCCACCAAAGACTTCATGGAAGAACTCAGAGGTTTGAACTGGGCCCAGAAAAAATGATATTCTAGGTTGAAAGGGACACGTTGGTCCATTTAGCTCATTCTTGTACGTTCTCTCCCCCTCCACCTTCACATTAGTCCCTCATTTTCACATCCTCTTGTCCTCATCTCTAGTTTGCTTTGCATGAGACATATCGCACAGGTATGTCCTATATTGTCTCAGCAACCATTTTATTTCTAAGTAATAAGGGAAACAGTTGCTCTTCTGGACCAAAGAGTGGGATTATAACCAAATAAAATGTGCTGTTCTTGGCTTTTTCTGCCGCCTGAATATATCATATATGAATTTACTCTTAAAGCTTTCATTGCACTCACTCATCCATAGCCTTGAATTGCTACAAAAATGTCTCTCTCAGAGTCAGCCCCATGGTCTTGGAATCAGTGTTCCCACAAACTAATTCCTATGGGCACTTTCTGACATCCCTTTTGGGTTGTACTTGAATGAATCATCTTTGAAACTTCTGGGATCTGCCTCTTTCTCCTCCAAGGCTCCTAGCAGACTTTCCTTTCCATTTGCCAAGCCTCTGATAACTTAGTAAATTCAGCAATGCACCCATTCATTCCAAGGAAAGCATTTTTTTTCTATCTATTTCCCTATGAAGTGGTGTTTTTCTTCCTCCTCCCTTCTCAAGGCGTATATTTTGCAGCTCCAGAAAATACCTACACACAGGCATTATGTGAAGCCATGAAGTACCTCAGGTGAGTCAGAACACACTTTGGGCCCTCCATGTCCTCTGTAAAGTTACAGGCGTAGACAAGAGACGTGGTTTAGCGCAATGACTAAAGACCCAAACTGTAGTCACTTGGCTTTGGTTTAAATGTCTGAAATGTAACCTTGACTGTTTTCTGACCTTTCTAAATGTCTTTTTGTTGATCTCTAAGATGGGGGAAAATATGACTATTGAACAGGTTAAATAAGAAACTGTATGTAAAATATTTTAACAGTACTTTATCCAGTGAATATGGCCCCTTGTGCTAAGTATATTTATTTAGACTCATGGGTTCATGGAATATTTATTCAGGACTCCCACCTCACTACTATGCCAGGTACAAATTATAGAGTGGTGAGCAAGGCTGTCATAGAGTTATAGTGCCTTCATTACTCAATGTCATGGACTAGCCAGAGCCTTCTTCAGAGTCTTATCAACTCTATGTCTCTCATCTCTCTCATACCTGTCTATCTCTCCTCCAATTCCAACTGCTGTTGCAGTCCATTTAGGGTGGATGGAAAGAAGGGGAGGCATTGGTGTATTTATTAAGCATTTATTATCCACTGAACATCATTTTTCAGAAGAATGGGTACAGCATGATGTGACTGGAGCAGGGAGACTTCTGCTTAACAGCTTCTGCTTAACAGCTCAGTGTCAGTGCCTGAACCTCTTCAGAGAGAACAGCAAACCAGTGTTTGCACACAGAGGTCTTTGTGGCAGTACAAGTACATACACTATGACCTCTGACTTGTGTAGCTGACAGCTTTATTTTGGTTCCATGAAAAGAGGAAAATGAGAGGGGATTGTTGATACATTGCTGCACACTTGATTCAGACAAAGACCTGTAGCAATAAGAATAACAAGAGCTGTGCTACACATATTACACAACAATAATGCAGTCCTGTGTTGGTGTAACATAATTGAGGTGACCAACAACCCTATCTCTTGGACACGCTGTGTATTCATATTTCCACATTATAGATTCAAAGAATAAAATAGTTCCAAGCAGTCAAAATATTTTCCAGGGGCACATTTGAGAATAGAATAAAACAGGAGCCTTCCTCCATTAGATGGTTCACCCATTGAAAGCTGGGGAATGGGAGCTGTCTGAGAAATACTTGATGAAGCTGTTAAAATCCAGGTTCAGTAACTCCTAGTTGAAAATTTCAAATCCTGAATCTGCTATTGCTGGCTGAGTTTTAGAAAAACCATATAACTTCTGGAATCAAGCTCTTCAGGCACAGGCTGGGGGTTCAAATGACTACTTATCGGATAGCATTCTTATAAGGATTAAATTGGATTATACATGGGAAGGATTTAGCCCAAGGCATGGAGAAAGTGTCCATTAGACATAAATATTTTTCATAAATGCCATTTTTTCACTCATTTTTCCATTTCTACCTTCTCTTCCTTCTTCTTATCTGCATCTTTTTCTTATGACTGCCATTATTATATTACAACTCTTTATGTATACAGCAGTGTTATGGTATACCTACAGAGTTTTGAATTCTAGTTCTAGTTCTACCACATCCAAGTCTTCTCTTGATTTTGTTGAACTAGGAATCAAAGGATATATATTTCTGCAATGGTTCTAATCATGATACCATCTTGTTAGTGGCAGGGAAGCTAGACTAGATTGAGACAAATAGCCCATTTTCTCATTCATTAATTACTCTTGAATGCAACCAGGCTGTCTCTAATTCATATATCTCTAAATCTGTATTAGATGAACAGGAGTTCCATTTAGTCATGATTAACATGAAGAGCTTGCTGTCTGGTTTGTCGATTTAGTGGGGAATCTTTCCAATAAGTCACATCCTCCTTCGTATTCAACCAAACAATATCGGTCATTTTTTTATTCACACCACTGTTTCAGTTCTAGTATTATAGACCAAAACACAGACGCTTCAGTATCACACAGTCTCAGGGACTCATCCTGCATCCCTCCCTTGAGAGTCAGTGGCAGTAACACTTCTGGGCCATGGAACTGGATCATGCTGTAACCATGGCACCACAACCGACATATCTATATGCCTGAGATACCTGGCATTTTCCCAAGTAGCCCTTCATCATCTTCTGCCAGTTGCTAAAGTGGAGTTTGGAGGTGTGGTAGACGTTATTAGCATTCTACTTCCCTGATTGCTAGAGAGCTGTGTCTTCTATGCATGTGCTACTTTTCTCCTCTGTAAAGTGGGTTGGTAACACCTCAATTGTTAGTTGTACAAAAAAAAGATTAAAAAAAGAAAAAAGAAATTCTGTATATCCAGCACCTGATAGGTGATTTTTCACATAGCACATGCTCAATAGATCATAGCTTTCATTATTATAGATACATAAAGGAAAGCTAAATAGTTTTAACTTATTTTAAGTAAACATTTTATTAACATAAATTTAGGTTAATGTATTCACTGCATCAGTGCAAAGGTGGGTAGTTTCAGTACCACATGGTGAGGTATGGTCTGCAAACCTCTTCTGCCACACTTCACACTGACTTCACTGCTCAGCTCCTGATGCTGTGACTACATCACCTTTCCCAGGGGCCCACACAGGCAGTAAGAGTACTGATTGGTCTGCAGAGGTAACCATCGGTGCAGAGGCAGATTGTTGTCTGGTTTCAGTCTTTTTGCATCTCATTGCCCATTGATAGTCTTGCAAACAGTGAGGGGCAAGTTCCCACTCTCTGCTGTAGCCAGAGCATATGTGTATGGGCTGGGGCTTTCTATAGACATCTATTTCTCATCTATATTTCTGGGTAAATATGTTGATAAATATATTTAAAAGAGTTAACTGGGTGAATCCCTGAAGCCCAGGTTCGTCTACATAGTCCAGTGATTCAAGTAGAGATGAATGTGGAAACGATAGCACTGACACACCCAAAAATAATATTTCATCCAGGCCTTCCACTACCTAATCAAATTGACCCATAAAACTAACTTGGGCACTTAAGTTTTCAAAGACTTCCAAACGCCATTAGAGTAGCTGGATCAATGCATTTTCAGGTGTTGGCTGTTAAACTCTTCCCTAAATTGCACCTTCTCTTTGCGCTTCTCATTCTAATTCTCAAACTGCTGACTAAAGAGTAAAGATCTATCGGATTTCCATGTTTATGTGATCTGCCTGCCTGTTGTGTTAGGCATGGTTCTGATGCTGGCAGACATATTTAGGAAGGTTTGAACCACCAAAGTTAAATAGAGTCAAGTCATTATCACACATCCCCAATCTCTCAGGACTCTTCAGCACATGCAAATCAGTGAATTTTAATTAAAATAAAATTTGATTTTTCAATTTTAATTAAAGTAAAATTTAATTTTAAATATGTGACTTCAATGACTCAGACTCACTAGTACTGATAACATTACAATTTGGGTTCTGACCCAGTTGTGACCCCAACTATCTGAATTTTCATGGCCATAGAGTTTTTGAACACAGAAACATGTTACTGGATTTATTTCTTCTGATCCCTTATTCAATGACCCATCATTTTAGAGACTGAATTGCAATAGATAAAGTAGTGAGCTCTGACTATGTGCTAGAGACTGTAAGTGGTACATCAGAAGCTTTATATCATGAAATATTCCATGAGATACGTGGAATTAAAATTCCCTTTTAAATGATAAGAAATATGCATGAGGGAGTTAAGCTTATTTTGGCTTGGTTTATTGCCAAACCCAAAAGCAATCTCTATACTCTATCAGTTTAAAATATAAACAACTTAGTATACATACAGTAAATTGTTAATAAATGATTGCTAAATTGTATAAAGCTAATTATGTTGAATAATCCCTTGAGGAAAAGACTTGAGTTTTTTTTGTTTGTTTGTTTGTTTTGCTTTTTACATTTATCACAAGCTTTTCTATTTTCACAAGGGCAATTACAAATACCTACTAGGTTGATGAGACTTTGATGTTCTCCAATACTAACATAGACAACATTATATATTTGGTATTGCCTTTGTGTTTTACATTCAACTCCAGAGCACAAAACAACCATAAGAAGTTTTTAAACAGAAAGAAGAGAAAATATTTGCTGAAGTTTGTTAGATCCAGTCTCAAGTAAGCACTAAGGAATTTGGTGTTGAGGAACAATAAATAAGAAAATCAAATTAAATAAGAACAAAACAAAACAGGAATTACTGGCTGGCTATTTTTCGAGCCAGAGATAGTTCATTAAGCCAACTTCACCAACTGTGATGTAAGTTTTGCTCACAAAGATTGAATAAATATGTCAGAACATTGCATTTTACATCAGTTTGCTGAGCTTGCACACAAGGTCATGAATGAAAATAAGATCAAAAGTGACAACAAGGCAATCTTGAGAAACTTCAATGGGTTTATTTGCCCTGTCAGCAAGCCTTCTCCTAGGAGCCACCGAGTCTTTCCTTCACTCTAAATACTACATGTTTTATTCTTGGCCTTTGTTATAGATGCCAAATATAATTAACTTGAGAAAGTGAACCAGCCTAGAGAAAGGGTCAACTTGGAAGATGGTGGATCCTACATCTTCCATGAATTATTTATACTGTTTGATCCCAGTTTTAAAAGAAAAAAAAAAAAACTGAACATTTTTTTTTTTTAATTTTTGCTTTTATTAGAGTAATCCAGTAACTTAGTTCTCAACAAAGCCAATATTATTCCTGGGTGTTTTCCTTTTGACACTTTTCCTTTGTACTGAAGGAAATGTCTTTGTAGCATGATTAAACGCAGCAAATATGTACTCAGAATTAGACTGAAGTAATCAGAACCATGCCTGGAGTGATGTTGAGTCATCACCATTGAGGAACAGTGAGATGAGCATGAACTTGTAATCATTGTAGACCTAGGGCTTAATTCTGCTCCTGCCCGGGACTCACTGCATTTTGTATAACTTATCAGAATTTTAGTTCTTGTTTTGGTAAAGCAGATGAACAGTAGTCACTTTGCAGCTCTTTTCTTGTGTGAAATAGATGAGATAATGCTTACCTTGTAGGTGATAAATGAAGTGTTCAGACATCATGACTATGTTGCTCACCAGGCGCCATGGCCACAAAGTAGGAGGCGTCTTCTGTACTGCAGGGACACAAACCTAAAGACAGCGCCAGACCCAGAAGTACATATACATTAACCATCCACATCATCCTGGCGCCAAAACCCTGCAGGATCCGGTTACCTTTCCACTCTCGAGTCTCTCCACATCACACACATCCTTGGAAGGAGGCCACACCAGCAAACTTATAGATTTCAGAATTCTCCAACTTTCCCCTTTCCATCATCCTTTCATCATGCTAGCACGCCCTTCCCATGTTGGTCTCCTAAACAAGTGTTCTTTGTATTTCAAGACCCCTTCAAATTATCATCTGTTTCTGAAAATATCTGACATTACATTTGTCCTTCCAGATGGGTTGAGAGGCCTCCAGCCCCAGTTCTTTTTTGCTCATCCATAACTGTAGGACAGAACTTGAGTATCTTCATCAATGTCACTCATCATTATTGACTTACTGTTGTATAGCAACAGCAAAGAATGAACTCCCAAGAACAGAGAGCTTGCCTTTTATATTGGGAATTCTTAGGAGCTAAGATTGGATCTGACACCAGATCCATAGTCCACAGAACAAAGCAAATGTTAAGTGATGAACTGAGTAACTGAATTGAATCTTTCTGATAAATTAATTCTTATTCATATTATTTAATGCAGAATTCTCTGAAAATCTCATGATTGGATCTATTGTACTCACCTCTTAAGGGCCCAAAGAAAATGAATTGATTTCCTTTTAAAATTAAAAAAATAATAATAAAAGCAGTTAATTTGCTGTGTGATGTGAATTTCTGCCCCTTAAAAGAGAAAGTGTTTAATGTGCACCTTAATTTATTTGACTATTTATTCTCTCTACCCACAGAAGTGTGGGCAACTAGTACTGCCCCTAGGACTGGGCAGGCTGGTTGAGAATAGTGTAAACAAGGGATTTAGTCCTTTCCCATCTGTCCATTCTATCAACTCAGGGGACCAGGATGCTTCTATTACCAGTTCTAAGGGTAAGTGCAAGATTTAAACAGTGGCAAATGCTTTGAAGGAAATCAGGTGAGTCTGAAATTAAATTCTACCCCTCTCAAAGGATCAGGAGACACCGACCCCCTCCCAGTTGTGGGCAATGACAGTACAGGGGTTTTTGGAAGGTTGAGCCATGCAGGCAGGTGATCAGTGGAGGAATGACAGTGAGAAATGGAGGAGCTTTTTGTTTTTTAGCAAGAAGCAGTCTCAGAGAAATCAGGGTGGCTTTCCATATTCTACCTCTGCTGAAATCCAAACCCAAAGGAAAGAAACCAACTCATTTCTTTTCAGAATTGCTTCCTGATTTCCATTAGTTACCAGCCTGCTTTTCATTACAAGAACTACCTATATTCCATCAGATATAATCGGATTTATTTGAAGCCCTGGGCACTTATAGAAAAGCTGCATCTAGTATTGTCTGATCAAACAGAGAGAGTGCCCTTTCTATGTTAAGCAGGGCAAGGAGAATTCTTATACTAGAATCAAGAAGTCTGGTGTGCTAACTTCTGTTTGGCCAATTTGTGGAGCCAGGCAATTGTGGATGTTGGGCTGTGTTCAGGAAAACACTAACCAGGGAGCTGGATATACATTAAGGGGAAGGGGTGTAGCTAAAAGAGGCGAGCAATAGACAGAGCATTGGATTTCAAGTGGCATCAAAATTCTAACATCTGGTTAGGAAGCAACTTCTCCCCCCTGATTTTCTATATTCTCAAAGGGATGAGGTTGGATGGCAAGCTTTTTCTGGTTCCCTTCTCACTCTAAATATATGTAGACTATGCCTCACCACAGGCAGGGCTTGGGACTGTGACATCATGGTGTAAGTTGAATTCAGTCATCTTGGGTGTCTGTAGACCAGCAACAGCCTCCAAGAAAATACAACAAATTTGATTGTTTCAGGGTTGGATTTTGTACTCATGATAGAATTTTCAGTCCTGGTCTTCTCATGAAGATATCTAATTCTAGGGACTTGGTGGGGATCAGGTGTAAAAGAGATGTGACTGATAGGGTATGGGTTTTTGAAACTTTCTGGGAGACATAACTATGGCTAGTTAAAAGAACTCCAGCAAGTGTGGAGTCACACAATTCACAGTAAATAGGGTACGCTCATGTTTAGTGACATTCATTTTCTTTAATTAAATGCCAAGTTTACATTTGTTTGATGGCGTGACAATAGTGACAATATTCCCTTAGTGTACATGGAACCTGGACTTCTCTGAGACCCTCAACTGTGTGATAATTTTGTAGGACTTGACTAATGACCTTATTCCATGCTTCCCCGTTATATTTGGACAATTTTTTTTGAGGATAGTAAATCTTAGAATTTGAGATTATTTCATCTAATACAGAAATGGTCTGTTCCAGTATTTTGCCAGAAGCACATCAAGCAGAACCAGCTTTGTTTACAGTTCCAAATCTCTAGGCTAAGCATCCTTAGCCTAGACTATGCCTGTGAGGTAACCGTTGCTCTGAATTCCCTTGGGGCTGCAAATGTACCTAAGTCAGCCAAGGTCAGTTGCGGATGGCTGTCACCCAAATAATCCAACTTGAATGATGAATAATATTCCATGGTGTAGGGAAAACAAACAAACAAAAGGACAAGAAAAAGTTAAAACTGCCAGCAAAACTAAAGCATAGAACAAGAATGGGGGAAGGGGTTATATATAGGAGAGGGGTAGGCACAAGAGATCAAGATGTTGGTTCATGGGTGACAAGGTAGTGGAAGAACCTTGGGTAGACAACAATGTTACACACACATGTAGTTGTGTGTTTTATATCATTTTATGCATAATGTACATACATATACATTTATATGTACAATCAATTTTTAAAAATAAAATAAATGTGAAAAAAAGGAAAACCAGGGAAGATAGTCAACTGGCTGAAAAAAATTAACAGATTTTAATTCTACAACAGTGATTCCCTCTAACTTCCCCACCTCAGGAATGTACCATGTCTGGAATATATTGTGAACGGAATTTAATGATTGCTTTTTCACCAGAGATGGGGATGAAAGGAAGTTCATTCTAGTTAATACACAGTAACTATGAAAAAAATGGGTAGCTAGTTGGTCATCAGAGTATTTCAGGACCTGGGGAAGATCTTTTTTTAGGATATAGATAAAAGGATGATTAAGAGAGAGACATTCTGCAAGAGAAGGGCTGTTGGATTTGGATCTCTTCTGCCAACTCTTTCTTATGTGCCTGCTAGCAAGTGACGTATGCTCCTCAAGCCTCAGTTTTTTTAGTCAAAATAAATTTTTTTAGTCAAAATAAATGAATAATATTGATGGCAACTATTTAGGTAAGCATAGCATAAATGCTTCTCTTTTTAATAGTTTCTCCCCTTTTAAAATATTCTCTTTTTCCATATTATTTGTTTTTGCCTACTTGACCTTTCCTTGAAGTTTTTTTTTTTTTTTTGATCTTTTGCCTTTATGGATTTTTATTTTTACTAAATCCAATATTTTTCGTCCCTTTGAGAGCCATGACTCTGTTCCTCTCCAGCATCTTCCTCCCCTTATTTCGCTAATATACAGTATGTGTCTTGGAGGGTTAAGTCCCTTACTTGACTTCCCTATTATCCTATGCCAGAGTGTTATAGACAGCCTTTTATTTAAACTGCCTTCTCTTAGAATAACCATGAATCAGAGGCCCAAGTCAGACCAATCATATGCTTTCTTCTTAAATCAAGTCCTACAATCACTGAAACTCCAAAGCAAATTCATCTCCAGGCTGGTACCCTGAAGAAACTGCTCATCCAGTTCTTCCAACTAGCCCTCTCCCCTTTTCCCTTTTGTTGTTCAGCTCTTTTATTTCAGCATCCTCTCCCTTCTTTTTCAACAAATCTCCCTTCTTGAAAGTAGCTAGACTGTATTTATAGAACTCACTCTTAAAAGGTCCCAAATTATCAAAATCTCTCACTTTCCCCAAAATCTTCTTTGCTAACTTCATAGCACCTGCTCAGTTCAGTTGCATAATTGGATACACACAGAGAGGGTTCATATCCCACAGAATAAAAGTAGATATCAAATGGTATTTGAGACTCCCTCAGCATGAGATCTCACACAGATTACCCTGGATATCACAAGAGTGGGCTCTTGTGACAAGTGTCATAAGATGCATTTATTCAGACAGCACCCAAAGCCTAGGAGTATCTGGTACATAGCATATGCTCTTCCCCAAGGTCAACTCGAGAGATGGGATGTGGAAATCACTAGTCCACAATATAGGAAAGTCCCTTATTTGTCTTCCCTATTAATCAAACTTCACAGAGGAAGCTTGGGTCATGTTTATGATCTTTGAGCTGCCTTCTTCTCCCAGAGGTGTTAATTACCACCTCCTCCTGAAATATCTACTTTCTATGGAAACATCTTTCTATGGACCCTCTTCTTCCATTTTACACATATACCTCAAATATTTATTTTTCTCCTACCTCCCTCCCTATGGGATCATGGGAGAACTCTGGGATCATGGGATCTCATACTAAAATTTGAACCCGTGCAGATCAAACTCTGGTCACCAACATCTCCCTCTGGGGATCACATGAACTTTATTGAACTTTAGCTTCTCTACGTAAACATGATTCTCTCCATATAAACCAGCATCATTTTATTTCCTTTTATTTTAATTTCACTAGATGCATTATATACCTTTTAATGGCCCATAGAGGAGAATGGAATGGATTGTAAACTGAAAGAACATATTGGTTTGGGAAACTTCCCTCTGCAAACTCAAGAGCACTTTTCATCTCTGTTATTTCCTTTCCCTCAATTTAAGGGAGTAACATTTTCTAGTGCAAAAGAATGGACCAGTATCTTTTTTGCTGGTGACAAGCACGTAAAGAACTTATTCTAGTCTTTTGCATTAAGCAATAATGTGATTGCTGTCTAGATCCATTTCATGAAATGGTCTAGGAAAATTGAAAGATTAATTAATAATGTTGATGGTCTTACTATCACATCAGGGTCTTATTCATCAGGGTGGGCTGTTACTAGCTTTATTCTTGGGAACTCAAGTTTAAAGGAATTTGCCTAGGAAAGATCCAAAGTTTTGAATATTCCCTGTGAAATGTGGACTGTGGAAGAAGATGCAGTGGCCATTTGTCTGTGTATTATTTCAGAGCATGTATTGCACTATAATTGCAGGAAGGAAGAGCTCACAATCATGTGATTCACTCCACCCATCTTGGTGGTATGTGTCTCTCCAGGGAACAAATCATGGTTATTTTTTTTCTCTCCTGGAGAAGCTTACAGTGTGATGGGCTATAACCCCTAATAGATACAATACATCTTCCCTGAAGAACTTGAGAAAGAAATCAATGGTTTGTTTTATATGCATTGTCTCCCCAAATTCCCTCATACATTTGCCTCCCTGACTTGGGCAACTTAAAAGCAACCACACTTCATAATAAAATGTTGGCTCATAAACTCGGACTTGGGCTAAAACCTTGGGGGGGGGGCTTATTTATTTAGAGCATTAAATTGTGACCTTAGCTCAGAGGAGGCTGGAAGAACATGCAAAGAAGGAGAGAAAAAGAAACAATAAAATTAATAAAGCAGAGATCTATACACATCACTGAAATCATGCTGATACTGAGGAGCAACGTTAGACAAATGAGATTTAGCCTGTGTATCAATGAAGAATTTTATAAGTCTAATTTTACAATATTATTTTGAACAAATTCATTATTTTTTGCAGCACTATTTGTAATTGCAAGGACATGGAAACAACCTAAATGTCCCAAAGCAGATGAATGGATGAAAAAGATGTGGGGTATATATATATATATATATATATATATATATATATATATACACAATGGAATATTACTCATCAGTTACAAATGACAAATTTGATGAATTCAAGATAGCATGAATGGAACTAGAAGAAATCATAATAGCAGAAGCAAGTCAGATGAAAAAGACAGAAATGAAATGTTTTCACTAATATATGGGATATAGACAAACAAACAAAAAGTCAGGAGGGAAAGTCAAAACATCCTAACAACCAAACTATAATTCACAACTCGGGGAGGAAGATTGGGTGATCCCTTTATCCCACATATAAGGTGAGACTATCCAATATTTCTCTTTTTCTTTGTGACTTATTTCTGCTAGCATGATTCCTTCTAGCTTCATCCATTTGCCATGAATGACATAAGTTTGTCTTTTTTGATTGATGAATAATATTCCATCGTGCACATATACCACAGCTTTCTGTACCACTTGTTTATTTGGGGGCATTTGGGTTGCTTCCATATCCTTGCTATTGTAAATAACGCTGCAATAAACATTCAGGTACACCTGTCGTTTTGGATTAGAGTTTTCAAACCTTTGGGAAGCTTCCTAGCAATGGGATTGCTGAATGTGGAGAGAATGGAACTTTAAAAAATTTTAAGTCAGATTTTTCTGGAAAGTAAAAGATATGGGAGATCACAAATATTCCTGAACTTGAAACCAAAGGGACACCTATAAATATGGAAATACCATTTAATAATGGGGTAAAGGTGAAAAAATAACTCCATTTCCTTGGGAATATCTTCTTTTCTGCAAAATACAGCTACGTACTAGCAATATGTAATGATGGGATTTTGAAGATTGAATGAATTTGTGGTGGCGAAGTGGCTTCCATTATGTGTCCACCATAGCTGGTATTCAATAAATTTTAGTTTAATTTCTTTTTCTGACAAAGCTTAATAGTTAGGAACTGCTCCGGATATGGCCAATTGATATTTAGCATCCATTCCAAACATATCTTAGTGTATTAGCCTATACCGTTGAAACACAAGAGTAAGAAATACATTTTCCAGAGGTTTGTGCTTAGCACCTGGATTTCAGCCCATTCTCAATTATTTAGTACACTCCTGAGGATTTGGGAAAGCAGAAATCGCTGTAGAGGGCATCTTCCTGCTGCCTTAGAATGTGACTCACTGGCAAGCGAAGTTGTAGAGAAATTCATGTCCATGCTCCAGCTTCATGATTTTGAGAAACCATCATGGTGATGAAGTGGGACAGGAACCCTAGAAGCACTTCTTTCTTCTGATTTCTTAGTCTGGGAACCAGAACCTGGCAATTTGTGGTTGAACTAGGTTAAAGTGACTCCTACTTCTCTTCTTCCTCATTTCAGAGGCTTATTTCTATTGCAGATTACTTCTTCCCTGTCCAACATATTCCACAGACCATTCTGGCTCTTTCCAAGTGACTATTCCTCTTTCTTCTTAAAGACTAGTAATGATAACACATAAAAAAAGATTGAAGACAGAGTCATCCCAGATCTGGGTGCAACAAGACAGGATCAGGAGATGGTTGAAGCTGAGACACCAGGCATGTATTAAATGTTCAGGCATGTTGGAGCAAGTACAGAGAAGTTTACAGCCCAAGTGAAAATGACATTCCACTACTAAGCCCCGCCTCTAGGATTGAAATTTGATCAATCAGTGCTGGAAACTTTCCACTAATCAGAACAGCACTTACTAAAAGTCTCATTTGCATGAAGCACTAAGCCCCACCCTTTTCAACATATAAGATGCTCTGGGCAGTTTCTTGAACAAGAAATTCAAGTGTTTCTCAAGTCTGTAGCTCCTGGACAGTACTTATGAATCTCCAACAAATATTCGCTGTAATGCTTGAGCTGAGATGAATCTTGAAGCTCTGATATACAAGCCATACATCTCAACTACATAACAAGGTTGCTGTAAGTTCATTGCAGTGGTCAACAGTAGTTTCTACTATCTTAAACTTGGATAAAGGCACATAAAAGGTACCTGAAGACTGCACAATCCCAAGAAGAGTGACATTATCCACAACTTAAAAATAAACATAATTTAAGAATAGAACATAGCATCTTTTTAAAACAGTGTATATTTTATTTATTAACATGGATGAAAGTTTTTGAACTATTTGCAAATTTGTAATAATTTTGATTTATGGAGAAGATTACAACTGTCAAAATAATAACTGCAAAGCTTGTTACAAGGTGGTGCTTCACTTCATCAAATATTTTCCTTAAAATATTTTTATAAATCAATGCATTTTTTAATTTGAAACATTCATGTGATCAATAAGATTCAAGGAATAATAAAAACAAACAGAAAAATGTTTCTTTAAGCAAGCATTATGGAGGGTGATGCTGGTTCCTGTTGTATTAATATGAAGGAAAAGTGCATTGGGTGTGGATAAAGAATTCTAACTATCTTCAGGAAATGCAAATGACTGACTTAACATGACAGGGGAATTTCTAATGACCTACAGTGATAGGGCTACCCTTGATGAGAGCAAACATACTACTTAAGGAACTCACACCTGTTTTCCAGAGATAAATTACAAAGAATTCCTAAGTATAGAACTAGAAAAATATTGAATTCTTCCATTTTCAAATGCTATGACTCAACTCTCATTTATATGGCAACCTTACCTGTTTACATTTGAAACTGATGTGTGAAAACAAATGTAACTTCTCAGAAATATAACACAAATAAGTTGAAGCATAAATGTGTCCACAGATATTAGTACAATTAACACACAAAGCATATAGATCTTGAACTGTATGCTTCATATGTAGATCAGTGGATAGATGTGCATGTGTGAACACACATACAACACTAAGCACAGATATTAAGCAAAAGTTTATGTCAACCATCTGACCAGTAATCCAACCAATACCAGTAATCCAACCAATTATTCTTCTTAATCATTTTAGATCTATGAGAACCTATGGGCATACTCACACACACACACACACACACACACACACACACACACACACACATTGTTCATTTCCTACTCAAATAAAGGAACAGAACAAATTGGGCAAAAGACTGAGGAGCAAAGTTGAAGGCTTTAAACTTCAGAAGGTAAATCAAAAGAGTTTTCAATTTGAGCCACTTGTGGTTTTTTAAATCCTGTGCCCCTACCTTGATGCTACATTTTTCATTATCAAACTGAAAACAAAACTGGAAAACCCAAAGATATTGAACCATAGTATAAAATTCATAGCCTGTAACATTTTCAAGTGTACTTTTTCTTAACCAGGATACTTTGGAATTAGCACTATCAAAGTGTTTAAACATTTATCTTTTTATTGGATAAATTCTACCTTTCCAAGTTGCAAATCTATCATTTGAGGAAGTTATTTTATTTAAATGTATTGTCTTCATCCAGTCAAAGACTGTATCATGTCAGTTGGTGGTGATATAAATTGTGTTTAGAACCTTTGACTTCTGGGAGGCTTGGAAATTCCAGGTTGCTGACTCCCTGTAATTACACTTTATCATATTTGCTTTTGGATTTGTCTGTTAATAGCGTGTCTTGATCTGCTTACCTACCTCTCTATAATTAAACAATCCAGGAAAGCATATGGACAGTACTATGCAGATGATCATCTTAAAATTTAGAATGATTTAAAAAGAAATTTTAATCTTGGACTGCTCTGGTGGTAGTGGTGATGTGTTCAAATTTATCATTCCTGTAAAGGCTTCACACTTCACCATGCTCAGTTGATAGCCTCGAAGTCTGAAGGCAAAGTCATTAATTGCTAGAATATGTATCCTGATCTCTAAGTTTTTAGTGCCAAATACATATGTGAGTTTCCTAAAGTCATATACCAAGCGGACATGTAAAGTATCTTATGTTTCACATGCATTGTGTAATTTGAAACTCTACATTGTCCACATGGGTTTGTCTGTGGAAGTCCATTTTCCTCATTCACAACAATCCCAAAATCTCAATGGCTTATAACATTTGCTTTTGTTTTGCTTTGCTTCTTCTTGAATCAAATTATATGTGGTTAATATTCCCACACACCTCCATGTATGCTCTGTGTATCTTTTCACTTTGAGACTTCCTACTGTTGGAACAATCTACATGCACATGCCAGGCTAGCTAGCAGAAGAAGGTAGAGAGCAAAGGATGTGATGAGTCAGAGTCAGATTTAAAATCTGCATGTGTGGAGAACAGATGCATTAACATTCCACTAACAGGATCCATTAACATTCCAATGGCCAAAGTAAGTTAAATTGCCAAGTTTAATGGCCTTGGAATAGGGAGTGCCTTCCTTCCACAAAAGGAGGAGCATAAATACTGTAAATGTTAAAATAATCTATCACAGAAACCATCTGCTAACTGTGAACACTGGCATGTCTGACTTTCCTATCTCATCTGACAACTCTTCTAAGACCTATGACCTGATTTCACTGCTTATATATGACCACAATCTCCTTTGTGCCAGCTATGTAGCTTATCAGGCAGTGCTGGTAGTCCCATGAGGCAGTATAGACTGAAAGTGAGAAGGCATTTCAAATCTCTGAACAGAGACAGGGGTTGGGACCCTAGCTCCACAGGAGAGATGCTAGTCATTTGATTGTGTTTGAATAAATTCATTTTCATGTGCCTCAGTTTCCTAGCATATAAACTGTGCTAAACAACAACAATAATAACACCTGCTGCAAAATGTGTTCTGCAATTCCCCCAAATGCCACATAGGAGATAAGCCCATATGTGACTTGCAAAATATTCATCATGTGTAGGTATAGAAGAGAGTTACGATCAGAGTGAAAGAAAAGAAAATAAGAGGCATATTGGGTCCTTGTGCTTTACATGGGGCAGAGAAGGGAGTACAGTGTGAAGAGGAGAAAATGTATACAATAGAATGGAAGCTACTTATTCACCTATGTGCTGAAATGAATCACATACACTTCTCTGACTCAATGCACAGGGAAAACGAAAAACATTTCTGCTATTAAAGTTCTTAAGAAAGTCTTCCCATAAGGCCTTCAATGACATGGAAATCAGAAGACCACCATGTGTATGATTATGGGGTCTTCATTCAATATATGCAAGCTTCAGTTTTTCTTTGTTTATCTGCTAAGTGGGAACGGTCAACTTTATATAATGAATTTTTCTGGAAATATTGTTTAGAGTAGATTATTCAATCACCAGTAAAAGACCAGCAGCATTATTATCAGAATATGTAGCTCAAAAACTTTCAGTTCTGGTCACAGTTCATGCACTTTTTTTCCCAGACAAACAAAATATTCTTAGTTCTATAATCTCAGTTCTTACCATAGTAAATGGAATATATACTATTCTTATGTTGGGCTTTTGTCTTTGTTTTAGTTTTTATCTTAATACATATTAGAACTTATAGAGGCTTAGAGTGGAAAATTGGGCAGGGAAGTATACAAAACCAGAATCTGGTGGTTGGCATAGAGATGTTTAACATCATCATGAATTGGCTATGGTAATAAAACATCCTTTGACCTAGCAGGAAAGAGGGATAAGGAAGCTGTCAGTCATTACAAAGTCAGGTTATAAAAAACACCCAAAGATGAGCAACAGAGATGGGGGATATTTAGACTGAAGGCCATTGTAGAGTCACCAGTCTTTTCAAATCAACTACTAACAACCTACAAGTAATTAACATAATAATAGGAAACAATTCTGCTCAGAATGAATCCTACCACTCTGAAAGAAGATTCTAACAAAACACACCTGTCTCTTCCAGGTGCAGCTCTCCTGCCTGCTTGTATCTATGCAAGCATCTTCTTCTCCTTTTCTATTTTTTATATAGTAAACCTATCCCTTTGTATATAACCGAAGGTTTTCACCTCATGAGGAAACTCGCCATTTGCCACCGAAAGAAAACTCAACCCAGACCCTGCTCTCTCAAGCCAACACCTCTCCAAACTGACCTCAATAATGTGTAGTCCTGTTTATGTTACTTGCTTTATTGTAAATTTCCACTGTAGCTGACTTTACTCTTCAATTCAAATGAATGAACAAGTATTAATTCCTACAATACACCATCTTACAGAGCAAGGCTTTTCAACCCCACATTGAAATTATCCAGGGAACTTAAAAAGCAATGATTTCTGGGTCTTACCTTTAGAGAATCTGATTTCTCAGTTCTTAGGTGAGCTCAGTCATAGCTTTTGTTTGTCTGTTTGTTGATTGAAGCTCTTCAGTTGATTTCCCTGGGAATCCAGGCGTGGGAACAACTTCTCAAGAGATCAGATTGAATAATGCAAGGTTCCTGTTTACAAGAAACTCAGTTTTTTGGTTTTCTTTATCTTTTCTTTTTTTTTTTTTTTTTTTTTTTTTTTTTTTTTTTTTTTTTTTTTTTTTTTGAGACTAGTCTCGCAATTTTTGTCTGTGGAACTGCAGGCTCATGTTGCCTGGGGTACCACAGACTCAAGCAACCCCCAGCCTCAGCTTCCCAGGTAACTGTGATTACAGGCATGAGCCACCATGTCCAATTATATTTTTTTGGAACATGGTCTCACTCCATGCCCCCAGTGGAACTTGAACTGTGATCCCTGGCCTTGACCACAACTTCCGGGGCTGCCATTTACAGGCATGTGCCACTATGCCTGGCCTTTCTTTTTGTTGTTGTTCTTGTTTTTGTTTTGTTGGTGGTGGTGTTTGTTTGTTTGATGAGACGGGTGTGGAAAAACTGACTTGCAGACTCTTTGTAATAGAATTATGTTACAATGGTTCTGATCTGAGAACTCTGAGAACCCACTGAGAAAGCTTGAAATTCTTCTCAAGCAAATGTAAGCATTTTCTAACTACCCAGAAGAGGCAGTATAACTGTGGTATCCATAGAAAGGGGCATTTCCCAATTCCCTACCCAACCTAAGGTAGGGTGGAGCTATGCAGTGAGGAGAAGCTGAGGAAAAAAGAACCAGGGGGAAAGGAGATGAAGAAAACCTGGTGGAGCCACATGGAGAAAGACATATGAAGAGGCAGTTGCACTTGCTTCTCAGTCTTGGACGTATACTATGGACTTGAGGGCACGGAAGTAGACACTTAAGGGAGACAGACATGTGAGCGATAGACCCGTGAAGATACTAACAATGGCAAACTTTAGCTTGGCTTGTATTTTGATTTTGAACTTTTCCTTCTAGACTTGCCCTTCTGCCCCTTTCTTCTGGTTCCCCAAGTCTTAGACTTGGGACAAGTTTAGTGCCTTTGTGTTTTCAGTCAGACCCCTTTGATCAGACATCTACCCAGAAAGGGATGAGTACCTTTGGGTGTTTCATTGGAGACTATTTTAACTATATTTGTTCTCATATCTCTATCACATACTAATTATTACACACTAATTAGTATTAAACATCTTTCTATTGAAGGTCCTACACATTAAGAATATGTATTATCTTTATGTTTTATCTTTAAGATAAAACATAAAGAATATGTTTTATCTTTATGTGGTGGGTGGCAGAACTCATTTAGAGTAGGCAGGTGCCCCTTAGTTTGCCCTCTAAAAGAAGGGCTCTTTAGAAAAGGAAAAACATGGTCAAAGACATAAAGTTAAAGTAATCGCATCTATTTGAAAAATACCAGAAACAAAACATGTGGAGTCCGAGGTAGGAAATGTAGCAGAAGATGAAGATAATCATCACCTCAGGAGAGAAACTGTTGTAGCTTGCACTTTATGCTCTGGAGATTTATCACAAAGATTTCCAAGCAATTGAATCATTTTTTCTGAGAAGTCTCCCCCAGGAAAACTCATCCAAGTCTTCGTGAACCTTGATTCTTCTTTCTGTTGAGCTGCTTTGATTCTCATTCATCTCAGTTTATAGATGCGCATTTGTCATACAAAAATCCTGGAGGGACACCAAAAGAACAAAAATCGTTAAAAAAATGTGCTTTATTAAAAATATTCCATAATGTTTATACAAATATATTGATCTAAAAACTTCCTTGACCTTAGCCTTACTTCCATGCGTTTTAGATGCCATTAATTATAAGAAATCACTTTGAACTAATAAAACCTGCCTGTGGATAAAAAATAAAACTATTTCTATCATAAATATATTGCTAATCTGTAGTTTGTAGTTTAAGACTCAGACACATAAAATTGGTAGGAAATGGCATGCTATAAAGTAAAGTGGATGATTGGTAAATTTTAAAAAAAAGTATTATACTCTAGTAATAGAAGTAAAAACAAAAAATTCCGATCATTTTATTGCAGTAGCTTGTGGGTTTTACTTGCTTTTATTTTTTCTTTTATATTATGTAATTAAAGTTTATATTCACTTCTCCTAAAAAAGGACCGAACATCACAAGCAATATCCACGGATGAGATCAAATTGTTCCTTTCTTTTGGGTAAAAGGTTCATATCTAGATCCTGGAACAATAACTGAAAACCCAAAGCTATTGACAACCTCCTACCTACAAGACAGGTGAAGCAAAATTCATCCACTGAATCGTTCATTCATACCACTTATTCTGAGTCCTCACTATATACTTGGAGTTGTGTTAGAGCCTGGGATTGCAAAGATAAATCCAACATCTTCCATATATTTTGAGTGCTGACAACAGCAACATTAAACAAAAATACACTCTGAGTCGTAAGTGTCATTCTAAATTTTCTAGTAATATTTTAAAAAGTAAAATGGTATAGATATGTGTTCAAAAATTCAAATATACTTTTAAAAAAACCACATCCAGAAATATTACCTTTTCCATAAAGCATCAAGAGAACAAATTATGAATGAAAAATTTTTAATTTTTCCCTGTTTGCAGATCTGCACACATTTTGTGTTTAGGATATCTATCTTTCAGATGCTAAATTTTCAATCCAGTAAAATGTTTTCTTAACAAAATCACAAAGAAAAATTTTCATACTGCTGTCTTTAAATCAAAGTTAATGAAGAAAATTTTAATATTATTTAATTTCAGCTTCATCATCTCTCAAGCTGTGCCACTGGTGTCCAGGACTACATATGACCAATGGCTACTGTCAGATAGCAAAGGCTGGAGAACAGCTGGAAAAAGAAGAGATACAGAAATGATGCCAGAGATGGACATAGCCAACAGAAGGCACAGAGGTGACACCAGGCAAGATGAGCTTAATGCTTCCTGGAGAGTTTGAAGAATGTCACAGCTGCAAAAAATCCAAGAAAACAGGAAGAGAGGAAGGACTTCATAGAGAAGGCATGGGTAGGAGTAATATACACACTAAATGGACATTCTCCCCTCTTAAGTTTTACCATCAAACTAGGAAAACTAGTAAAAAATTAAACTAAGTATTGAAACTGCAGTGTTAAAATTTAAGGATACACTTGAGATGGCATCAAGGGTATTCAGAACAGCTGCATTCACAGCCTAGTTCTGCAACTTCCTATCTCTAATGTTGAGAAAGCATCTGGGTATTCCTCCTTGGTAGAAATGAGAACATCAGACTGACTTAAAGAGCTATTACGAGCAATAAAAGAGATCGTGTGCATTAAAGGTTCAAAGTCATGTTGCAAAAGCAGAGCTCACGTGGGAAAGGTTATGAATGACAACTTCAGGGTAAAAGGCACAGGGCTTTGCTTTACTGGAGACTTTCAATAAAAGGGAGAGCTGGGGCTGCAGAGCTTAAAGGGAGCTCCTCACAGAGGGGGAGGGAGGGTCTGGGTGTCAGGGGAGCCATCATCTCAAGGAGGAAAAGCATACTCCAAGTATTGTTCTCTTGGTAACTAATTAGTACATGATGAGAGAGGCAGGAGAAGGAATGGAATGAGTGTGAAGCCTGCCAAAGCAAGAGATGGGGAGTGGAGAAAGAGATGAGAGGAAGAAAAGAAAGGGCAAGAGCCAAAGTCAATAGTTGAACTTTAAACAAGAGTGAATGTTTTGAGCACAAGAAGGAAAAACAAGTGAGAAGTATTGCCCTCAGGAAATTGCCCTAAGGAAATTGCCATGTTCAGTCTCACTGGCTTCTGCTGGTGTCAACTCCACCTCATTCACCTGTTCTTCCAGTGGCTGCCTGTTCATGGCAACACAATGATTTCTGTCTCAAAGATGGTACCGGCCTTTCCTTTCAGGAGAGGGATTTTACCCTGTTCTTTGCTCATCTGATTCTTCTCTTCTGGGAGGTCTCAGCTCAAATGTCTCCATGTCTGATCTGCCCATCTAGATCACTTCCAATCACCCGCCCAATCATTTCTTAACCTTTACAGCCTACAGAGACCTGATCTCCATGTGATCCTTCCTTATATTGTCTGTCAACTGTCACCAACTACTCCCTGAAGTTAAGCTCTGTTAAGGCAGGATGTCATGTCTCTGCTTATCATCCTATTCCTAAGAGTTATGAGATGTCCAATGAATATTTGTTAATGAATGAATTAATTATGTTCTCTCCATGACAGTGAACTTTTCACCAACACTGCCCACTAATTATTCAAGCTGATGTACGTACGCAAGGTGAATTTCAGAAACCCCTTTATAGTAATGATGAGGGCCCTCCCAGACTCCTTCCACAATCTTCTGTTACTTGTTTTGTTACTTCTTTGATTTTTTTTTATTCCGTTCCCATCCTCTGAACCTTTGGGATTAATGTCTAAATGTAACTCTTGGTGTCATCCTCATTGTGGTTGTCACTCTGTGGCTCCAGGCTATTTTGGATACTGAACCTTTAATATTCTAGTTCTGGAATTTCTGGAATCTGGAGAGACAGATTCCAGAGAGAGAGAGAGGAGAACATGGGAGGAGGGAAATGGCAATTCAGATTGCACAAGAAAATGTAGTATTGACTTGGAAATAAAACTTCATGAAAGCATTCGTTCAGGTATTTAGTGGAATAGATCTTAAATAAAAGAAATAAAGCAGATGTTGCCTGAAAATATTGAAAAACAGACTATTTAGGTCAGGGAAACATCTTGCAAAAATTCTGTAAACATCTCTTAAAAAGTGAACTGAATGTTTCAAGAGGATATGGAACTTCTCTTGCACTGTTCTCATTCTGACAAAGTTTCTACTTTTTGATCAATAATGGTTTTTCCTAGGCTTTTATTTCAATACACATAAACAGGTCACATATCTGGGTCAGCAAAATGGGTTACCATTACCAGTGATTTCAACAGGCCTTACACTTGGCAAAGGCTCTACATGGTATCAGTTACAAAAATAGGGCTGCATTGCAGCTTAAGGAGGTGGTGTGGGGTGGTAGAATCTAACATGATTGATTCCAGATGATCCTTTTCAAAGATAAGTGGTTTGGGGTCCAGAAAAATGGACATTTTCTCCATGTCAGGATTCCTGTCTTCTTCTATCAGATGACAGTTCTTTCAAATGAATTCACAGAATTTCCTTGCTCAAAATATTTTCTCATAACTAGTAGCACCATGCCTGAGATTACATCACACTCTCTAGGGTCATTGAGTTTGATGTACCTGCCTCCTGTTAGATCTTTCAAAGAAATCCAAGTCTTTGTTCATTATTCTGATACATTGACTGGGGGATCTAGGAGAGCAGGATCATGGATGTTTGTTAATGGGTGAGACCAGTAACAAGCACATTGAACAGCATACCAGCTGCACGTGGTATAAATAATGTTAAGAAGTTAGAACCCTATTAAGTATTCTGGTGTCCCAATTTTCTAGGCATAGATCAAATACTTCATCCCTCTAATCTCCAGTCTCCTCAGTTACTAACAGTATGTGTTCATACTATTCATACATATTTAGAGAATATGTATTAATACATGCTAGAGAATAGGCAAGGCTTACATGAGATAGTGTTGTTCATTTTTCAGCCTTGCTAGAAAGTGCTAAGTATTATTATTTTTTTAAACTCTCCTCTTACCATTACTACAGGCTTGGATCCCAGAGATAATGTACCAAAATAAATGTCTGTTTTGCTGAACTGAATGGCACTGCAGGCTTTCCCAAGGTCATCCATACCTTATAAGGAATTGCGAGGGGAGAAAGTCTGGTCCTGGTTCACTATGATGTGAACAGGCTTGAGCGTTCCTTCTTTGTGTTCCCACGCCTCTGAGCTGCCTCCATCTGTGAAGC
Source organism: Uropsilus gracilis (assembly GCA_004024945.1). Lineage (NCBI taxonomy): Eukaryota > Metazoa > Chordata > Mammalia > Eulipotyphla > Talpidae > Uropsilus > Uropsilus gracilis. The sequence goes on along the minus strand of PVHY01000301.1, from coordinate 89,465 downwards.
AGCCTTCTACCTTCTCCTGAGACACTCTTTCACTCACTGTGGGCTGAACACAAAGATCAAGAGCTAGTTAAAGAAGTCAGTTAGTCTAATAACACACAACCCCAATGTCTTTTTCTCCAGCTCCTAGTAACGAGGTGTAGCTATGACTTCAGAACTAGAAGTAACTGGGGGTTGCCCACTAAGTAGGGTGCTCACAGAGAGAGGGGACTCTACTGTTTGATTCACAGAAGCTCTTGTATGGAACCCAGCAGTCCAAAGACCCCAAGGGTTCAAAAGCTCTCCTGCTTGAAAGGAGATGCTGAGTGTACCTGACCCAAGTCCGAATGCTACGCAGATTATTTGCTAGTAAAAACAAGACTATTAAATAAAAATCATTATTTCCACAATAAGCCAGAGCCAGTGTGCAGAGTGCTCCCCAGAGCTGCGATGACAAGCTTGGATTATTCATTACAATCTGTTCCTGCAACTAATATCTTCTCCACGGGTTCCATTGCAATTGTTATTCCTGCTTGGTGTTCGACAGCTAATTGGTGGCCAAGTTGCCAGGTGAAATAAGGATGGGTTAGATAAAGTTCATCTTTTTTTCCATTCAGAGTCTCTGGTGCACTTTGATGTGCTGGGGCTGGGTGGCACAATGGGCAGATCAGAAGGGCAGCCAGCCTGCCTCCAAATGCCAGAAGGAATAGAGCAGCTGAAGTTTCTCCAGCCTTGATTCTTTAAATAACCCTCTGCTCACACTTTTCTCTGGGATTTCATCCCTTGTATCTTTCAACGCTGAAAAAAAAAAGTTCCCCTGGAAAATTATTTATAACTAATTATTTCGTGCTGGGGAACATAGCTAAAGCATGAATAATTATCTCCATAGCTCAACTGTCTTCCCAAACCCTTATCCATCTCCCCAGGGTATCCAGGGAAGCAGATTAGAATTGCCCTTGGTATTTGTTCAGTATTTAACATTGAGCAGCTCCTCCAGTCAATCATTTCCCTGCTTTTAGCAGTTTTCTTTCATGCTGTCCATGTGAGAATGGCAAAGGTAGCAATGGAAGCAGGGAAGCCATCAGTAGCTATTCTCCTAGCAGAACTTCCCATCTATTCTGTTTGTACAAGTTTCCTCATATTGTTGTCCTGCAAGAAGGGGGCATGTAAAAGATATAGAAAGTCATGGACAAATTGGAGTTATCTTCAAAACCAAGGGGCCATTGGAGATGCAGTGGTTACAATTGCTGATTAAAACCTCTTAGTTTTAAAGTTCCTATAGCATGAACCTGTATTTCTACCTGCAATAAGAACAAAGAACTCAGTACTAGAAGCTCAGCTGCTTCCTGGGACTGGACCTGCCATGTGGATGGGTCGTTGATGTCTGCTGTAGGTGGTTTGCAAGGGTGCTGCATTCAGCAAGCCACAGTGTGTTCCAAAGACCACCACTCAAGTTCCGACTGTCTTCTTGTGAACTATTGATCTTGGGGCAAATCATCACTCCTCTGAGGTTCCATGTTTATCTATAATATGTGACCTCCTAATAATTACTTCACAGTTTGTAGAAAGGGTTTTGTGAGCTGTGAGAGAAAGCTAGACATAGCAAGTGTATGTTCAAGGCAAACAGTGGGGTAAAGTCCCAGGCCAGTCACACAAGGTGTGAAGTGAAGAAAAACAAGGACAAAGAGAGCAAATCATTTCTGCAAGGAAAGGCCACCCTTCTCCCCTCCTCAGCTGCCCACTACAGAACTTTGACCTTGGGTTGCCAGCCCAAAGCCTCTCTGCTGGTTTTAATGGAGATGAGTCCTGGGGAGAGTGATTTCACCAAGACCAGAATCAACAAAAAGCATGAAAGAGGAGGGTCAATTTTCCACCATCTTTTAAAAATGATTTCACCCATGTCCCCCCAAGTCAAAATCTACTATAATTGGGACTGCACTATAGCATACCACATGGAAGGACTCTTCACTGCACCTAAGCATATCATTCCTCTCAATGCATTCATTAGCACCATGAGAAATGCTGCAGTTGTTAAAGAGACATGCAGGTCTGCACAAAGTCGGACGTGGGAGGACTGATGGAAGATAAGCATGCTGTGATGGCTAATTGATTTTGTCTATTTAAGTGCTTCCATTTCCCTATCATCCAGCTCTCCCACAAGTAATCTTAAATATAAGATTTAAGACTTTACATACCCAAAGTGACTCAATAAGAAACCATTCTGAGAAGCTCGTTCATAGCCAGGGAGCCAAAAATTGAGAACAGGACAAAGTGAAGGAGTGTCCAGGAAACCCAGTCTATTAACGGGAAAAATCGATATTGCCTGTTCCAAGGAGTCAGTCCACCTGTGGCTAGAGGTGAAGTAATCAGAATTCAGTTTGCTCAAAACTTTTAAGAGAGAGAAGGGGGTGGGATTTCAAAACACAGACTCCTGATCCAGTCCAGAGGTTACTCATCCCTGTCAGACCACCGCTCAGCGAAAAGTCAGGACCTGAGTTGATGGTAAGGGCCCAAAGCAAGACTGCCAGCTGGGTCCCACATCCAAACTGGCATGAAGGCCAGGCAGGGTCTTCCTCTCCAGCAGGCTTGGAGAGCAGGAGAGACCTGACATTTGGAATGTGCCTTCCAAGTGAAATAACCCACATGGGGTCAAGAGAGGGCTGCCTCTGTCGTGAAGAGCCTGTCTACCCACAGTGTTAACGCTGCGGAAAGCAAAGACCGGCAGCAGCCTGCCAGGTGCCCTCCAGGCCTCACACCCTGTGCTGCTTACCTCATTCTTTCTTCCCGCAGCTCCCAGCCAGCAAGTGAGGCTCTTGGCATTCTGGGAGATGTGACCCATGTCTACCAAGATGCCAAAGGCATGGAAATGGGAACCAGGAAGATGGCACTCACTCTTACAGCCTCGACTGCTCCTGTCTCTGTAATGATGATGTATCCTGCAACCAAACTGTGATGCTTGAGGGTTACTTGGGCTGTTTAACCTGTGGGATGGGGAAGATCAAAGAAACCAAATATCATGAGAACTTAACCTGTAATGGAGAAAATCTCTATTTTACAAGTTACTAGGGAGACTCCATCTTAAGCATCAGATTATAAAAGTCAGGAGCAGGACTCTGGGTGTGAGATTCATGCAGTCCCTGTGAACAACCACACAGGCTTTGATGTGGGGAGGCAGGAGAGTTGGTGCAATGTTTACCAAGAGCTCTGCTGTTCTCTGTACCACCTTAAAGCCTCGTCATAACTTCCTGAAGTAGGCAAAGTTAAGTCCATTTTGCTGATGAGAAAGCCAAGGTTTAAGGAAGCTATACAATTTTTTGAAGAATACGCAGCTTGTGTTGAGGGTCAAGGAAATCACCTCACACCACTCTGGCTTCTTCCAGGCTGGTAAATGATTAAACGAGTGTCATCTATGTGGACAAGACCTAGTATGGCTAACTCCCCCATAGGTCATCCACTCCAAATTTAGGTCAGGCTCACTTTTTATTTTTTTTAACTTTTCAAAGATATTTATTGGATAAAATTATCCTCAGATAACAACAAACAACTATGGAGAAGCATCACCTCTTTTAATTTTTATTTTAATTTGATTGTGCATATATATGTATGTATATATATATCTATATATATACACACATATATTCCTTTTTTTTACAACATTGTTTACCCTGAGGTTTGCCCACCACCTTAAACACCTGTGAAGCATCTTAATCTCTTGTGCCCATCCCTCCCCTGATTTTACCCTCCTCCCCCTCTCTTGCTCTTTGCCTCAGTTCTGTTGATAGTTTAAAACATTTTTTTATCAGTTTGCTTCTTTATTTTCTCTATATCCTTCATATAAGTGAGACCATCTAGTATTTCTCTTTCTTTCTGGCTTATTTCTGCTAACATGATTCCTTCTTGCTCCATTCATGTTGCTGCAGATGACATAAATTCATCTTTTTTGATTGATGAGTAATATTCCATTATGTAAATATACCACATCTTTTCAACCATTCATCAGCTTGGGGGCATTTGGGTTCTTTCCATATCCTGACTATTGTAAATAGTACTGCAGTAAACATACAAGTACAGGTATCCTTTAGAATTAGTGTTTTTGTAAACTTTGAATTTCATTTTTTATATAATCTTGATATACCAATCACTTTCTAGATAATCTTGATAAAACAACTAGAACCTTATACGAAATCACCAGTTGTTCACTGAAAAAATGTCCTTTTTCTTGTTCAGGAACCATCCTGCATTTGAGTGCCATATCTTCTTTTCTGTCTTCTTTCTGGGAGATCTCTTACTTGTTACTGGTCCTTCATGGCAGTACAATTTCTAAGCATTTTGATTAGTTATTTTGTTGAAATCCCCCCAAGTTAGGATTGCAATTTTTTCCCCAGGACTATATTCAGGTACTCATTTTTGGCAAATTAATGCTAATTATAACAATATCAGGTTCTTCTCAGTGCATCTCAGGTTACATATTATGAATGGTGATTTGATAACATTACTGTATAAGGTTGTATCTGTCAGATTTCTCCCCTATAAAGTTATAATTTGTCTTTAGTATTTAATAATTACTTTGTGAAGAGATATTTTGAGATTATGCAAATAACCTGTTTTTCATCAAATTTTGAGTCATTACTTTTATTATCTATTAATGGTTCTCCCCTACAATGATTATTACTGTGCTGTTCTGAAAATGTTGATCCATTTCTATTATTCCTTTGAACTTTAGTAATTAACATTCTACATAAGAAGAGTTTTCCCACCTGCCCCACTTATATTTCTTCATTCATTTATATATGTATATATGTAGCTATATATATATATATATATATATACATATGCATATATTCAAGTATATGTACTTAAGAATGTGAGAATTATAACCCACTACTCTCTTTTTTATTATATGCATTGCTAGTAGTATCAGTGAGAATAGTAGTAATAGTAATGTAGCACTAAGGGACAAACTTTAACATTTTTCAGATCTTTATGGACTAAATCATAGGATTGACACTGGCTGTTGCTCTATTTCAGGCAATCATCCCAACCATTTTTCAACTTATTTGAAAAGAGAATCTATGAGAACAATGCCTCAGTCTAATTCTTATTCTCCCCAGGACACTTTCCAATCCCCTGGATGGAAGTAATATCTCCTGCCTGAGGTCTGATTGTCAGGGACAGCCCAAAACTCCCTTTGGAGAACAGAGTTATCTCATTCTTTGCTATGAGCTATACTCCATGGAAACTTCATCTTCATGTCAGTAGTACAGAAATTTGATTCCTTCTCCTTTGAACAGGAAGCAGCCTCTTTGAAAATGAGTGTCACTGCTTTTATTTCACAATTAAGACCTTGTTTCAAATTGGTCCAACTTGCGGTTTTGTTTTTTTTTCTTTAACACTCTTTTTCTGGATGTTCTATAGATACAAAAGAGACCATGAAAGATGAGCTCTCTGATTTCATGAAGCCTAGAAACTAGACATTTTAAGGGCTCTTTCTCTTTATCTATCATATAATTCACTTACATATAAACAAAGATGATCAGAGTCATTTTACAGCTCCCATGCTGAGATATTAAATTAAAAAAATGCAAGTATTCAACTGAAAGATATATTGAAAAAAGGAAATTCTGGATACTTTCCACACAAGCTTTTTGAATAGGGAAGTTGTTAGATTTTAAAATCAGTTAGAATAAGAAATTCAGTTGATTCATATAACATATGAGGATATTTTAACCCTTCTGATGTCTTTATTGATTAGACAAACCATATGGTTGAGTACAGCAAAGATCACAATTTGCCATGATTCAACACTAATTTTCCAACAGAGTCACTTGTACACCCAGTTTTATAAAGACATATATCTAATACCTGGTCAGGCTTAAAATATGTTGCTAAGGGAACAGGGATACTGCCAAAGCTGATGAATACATGAGAAACTCAAGCATAAGTTCATAAATGCTCAAAACTGGATACCAACTCAGAGGCTTAATTATCTCTTGATATAGGAATCACATCAAAGGTGTCAGACTCACTGTCAAAGAGTACTGTTTGGTGTAACTATTGGGAGCATAAAAATGGGAGAGGGGATAGAGAGAATGGGGAGGGGGGAGCTATGTATGCTGCTGCCCGTGGTCCTGAAAATTATTTTTATTATGATATACATGTTTCATTCTAATTACTCCTGAGATAATGATAACTTGGACTCAATCTTACCCCAACATTCTCTTAATAAGTGGGGATAAAGGCAGTGCTAAGGACAAAGAGAGAGAGGAGAAAAATGAGCAAGAAAGTATAAGGATGGAAAACTGAATCAGACTTTAAGAATGCAGGGGAAAAGATAAAAGTCCTTAATTTCTCAATCTTGTTCAAATCTTGCCCAAATGTTGTTATAGCCAAAAAGAAATCTGTATTGTACTTTGATGTGTGATGCTAATGCTGGTTTTCCTGGACACTGACTCTAGAGTTATAATGCACATATTGTAAGTAGAACCCTAGAATCAATACCCATTGACAGGAAGGAGAAAAATGTAGGATTGGGTCGGGAAAGAAGTCAAGCTGCAATGATGTCTCACAGACATTAGCTGACCCAACAGCAAGGAGTAGAGTTAGACTGGTCTTTATAGTCCCATAGGGGTTAGTCACTGAATCTGTAGTGTCCTGGGAAGGGACATGACTTTGGATGAAATGACACCCTAGAACTGAGGAAATCCCTGGAAAGGGTTACAGTTGGGTAATAAATTCTTTGAAGGAAGCTCCCAGGAGCCATCACAGTGTCTACTGCAGTGCTTATGGCTTACAACATTCCTCATCTTATTTATGCATAATACCTCCTAAGCCAACATGTGACAGTCTTGTGCTTGTCTTTCATCTACATAGTCTATGTCAGATAGTCAAAAGCTTCCCCCTTATAATCCCATCATGCCGGCTCATCTAATTCCTTATTCACATTTCATCCCATCAGTCACTGAAGACAGCTGCATGCTTCATTCCCTTCATATCTCTGAACCTTTTCTTTACCTGGTAGAAAATACAGTAAATCCCATGTGGACAGGACCACACTGTTTTCTCACCACTTTATCCTGCTGCCTAATGATGTGAGGGAGGCTCAAGGAACCTCACTTGTGTGGGAGGTGCCTCAAGCAATCTCTGATTGTTTAGTCTTAGCCATGCAGATTTAAACATCAGCATCTTCTGCCCTGTACTTGGGGCCCTTGTGTCAGCAAACCCTGCAAACTGTTACTTACTAAGCCCGTATCATTTTGTATATGATAGCCAAGCCAACGCTTCCTGAGGAAGCGCTTTCTGCCAAAATCCTCAGATCCAGATAGCAAGTAGTTAATTCTGAAGTGGGGGAAAGGAGACGACAACAGAGGAATGGTGCTCATTTTCAAGGGCATCTGCTTTTCCAAAATGAAACATTTGAAAGTTTTTGAGTACTTGCAAGGGGGCCTTTCCAAAGCAACATGTGAAACGAGGTTATTTAAATTCTGATCTAACTGTGTGGCCTATCTTCATGCCTTCATTAAAATTGTTCAGGCTTTGACCATCCACCCCCATCATTTTGTTTGGATTAGCCGAGGGCTCCACTTGTGTGGTACGTTTTGATTTTGTCTGACACAGTGTTCCCATCCCATCCTCCCTCAAGTAGGTCTGGGGAAAAATGTTCTGAGCTGAGAAATCACAATCTCTGCTTTTTTATGCTTCCAAGGAAACTTCACAGGAAATGGCTTGGCTTTGCCATATTTAGGATAGGGGAATGCAGATTCACAGAGTTTTACTCAAGTTACATTTTACCCAGAAAGCTCAATGACAGATGCAAAGAAAGAAGTGATCTCACAATCCAATCCCAGGATGCTTGGAGAGTATGATTAAAGCTTTCCATTTGATGGATGAGGGAACTGATTCCTGGTGAGGGAAAAGTCTTTGCTCAAGCCACACAGTCAACTGCTCATGGTTTAAGAGGCAGGACTGGAATCCAGGTCTCCTGCCAGCAGTGGGTATGACTTCCAAATAGAGCAGAAAAAGACTCTGTGGAGCCATAGAGTTGCCTGTTTTCATTTTTAGCTCTATTGCCCCAATTCACAAGGCAGTGACCAAAAATAGTAAGCCTTGAATTGTGTCACCTGGATCTCAGTGTGTGTATTGGAGAGCAGTGGAGGGTGTTCAGGGAAAGTTGTCCAGAACATTCCCTGTAAGTGGCTAGGGATCGCCACTTACAAGTTTAATAATTCCTATAAAAATACAAGCAACAAAAGCAAAACCAGCTAGTCTAGATCTGTAAAGACTGTAAAGATCTGTAAAAACTAGACCTCAGATATCATTCTCTGCAGTGTGGTGATTTTCTTTTCACTCTCTCTCTCTCTGAAGTCTTGGGAGACCAAATGAAGCAGGGAAGTATTACACTTTAACTTGTGCCTTACCTTCTGGGAAACTAATAAAATATATATTCTGCAGCAAAACAGTGAGTGTCAGAAACTTCTCTATCAAATAAATATTTTTCCATCATAGGGTGTATGCCTCGGTCATTCTGTAAAGAAACAGGTTAAGCCAGATATGCTTTAGTGTCCTTCAACTTGGTCAGGTAGTAAGAGGGAAACAAGAAAGACATGGAAGAAGGAAAGATGGGGATATTAGTTAGTGTTCTGGAATATTCTATAATCAGCTTTAATTTCTAATCAATGTTTTTTTTGAAAGGTTGTACAAGCAGTCTTTAAATGCTCTCCATCCTAGAGAGATTTCTATGATAAAGGGCGTTTTAACACCGCTACGATGGGATTGATAGACTGGAAACTAAACGGGACTTTCAAGCACAAGTAGGGTAAAAAGTGTAAATGAATGACCCAGTACAGGTAAGTATAAATCCTAAATCCAATGGTAACTTTTTAGCTTTCTCACCCCCCTCCCCCAAGTTATGAAAGGTGAGCCCAATAATATAACAAAATCTATGTTAACAGCTACTTCAGGTTACTTGAATATTCCTTGACGCACTAGAAAATAGAAGTGTGTTAAAGACTGTTCACATGCATTATACTTGATCCCAGAAACAATTTGGAAATGCAGATATCCTCAAAGGATATTCTATAGAAAACGACAATAGAGGTTTCATCGGAGTAAAGTATTTGGTTCACTGCCACATTGCTGAGAAGCTATATAGCCTGGTGGTTGAAAGCTTGAACACTGGAAACAGTATGTCTGGGGTCTGTGACAGCTCACAAGTCTCCAAGTTAGCTAGGATTTGGGAGAGGAGCTCTCTAAGATGGCCTCTATGGATCTACATACTCTGGTATCATAGGCTTATATAATCTCCTCCCCTTGGATAACTTATTTTTAACTAGTAGAATATGGCAGCATTGTATGGTTGTCATTTTAATGATTAAGTCATAAAAATTTATGATTCCCATCTTGCTAGCAGACTCTATTGCTGGTTTTGATGAAACAAGCCACTTGGAAGAGGTCTTCATGACAAGAAATGGAGGTGATCTCTAGCCATCAGCCAGGGAAGAATTGAGACCATCATTCCCACAGCCCCCAGGAAACAACTCAGCCAACAAACAAATGGGTGAATCTAGAAATTCATCTTTCCCCAGCCAGACCATCCTTAACTAGCACCTCACTCATAGCGCAGACCTTGACTGCAGTCTTATGGGAAATTGTGAAACTGAAGACCCAGAAAAGTTGTGTACTGACTCTTGACTCAGAGGAAGTTGTGAGAGAGAAAAATGCATCATATTGAGTTTCTAAGGTTTAGGGTAATTTGTTGTATAATAACTAACCAAATAAGGAGCTTGGACATGTTGGTTAATCTCCCTTTGCCTCAGTTTCCTTTAAATAGAAATGATAATCTTGATTTCATGGGATTGCCAAAAGAATTCTAAGAAAAAACACATATAAGTGCAGCATTTGGTAAATGCTACTTATTTATGATGGTAACACAGAGTGTCACAGGTGATCTAATTACTGCTGAAGTTCTCCCTACAAAAGAAGACATACCAACCATTCGACCATTCTGATCAATTAGAAGCTTTCCCCTACTCCTGCTCATGAACCGTGTCTTTGTCTCTTGCTGCATCTCTACATTCACCTTCTTCTTGATTTGGTGTTACCTTCAGTTTCTTCAATTCCTAAGCTCATTCTTAACCTTTAAGCCAAACAGGGAGTTTATTTGTCTCCTCTACTGCTTAGCATCCTTGCATGGGTCCTTGTTAATTACTTGCCCCTAATTTCCTATTCCTAGGTTAATTCATGCTGTTTTCCAGTGCTTCATTCCCAAGCTGGAGCTCTGTGGGATCGCTATCCAGTGTGTCTGTTCAAGTCACTAACCTGGGGAGCTGAGAAAGTGACAACTACAGGTGAGGACGTGTGTCCTCCCCAACCAGTTCTTCCGTAAAATGAAACAGTTCAGCATTTTCTGCCTCTCATTTTGTGATCTGCAGTCAGAGATAGAGAGAAACAGAGAGAATTAGGTGAAGGAAAGAAGCTACAGTGACTGGCATGATGCAGGGACTTAAAGAATCTTTCCCCTCCATTCCTTGGTGCTGTCATTCCATAGCTCCTCCTACAAAAGCTTCAGGCAAATACTGCAGAAAGGGCTGGACTGTCATGCCTTCTTAGACATGACCTCTTCCCCTAGATTGCCCTGACCCTTTTCCCACTGGAAGGATGATTTCTATTTGGGGGAGAAAAATAAAAAGCAACCAACTACAGAGAGCTCAATCTTGCAAGTTTCGAGGATATGAATGATGCTTCTGGGGAAACCCTGCTTGTTTTATCTCTTCATCTCTTCACTGCCCTGCCTCAGATCCTGCTTCCACCCTTCAATCCTGGAACTGAGCCCTTTCCCCATAATTTCATTCCAAATCACCTATGTATTAAACTCCCAGTCTACAGACACAGTGAGCCACCAGTTCCCAGATTTTCCAGTTCGATCAATCTCATGATCACCAATTTAATCTTTCTTTTTCTTTTTCTTTTTTTTTTTAGACTAGGTCTTGCTATTTTTTGCCCATGGAACCACAGGCTCTCGTTGCTGGGGGTAGCACAGACTCAAGCAATCTCCAGCCTCAGCTTCCCAGGTAGCTGGGATTACAGGCACACACCACTATGCTCAGCTATTTTTTTGGAACTAGGTCTCACTATGGGCCCTATGCGGGACTCCAACTGCGATCCCTAGCCCGGGCCACTTCATAGGCTGAAGCTTACAGGCATGAGCCACTGTTCCTGACCCCATTTTATCTTTTGTTTGCTCTTCGTCTGTGCCTAGATTCCCTAAGTCTTACATCCTTAGCTATGAGAGGGAGGAATCCCTGTTTGGGGGCCTAATGATAATGAATATAAAATGCCCAGTACAAGGTACTCAAAGTGGTGGTGATCACTGTCTTAAATAAAGGCCATAAAAAGCTAAGTGTTGTTTAGATTTGTAATACTTTCACTATGCATTTATTAAGAAAACTTTTTAAAGTCTTTGTCATATTATTTCTGCAAAACAAGAAAATTTCTCCAGATTATCAGGAATACTGAGTGTAGCAGCTAGTTACTGTAGCAGGGACTGGACGAGAATGTTCTTTCTGGGTGTGTCTCCGTTTTATTCTCCATGGAGCCTTAGAGTCAGTTGCTCAGTTCAGTCCCGGGAACTTGGTAATCTCCCTGCTCAGTTTCCCCATCTGCATCATTGTGACACTAGAACTCACTTTATGGGCATTTTGTATCTATGCACTGGCATGTTCGAGGTAACCCACCTGCATCCTTTGATCTGCACATGAACTTTCCAAGAGAATCCATTTATCCTCACTGAGGATGGGGATAGGGAGTGGTTTCATCTGAGGTGGGGAATATTAACAAGAAACGCTGACATGCTGCCCCAAACCTGCATCAGAGGAGGCACCTAGTGAGAAAGCAAAAGTGCACTTACCCATCCCCCTCACTGCACCAGCCCCTGCACAACTCAGATTGTTTCTTATCTAGATGCTTCCCAATTGCAAAGGCCAAGGAGTCATCCCGGGAAGGCAATTCCGTTTCCACGCCACCACAGAGCTTTCCCACAAAGAGAAAATTCTGCAACTTCTCAGATGACATCACCGAGAAAAGTCCCCTGGTCCCCCGGACCCAGCGTCCCTGGAAGATGACAGGGTGAGAGAGAGGAAGGCGGGCCACTTGTCGGATTTGGCAAGAGCAGCCAACAGCTGGTCCAGCCGGTTAATTAGTGCAGCTCTGCTCGGGTCCAGCCCTCTTGGCAGAGGCCAGTGCTCTGGCCTGCTTTTCTCTTTCTATTAACAAAGCCCGGTGCCATCGGATTACCTTGGCCTGCAGCCAGGCCAGCTCGCCGCTTGCCTGCCTGCACGTTGCCATGGAGATGGGGATGCGTCTTTTGCCAAGGCAGCAGCTGGTGCATGGGTAGCGATTACCTGCCAAGGAGATTTACTAGCTCCGAAGTGCAGACCTTTCTGTGATAAGTAAAGGGGAGGTTTGAGACTCAGACAAGGAGGGTGGGGTTTCCCCACCTTTCCACCCATCCCCCCATTTTAATTTTCAAACAAAAGATGATTCTCTGTTTCCCTGTGTCCAGATGCCCATCCGCTACACCCACGGGCCCCTAGCGCCTCGTCTTATCCTTGCATCATCTCCTCACGAGGGGCCGTAAACAATCCACCCTTTGTTTATGCTTCAAGGAGCTGCTGCCCACCCACCCCCCGGCATCCTGCCTCAGCAAGCTCCTTCCACGCTGCTTTGTGGAAGGAGTTTTAGGCAATGGAAAGAATTTCTGGAGGAAAAAGTCAGTGTCCACTATGAGAGAAAACTACTTGGCAGAAGATGCAAAGTGATGGCATTTTTTTTAACCTAATAGAAGATTCCCAGACATCTTGGGGTTTCTGAATTTTAGGATAGATTTTCCATCTTAAATTTTATTCAGAGAATATTTATTTAACATCCACTGCATGCAAACTTAATTATTACTGAATTTCACACATCAGTCTCTTCACATTCTCCTCCGTGTATGACCAATGCTGAGACCACCCTGAGTGGGTATGGTTTCAAAACCCAGACCAGGGGGAGGTTAGCTACCTTCTCTTGTAAATGGTGAGTGTTACTATTTTAGGTGGTGTGCCACGCAGCCTGTGTCAGTCACAGTTCTCTGCCACTGGAGTGTGAAAGCACCATAGACCAGACATAAGCAAATGGGTGTGAGAGGATGCTCCAATAAAACTTTATTTATAAAGAAAAAGGCAGCCATCCAGACTTAGTCTGTGGGCTGTGACTTGCCAACTCTTAAAGTAAAAAGTACAGGAAGGCGGTCCCCTTTGAGTGTAAAATTGGAACAGCCAAGATGGTAAATTACTGAATTAGGTGCAGAGAGATCCAATCAGCTATAAAGAAACTCAGAAAGAATCTGAGAACCCATCATGTCCATGGATTCTACACCAATCATATGGACCCACCACCAGCAATAGGCAGAAAACACTGAGGATGATGCAGTTACAGGGCTGAAGTCTATATTTCTTAGAGAAAATGGGCCAACTTTGGAAGAAGTCTGCTTTCCTAGCAAAATAAAAAGAGCGAGTATTAACCAGAGTTATTGGGGGGAAAGTTATATGGAAATTGGAAGCACTTTTCAGGAGGCTGTAAGGCTTATGTGTCCCTCCAGAGACTCTGTAGGACCCTGGAGTTATTGGGGGGGGGGTCATAAGGAGACACATATACGTGATTATTTCCCTCCAATGACCCACTGGGACAGAAGTCCAGGGAGTGAAACAACAGGGTTGAACCAAGCACAGCAGGAAGCAGATATGATACCCGTCAGCGGACAATGCCACTGTATGAAACATCTGCTTTAATGCTCCTAAAATGGGACAGAGATGGTACCAATGTGTGATCTTCTGGGGAAGGGTGATGTTAGGGGAATTGAAGTATATGTCACTGGGCACAGTCCCCCCCCCCCCCAAATAAGAATGAAGACCCTCCAGGTCTTGCAGAAAGTACAGCTTGTGGTTCCACCCATGGCCTTGGGAGAAAAACATGTGCATCTCAGTTTCTTCATTTACCATCAAAACCAGAATTTACCTCAGTGGACTGGTGAGGATGAAATGAGATTATACTTCCAAAAAGTTTAAAGAAGTGCCAACATACAGTAGATCTTCTTTCAACTTAACGTCCATATAGATGAATAAACTAAGGCCCAAGACAGTAAATGATTTCACACACAGCTCTGCCAAGAAATCTGCCAAGGTCAGAGAGTGGCAGAAGTTCAATTCTAAGACCCTACTCTTCTCTCTGCATTTAGTGGCATATCTTATTAATGACAAGCATTTTCACCATGTTTCCTGGATGCCAGCAACAGCCTCACTGATGTACATTCGTGGTTCATTCATCACAGTGCTATGAGGGAGGTACCATGACCGTTCCCACTGGTCACCCAAGGAAACCAAGGCACAAACAGGTTAAACCCTTTCCTCAGGGTAACCTGGGGATAAGGGATCAAGTTGGGACTTGAACACAGATGCTTTACTCTATTGTCTTCCAAAATCACCTTAAGGTCAGGAAAAGCTGGCATGATGCATGGGTCTGTCACAGCACCATGGATTTAGACTTGAGGAGAGGAGGCCAAGTCTCCAGTCCTGGATCTGTAAAGTACTGGATGCATCTGCCTCAACAAGGTGAATGCATCTGCCTCAACAAGGTAATCTCTTCAGTCAGCATTTCTATACCCCACCCCCTCCCTCAGGCCTTCCTTACCTGCAGTCATCCCCAGGGCATTGCTCTCCCATCTTTGTGTGTGTCTAGTGCTTCTGTTCAGCACCAGCTTCTACTTCTAAGTCCTTACGGCTGTTCTGTCAGTCTCTGCATTCTCAGGACCCAACATAATACTTGACACAGTGTAGGTTAATGAGTTGCTCAGACTTTTCCCTCCATTAGCTTCTATGGCCTGTGGTGTTGCGCCCTCCCCCATGATTTTACCTCAGACCAGTGGGTGTGCGCATGCATGAGTGGGTTCACCTGGGCCTGGGAGGCCAGGCTAAAAGGGCAGCGTCTCCTGGGGAGAGACAGCATGAGAGAGCACAGGGGAGCACAAGAAGATGTCAGAGAGAGAAAGAGGCAGGAGAAAGAGTATGGAAATTCCTGGGGGGGTGAGGACTCACCTGCCTCCCATCCCTGAAACTCCAGCCTTGACCTCCTCCAGCCTTGAAGTCCTCCAGCCTTGACTCCGTCCCCCCACCCCAGCCCTGACCCAGGCCCTGCCCTGCCTGGTGTGTCTGTGTAACTGCTAGAACCAATAAAGAATCTACCACGAGCCTGATGCTTGCACTACAATTGGCGTCAGCAACAGGCTGCCTGTTCCCCACACAGTATAAGTACCTGACCCATTTTTACTGGTTGAGTAAACAAATCCAGAGAAGTGAAGGCGAGACTGTCTAATGAGAGGAGGAGCAGGGTTTTGCAGATGGAAGAGCCCTGAGGAATAGCCAGGTTTGCCCTGTCACGAATGCCTCAGCAGCCTCACAGGTGACTGCAGGACTCCAGCTAGGGGTCGGATTGAGGGTTGAGGGACACAGGAACCCCTGTTCTGCTAAGAATAACACCTCTGTTGTAGCAATGTTTGAAATAAGCCAGTCTCTGGAAAGCTTCCTGGGCCTTATAACTTTACTATGATAGTCAAGGCCCCCACAAGTTTAGCTTTTCGAATCTCCTCACTGAGGTCCAAGGGTCCTGTTGATAAAAGCCACATCTTAGGCTCGCTCCTCTGTGAGGTACATGCAGCAGGACTTGGGTTCTTGTGCTCCTCTGTGCAAACTCGTTTCCTGAGCAACCCCATGTTCTGGGGGAGAGCGTTTTGCCCCTGCTGGAATGCACAGTGAGAGCAAACAGCAGAATCCAAGTTGGTCATCAGTCTTGGAGGACCCACATTCCCCTAACAATAAAAAAGAACAATAACTCCATTAGTGATGGTAGCCCCGAGTAGCTGTCATCCAAGGAACTGGAGCAACTGAGGCACAGTGGGGTAGCCAGATTGCTACCCAGGAGCCACCATGCCAAGGTGAGGTATGATGTTCCAGGCAGTAGCAGGAGCCAGAGGCTCTGGAAATGGACTTGGAAAACAAAGAACTGGGCAGTGCCATAAAGTCAAAGGATGCAGGATGTGCTGCAGCATCCAGGGAGGACTTCCAAGAGGACAAGGTGATGGGATTCTGATGTGGTCTGGCCAAGATCCTAGGACTAGAACAGAGTTCGGCCACCACAACGCACTATGGTGGCTTTAAATGTGTCAGCCAGACTGAAGTAAGCCTCCCAGAGGCCCTTTCTCAGAATGTCTCTGGTAAGTGTGGGACCTTCAGAGCTTCCTGAGCAAGATCTGAATGGTCCCAGCACCTGCTGGAGCTGTCAGGGGGCACTTGATCTTCTGACTGGCCTTGTCAGCAGGACACAACAGGTGGATTGACCATGGCCGGTTCCTCCTGTTCCCTCATCTTGTCCATCTCCTGGGCCAGGTGGTAATGCTTTGTGATAAAATATTGCCAGCATTTCTGGCAGGACACCTCTCCCACCAACCTTAGAGGCTCAGAGACCTAAGGTCCTTGAAGGAGCAGTTAAAGGCCCTGGGAGTCTCTGCGGGGAGACCATTAGAGATACTAAAGAAGTTCTTTGTGACCCAAATCTCACCCATTAGAGATGCTAATAGCCTGAGACATCAAACAACCTTACCCACCTGCCAACTTTGCCCACCAACTTTGCTGCCACCTCAACAAAACCCATTCCCCCCCCATGTTCCTGTCCCTATTAAAGCAACCACCCACTCAATGTGGGTGTGACTTCACTGACCCCTACTCTAGAGTAGGTGAATCATGCCCAAAAGCACAGTAATAAAGATTTTATTTTTACTCGGTCTGGCTTCTCTTCTCTCCTTTCTCACATCCTTTCATTCCCAACATAACACTTGTAACTTCCATCTTGTCCTACTCTCACTCCCCTTAACCCCCACCATATCCTCCCCCAACTCACCTCATTGTCTGCTGGGTGGGAACAAGGTCCAGGGTTAGATGCAGAGACAATCACCTTAACAGAGATTATTTCTGAGACCCATGATCAGGCCAGGCATTATCCCTGCAGTAAATGTCTAGTGCCATGACATGCTCTTTACAATACCATTGTGGCTCCATTTCTCTGACTGGTGTCTGGTGCCATGACCTTCAACAGAATGGCAAGGGCATGAGCTCAGAGCAGGGACAAAGGTGAGTTCAAAGCACACTCTTGCCACACCTGGTTTCTGACCTTCTTTATAGGTTCTTATTTCAAGTATCAGATTTCTCACCTGCAACACGAGGACAATGCTCACCTCTAGAGCTATGAGGAGGACCCACTAGAAAAGGCATGCGCAGCGCCTAGCTCATAGTCACTGGTCAATGACAAGAGGGGGGAAAGAGCTCTGTTCTGTGCTGACTCAGCCTTCTCCTCTCCTGTCCAATCCATCCAAAACAGCCCAGTCCAACTGTTGTCAGAGCTGATGGTCCCTGATATGCCCTCCCTGGCTGACCAGCACTGAGTGGTCACAGCAGCTCCTTCCAGAAAGTGATGGAGATGGAGCTGGTTTGACTCAGGCTTCTTGCTTCCTCCCAAGTGAGTCACTGAGAGCTATTTCCTCTTCACTGCAGGGGGATAAATGCCTCTCCCAGAATGAGCTGAGCACATGTGGCACTATTTCTGAACCCCAAACATTTCCATATGGCCCACTGGCTGCCAACGCCCCACTCTGACTGTCCTGTCTGTTCTCACCTCCCTGGGTTATAGTAGCCCTAAGGCCAAAGTAGCTGAGAAACAGAGTGAAGTCTTTGCCAGACGTTTCCTCGTTTCCGAGGAGCCTCTAGCTGCAGCCATAGTGGCCTTTCCACATCAATTCTGCCAAGGGGGTCAGCACCAGCGCTGTCCTGAGACATGCAGCTGCCTAAAGGAAGCTTCCCGCGGGGGGCCTCACAGGGAGCTTCCTGGGGGCAAAGCCTGGGGTCCAACAGCTCCTTTGTGTATTAAAGAAATGTGTCCAGAGAATGTGAGTATCTTTCACCCTTCATGGGTTAATTCACAGCAGAAGCAACAGGCAGGAGCAGAGGAAGTGATGACTTCGCAGCTGGAAGGGCTGACAGGCTGTCCCTGTCTGCTCTCCCAGGGGAAGGGAGTTATGGGAAACACTACTTAGTCCCTCTGCCTCAGTTCCCTCTGTTACATCATCTTGAAAATCCATTCTGAGCTCCATTTGCATTTCAATTTCTGCTGGAAAAATAGTACTAGAAAATCTGTTAATAAATACTTTTGAATATTTATTGACTGGCAGGCTTTGTAGTAGTCCAGACAGTAATTTTGCAATATTATATACAATATTTAGGACATTCTATAGAATAAGAAATATTTTTTTATTATTTAGACTATTCTATAGAATGTAGAAGGTTTATAATATCTTATGAACTATTTTTTTAGGATATAGAATATGCTATATTCTTCTATAGAATAAGAATAGAATATTCTTATTATTCTAGTATCATTATTATTATTATTGAGGAATAGAAGAGTCTATATTCTGTGGAATATCTATCTTATTCTATAGAATAAACTTTATAGTAATCTATAATATAAACAACAACAAAAAATTCCTGTCTTCAGGGGGTAGATAGGAAGTAAACACTCAAAAAGTTATCTTGCAATATCTAGAAAATAGCAGAAAGGATGACAAAGGTAGGACATGCTTAGTAGTCATGTGATTTGTTCAGAGCATATGAACTAGACCACATCAGAAGACATTAAAAGAAAAAGCAATGGAAGCAAATCAAATGGTCTATGAGCTAAGAAGGTATGTTTGCTATTGACTGCACATAAAATGTGGACACATAAAGAATTCAGAATACCAGAAAGGAACAATCCTTTTCGTCTCACACTAATCCATGGGTCATGGAAGAGACGGCGTGGTTCTCTGAGAAGGATTCGCAGCTATGTGGGAAGGAAGCTGCCTTCCGCATCGCCTCTTGAAACAATGTTGTCTGGACATGTCATGCATCTGATCGCCCCAAGCAAGTGAACAAAGGTGATCTGGGCGGCATCACCAAGCTACTATAGAATCTAGGCATTTCAGCTCAAACCTCCTCCCCTACGCCCCCCTCCCCAAGTGCAACACTGAAAATTTATGCAAGGAGAGAAAAACGTGTGAACATTTTCACCACAATCACTTTTCTCACAAAGTCAAGCACTTGGTGTCTTTTTTGCAAGTTTGCAAAATGACAAAAAGATTTCTCAGGCTGTTGGGAACAGATTGTCCCTTTGGCCCGAGTGGAAGGCGGGGGGTGTGGGGGAACAGGCAGGGGGGTAATGGGGAAGACACTGCTGAGTAAGAAGCATGTCTGAAACACGCAGACATGATCTTTTCATTTCAACTCCAGTGCTTTGCATAGGACGACTGAGGCTTTTTATAGAATGATGGCTTGGGCCAAAACAAATGTGTTTCCAATCAAGTGGCACCATTGTCTTCTGCAGGGTAATCTTTCAAAAGGAAAAACCGGTAGAAGAGGCATCAGAGTAGGAATCTCTCTTTGTGGAGACTTAGCAAGTTGCTCTATTTGGAGAAGAGTTGGATTCATTTAAAAGCAGCAAGCCTGTATCTTGTGACCAATCAAAGAAATGTCCTTTTGACATTTTAAGATACCAAAGGGGCTACAAATTCTATTTACGTTCTGGTTACTTACATAAGTAGCTTTATCATGATGAAAGCTGTTTCTCTATTTGGTAAACAGTGGTGGTTTAAGAAGAACTAACGTCCAGATCTATCCCCCTACTGTTGCTGGGTTTTTTTTGGTCTGTATTTTTCCTTCTATTTCTTACTTTACCTAATGCTACTTAGCCACTTTCTCAGGTCTGCCTTCCCTACTGGATCACTGCTGGCGGGGGGGAAGAGGGGGAAAGTTGGGTCCTATTTCCCTTGATTCCTCCCCAGGGCCCTGGTGCTTGATTTGCAAGTAGCAGCTAGATTTTAAGAGGTGTTTTCCAAAGTGATTTGGACTACCTCTGTGACTTCGGATGCTGGCAGAAAACACTGTTACTTCATTGCTGAAGTCAACAGAGATGAGAAGCCTTCCAGGAGCAAATATGCAAATCATGTCATGTCTTTATTTCATGAAAAATCTCTTCTTCCTGTGGGTGTCCCCAGGTTAACCAGATACTCTTTTCAGGGAACTTCTATCTAAATAATATCACCATAGAAGATTCGGCTAATCTTCTATCTTCTCCTAAATTTATGCTGATGATACATCATTAGACAAACATTCAGAATTCGCTAACACTGAAAACCTGTACGCACAAACTCTTGCAAGAATATGGAAGGATGTTTCACTTGTTATAGTCGGTGAACCAAGAGTCATTCCTTGCTTGAAGAGAGTAAACTGATCCTCTAGTTAGAGGAGGATGGAGCAATGCAATCCTGCATCCCTCTCATGCAGTAGCTTTTGTTTTTTTGTCATGAACCCAGATTTTGGTCAAGCAGAGCATTATTCCATTACTTCTCAGGATAACTTTACTGAAAAAGCATGATATTGCTTTATTTCAGAATTAATTGCCAGCAATAAATCATGCACACATATTGTTTTCAAATTGTTATGAAACTTTTCTCTATCATTTGAGTATTCAGTTTTTAATCACCTGAAAGATATCCTTAATATGACATGGGTTTGGGTTTCTATTTTTAATATGGACTACTCACTGTTCCCAGTCTACTTTTGAAGGGTCCATTTCCCCCATTAATTTGTAAATCACTTCTGTCATTTCCTTATGTGGGAGAATCTATCGTTGAAAAGTGTCTTTAATTTCATTGATGTTTCACTAATGAATATGGCTTGAAAGAAAGTCCTTATATCTGCAAGAGAAAGTAATCTAACCCTTGTTTTGGGCAGGATTTTCTTAGCTTACTTTGCTTCTCATAGCACAGGTCTCTGGCATATATATATATATATATATATATATATATATATATATATATATATATAGCTGCTACTTGCAAATCAAGCACAAGGGCCCTGGGGAGGAATCAAGGTGAAATAGGATCCATGCCCCCCCACCCCCAGCAGTGATCCAGCAGGGAAGGCAGACCTGGGAAAGTGGCTAAATTCATATTTAGTTGACCCATGAATACCCCATATATATGTATATGGGATATTCATTTATGTATGGGATATTCTTGGGTCAACTAAATATGATTTTTTGGGTATCAGTACAGACTTCAGACATATTTTAACATTCCCTTGAGTGATTCCAACATAAATGAAACACTGGGAGAACTGCAAGAGATACAGTACACAAGATGGCAGTTTTGAGGGGTGCTACTTCTCTCAATGTTCTTGTTACTCTCTAGGCCCATTCTCATTGGGATTGTCTGCCTTTTCTTCCCATTTATCCCTGTAGACTCTTCTCAGACTCTTCCAGACTTCCCAGAGAGTCTACCCATTACTCATAAGAGACCTTACTCCTCTGGACCCTTTGGTATTGCACCCTTCTCCCCATGCTGGTCATATGATTTTAATCATCTATTCCCTTCCTTTGTCTCTCATCCTACTGAATGCTCTTTGATCTATGACTTCCTACCTCTTAAAAGAATGTCCAGAAGAAAGTGGACCTTCAACAACTATTGGATTAGAAAATCAAAATCCTGAAGATATTTGAAGTCCGAACTAACTGGCTTTGAGAGAGAACTCAGTTTGATGGTCACAGGTAATTTGGAGTAAGTTGTCAGTAACCTCTCAGAAAGTGGTAAAATCATCCTGGCTGTCAGATATATGAGATTTTCTATCAGGAGACAGGATGGAAAATTTTCAGAATATGCCTTTGATATTATGTAGTCTGATTTCCCCAATTTAATTTTCCTTGGATCTTACTCTACTTAAGATCTTCCGCCATGAAAAAAAAAAATCTGTAAATTGTGTCTCAAAACTGTCTTGGCATTCAATCAAAAGAAAAAAAATGAGACTTAATAAAAAACCAGAAGTATTCCCCCATAACTTTTCTTCCCAAATACTTTACACACTGTCTGTTCAAGAGAAAACAGAAGTTAACAGCAGCATTCTTTTATTTTATGTGGTTACATTGTCACATACATAGAATTCCCTTAGTTGACTGTTCAGTAAATTATATTTTTGTTTTCTACTTGTGACTATTGTTTTCAGCTAGTATTTTGACTCTCTTCATTAACATCTTGTGAAGTTAAAAATAGTTCAACGTTGTGGTACGTAACTTTCCAGACAAGACAGACACCAACTGATAAAGGAACAAAAATTCTGCAGTGGAATTCATGCAGTCAAGGAAAATAGTGCATTCCTGGTGCGATCTGCCACATCCTCCAAATGCATGGGCCAAGCTCAGATGTGCTCAAGGCATGTTGGCAATTGTGTATTTAACTGAAAAGTTAAGTCATATCTGGTCATGTTTACATTAGAACAAAGATGATCCTAGCACAGTTTGGTCAGTAACTGTGCCATAATGATAATAAGTAGTAATATCTGCAGTGGTTTTCTTCCTGAACTCATTTCTTCTAGGATATGGAGAGCTTCCTGCATTCTTGAAGAATGACTTAAAAGAATTCAAAATTATAGAACCAGCACAGACCATTCATATTTCTAAAAGAAATGCTTAGTAATAATAAGGTGGGACTTTAGTGCGAAAGTGTGAAATTTGCAGGGCTTGGGTGTTGAGTACAAAGAGCAGGTGACTGCATGGGATGCAGGTAGAGTGGTATTTTTGCAAGGATCACTGGGAACACGCAATTTTACCCCTCAAGAATATCTGAGAGTATCTAGAGTATTTTTGCTCTTTACAATGTAAGGGAGAGTATGATACTTGCAGCTAGTGGCTAAAGGTCAAGGATGCTAAGAAATAGCATCAACGCACTAAGAAGAACCACAAAAAAAATAAATTTGTACAAGTAATGTTAAGAGTGTTGAGGCTGATCAACTGTTCTGAAAAAGGTAAAGTTGGATGGAATTCTGGTTCCATCATTGAGGAGCTAGCTGACTTCAGACAACTTTCCTCGCTTCCTGATATCTTGTTTGCCTTGTGTCTAAAGCAAAGATAATACAATCCGCTTCTTGGAGCTTCCAGTAGAATTCAGATAATTGATGGAAAGTTTTTTTCCATTTTATTTTCTTAGATGCAGTTATTAGGTAAAGGGGTCAAAAAATTCCTTCCTCTCCCTCTTCCTCCTGTCTCAGCAAATCATCTCAGCTCTCCTATCTATCTCTGCGGTGGAGTCAAAAACCCATTTACATTACGATTCTTCTTTCTTCATCCTCTTGAGATGGGGGTCCATTAATTCTGGCTCTTTGGTATATGGTGAATCCAGATACTAGGATCCATAGTGTCGCTCTCTTAATCCTGACCATCACTGATTATCTCCCACTTTATGGCAAAAGCAAACAACTAGCCTTTCTTGTGTGCCTTTGACTTCTTAAAACAGGGACTTGTGAATATTTATTACTTACATCTATGCCTACTGCATGTGCCTCTAAATTACTTCTTTATTGATAAGAAAGATTCTGCCTTAAAGACATGGAAGTGAACTCTAACCAAATGAACTTGCCCACATCTGCACTCACAGAAATAGTGCTACACATCTATATTCATGATGGTGACTCTAACTTTAAATGTTCATGCCCCTGGACATTATTTTTGTCACTGTTCAGGTGCAAATTCTATCCTGAGCCATTTAAGCCTAGGGCACCCATTTTGGGAGATAATCTGGGCATGTAAATGAATTTCCCTCTTGTCTTCTATGTCTCCCATGTAGTGAGAAATAGCCAGACTTCTACAAGGAAGTAGTCACACCTAGATTTCCCATCCACAATGCTATGTTGAAATCAGGACCTGAATGGTCTTAACTGATGCCAAGGAAAGAATGAAAGTGTCACTAATCATCTCCTTGCAGTTTTTAAAATGTCTACCAAATTTGGTTTCCTATTTGATCTCAGTGGAAGTTTTTCCACCAACTACATGGACCCAAAGCACAAGATCAAAGACTTTTGGTCCCCAAAGTCCATAAACCTATATGCATTTCAAAAGAATGGCTAAATGATGAAGTAATTACTTGTTTTTCCAGTCATATTAACATTTCTTAATTCTGAACAGATATATTAACTTCTCTGCAGAGAGTGAAATGGAAACCAAATATGCCAGCTGTATCTTAGCTTTAAATATACTGACAAAAGGAAGTCAGTCTATTCTTTTGAAAAATCAACTTTTTTGGCATCATCATATGCCATGTACAGGCTCATAACCAATAACCAGTTTATTTAATTTATTTTTATTATTAATTTTATTTTGCATCATTATTTACCCCAGGTTTCTCACACCACCTTATCACTCTTAGTCTTTGTGTCTCTCCCACTCCTGATTTTTCCCCTTCCCCCCTCTCATGCTCTCTGCTTCAATTTTGCTAAAAATTAGTTTTAAATTTTTCTTGTATGTTTGATTGTTTGTTTTCCCTTTGTCCCTGATATAAGTAAAACCATCCAGGAACCCTTTAACTACTAAAAATGGAATTCCCATTCAATCCAGCAATCCCACTTCTAGGAATCTACCCAAAGGTTACAAAAACTCTAATCCAAAAAGACACCTGTATCTGGATGTTTACTACAGCACTATTTACAATAGTCAGGATATGGAAGCAACCCAAATGCCCCCAAATAGGCAAATGGTACAGAAAGCTGTGGTATATGTACATGATGGAATACTATTCATCAGTCAAAAAAGAAAAAAACTCATTCCATTTTGACCAATATGGATGAATCTAGAAGGAATCATGCTAGCAGAAATTAGTCAGAAAGAACTAAAGAAATACTGGAACCAATTTGTTTTAAATTTGTTGATGTTTAGGTTCTTAAAAGGTATAGACAAATTTCTCTAGCATAATTATTTCATGTTCAAACATTTCTTTACATCTAGGCTAACTTACCCCAAGGCAACAATAGCGGAATCATAGAGGGTGTCTAATATCATATAGCATATGTGAGCTATATCTGTGGCAAAGAGCCAGAGTGTACATTTAAAAATGTCCCTGCTTTCATTTACAGTTCCATTGATCAAGACATAGCTCTGTCAACAGTCTTGATAGAATGAAAGACATGTCTTCTCATTTTGTTTTCCTCCATTAGAAGTATGCTCTAATATTTAACATCCTCTTTTAAAAAGCCACTCTTATTTATGACTTAACCACTCAAAGAGTGAATGGTTCAAATCCCTTTTTAGAGACTGTTCCACAAATCAAGAAAAACTAGCAATAAATGTCAGGGAATTGCAGATCCTTTTACTGGTTAGGCTTCCAGAGTCTTGTTGACATTTATTTTCTGGGTTAAAAAAAAAGAAAGACAAAAATCAGTCATCACATCCAGACTGCACGTATCTGAACTTTTGATTTCAGTGGTATGTTTTGACTTACTGAAAAGCTCAATGTAATTTCTCTAAGCTTTTCAGTAAGGAGTCTATCCTCTATCTGTCCCAGTCTGTAGCTGAGTCTACTCCAGTGTTGTTTTAATCTGCTAGTGTGCCAGAGGGAATTCTCAGCAAAGACTGTTCTTGTTTTCAATCTTCTGCCAAGCCTAGGGAACAAATCAGCCCGAGTCACTTTAAGGACCTATGGGTGTTCTTGTCAATTACACCATTTTTCAAGTATACCATTTTTATGGTGAGGGACCAAGAGCTTAACTGTTGTATTTGTCAGTGATTTCTAAATGTCTTTCTCCCTCCATCCCCTATTTCCAGAGTTCCTGTCTCATATATCCAGGAGCTCACTCCACATCTCCATGTACTTTCCTAACATGCATATCAAAGATTACATGTTCAAATCAAAACTCATTCTCAACCCTGCAAAACCATTTTTCCCCTCAGACTTTCACAGCCTGAGGAATAAAATTGTTATCCATTCAATATTTCAAGGCAAAAACCTGAATAATACTCAGTCCTTCTCATTCCCTCTTTCCTATATGTAGTCCATCAGTAAGTCCTCTCAAATGAGCTCACAACTTACCTCAAATGGTCCATTTTCCTCCATATCTGATTTGCACTCTTGCCCAAGACATTATTATCTTCTGCCCGGATGATTGTGACAGCTTCTCAAATGGATTCTCCTTCCTCACTTGCTCCTCAACAGTTTTCTATAGCTTCTTTGGTCACTTTTTTAAAACCATGACTAAGATAAATGTGTCTCCTTACATTGCAACTCAATTCTCTCAAATTTCCCCTAAATCAGGACCTGCCTAAGTAATTATCTCTTGATTGATGGTGTAGTGAAGAATATATACTTGGAATCAAAGAGATGATTTATGATTTAATAATTTCAAGTTCCATAGGTGCCTCTTGAAAATACCTATGAGAATATGGGTGTTACCCAACATTTTTAAGCCAAATTTCCCTATGTAAAAAAAAGTTAAAAATATAAGCTCCTTTTGTTCATTCATTCATCCTAACAGAGACCATGAAAACTAAGCAGGATGACTAAAAGGGAAAAAAAAAAAAGATTTGTTGGCTTGCTTAAATGTGTTGAGTAGGGTGATGAGCATTGGTGCAGGAAGTAAATAAAATAGACAAAAACCTGCACTTTTGTTAAAGTTTGTAATTGAGCAGATTAAGCACCAGATGGATACCACTGTGGTCTGAATATTTGTAGCTTCTCCCCAAATTGCTGTGGTGAACTCCTTCCCCCCAACCATGACCAGATGAAGGTCTTGCCCATGGTTGTCCTTCCCACAATCTTAAATTATTTGTACTTTACCAGGTTAACAAGTGGGTGATGGCCCATGACAACTGAAATCCAGCCAATATGGTCATCAGCATGAGTGAGTAAGGAGCCCATAAGTCTGTGCAACAAACTTCTACCCATCAACATGATCCCTATATCCAACATTCTCTAAAGCTGACAGCTGCTAAAGAACCAACATCCACACAGATGAGGGTGTTTCCAATCCCCAATGGGTGTTTCTGGGTTCAAACTTAGGTTCAGATGAGAGCAGTGCAGGAGCATATTGCTATCAAGCTCTGGGGTACCTGTTTGCCCACTGCTCTTGTTATACTTTGCTAAGTGTCTCTTTGCTCACAGTCAGTGTGTCTGCTTGTTCTGATAAGATTCATGGAAATCTACTTAACATATTCCCTTGGGGTTATGCTCTGCTCACTATGTCAGCAAGTCCATGTGGTTGCTGTCTCATTTACTTTCCCAAAGTAGGTTTGCATTTTGAACTTGTAGCTTCCATCTTATATTTGACATAAATTACTTCATTCATAGCTTTTAAGTAGCAAAAATACTTGAACGGTAAGATGGAATGCAGAGAAACATAACAAAGAGTCAATAAAAACCAAACCAATACTAGACTCTTAGCCTCCAACTTCAAAATGGAGGCCACCAGAGAGGAAGGGCAGTGAGGTGCAGGTGGGGGAGGAGCCCCATGGACTAAGGGGGAGGATTATTGGGGTAGTAGTGATGGGCAGGGTGTAAAAGTGCACATTTGTAGAGGTTCAAACCTCCAACCCCCCCCCCCCCCAGCAGATAGAATGATGTAAGCCCACTTTTCTTCAATAAATGTAATTTGAAAAACTAATGCTCTCCTCATCAACGGAATGGTTTGGGGAGACTCAGGAATGGGAGTAGCATCCTCATAAAAAGACCACAAAGAACTCTCTCCTCCCTCTGCCCAGTAAGACAGTGACTCAGAAAACTCCAACCTGAAGGGGGCCCTCATTTTGGCTCTCTGATCTGTACGTCAATCTTCGGAAATGTGAGAAATAAATTTCTGTTGCATACAAACTACCTAGTCGAAGGAATTTTGGTAGAACAACCAGTACAGACCGAGGTGCTTTGTTGTTGCTGCTGATATTTTCCTAACCTGACTCTATGGCTAAATGGCCGGTTATCCCACCCCCCTCAAACTCTCCTGCTTCTTTATCCAGAGTTGTTTATTTTGCCCCAACACCTAACAATGTGTTTATTGTAGCATTAGTGATTTTTAAATTCAAACCAAAAAGCCGCAACTCCTTATTCTCAAAGCATCATTTGGGTCGTTCACTTAATGGTGTTTAGAAAAAAGATGCAAGCATTGTCCCTAGTGGGAGAGGCCCTCAACCATATATGACATTCACTAAGTGAGTTAAAGTGCACAGCATGTTCCTTGTAGGTTATAAATAAACGTGTGATGCCTGCAGTAAAATACACGAGCTGGGTTTTAATTACAGCAACATACCATAAACAGCCAGATGACACCTATAACCGCAGAACAAGGATGTAGTTCAATAATTGGAGTAGATTGGTGACCCTAAAACCACAATTGCACTGGTACCAGCTGGAAATCAGTTCAGACCTTTCCAGGCAGGTTCAAAAGCAGCTGGTCGCATCATCCTTTGATGAACAACAACTTGGGAGGTCAAAGTCTCGTTGAAATCACCTGAGGAACAAAACATTCTGTTTGCATCTCTCTTTGTCTCTGCCTGTCTCTGTCTCTCTGTCTCTATCTCTTTCTCTCATCAGCTTTTGCAAAAAAATTATCAACCTTGCACATCATCAAAATATCAATACCTCACAGAACTTTGGAGAATAATGACAAACATGACCAGGAAGTAGCTCATGGTGGCAGAATGTTACAAGTTTACTTAAAAAAAGAATTAGTTTGATTTAAAAAAAAAGTGATGTATAAATTGTTATGATGTAAACATTCATCTCCTCCATTTTTGTTAAGAATGTACAATAAAACTAAGTGTGAGTGACATTGAGAATATTCCAATAAAGAGGTTACATATAATGTTAGTTATTTAGAAACAGATAGACAAGGTAATAAATAGAATAGAGAAGAGGAGAATGAACAGAGCTTCATAGAAACCAGAATTCATGGTTGATAGTAAATAGGAGAAAGCTAGTATATCATCACCAATAAATTACAGATTTCTTGCACAGGATTTCTCATTGAAATTTGGGTATTCATTGTGAAGCAAATTTTAAAAATCACTCACTGGGTGTTACTGCATTGCATCACCCAATGTTAGAACTTAAAACAACCCATACTTATTATTTAATTATGTTTATGTGTGAACATAGGCCTAAATTAGCTGGATCCTTCACTTAAAGAGCTCTCATATTTAGAAAGACAGGAATGGGCAGATGGAGAGGGAGAGAGAGAGATACTTTGAGGAATCACCTTACACAATGGAAAGGTCTGACAAGTTAGAAATATGGCAGATTGAAATTCTTGGAAGAGTTGTAATTTGTACTCCAAACTCCATAAGGCAACATGCTGTAAAAATCAAGTAAGTTTTTCATATTGCAGTCATAAGAAGAACTTCTTCTTAAGAAGAGAAGGCAGATCTTCTCCAGGAAAACTCAGTTTTTCCTTAGCTTTGGTCCATCTTTTTAATTAGCTAAATGATACCCACTCACATTATTCCAGGTAATCCACTTACCCAGAATCTATTTATTCCAATGTTAATCTTTTCTTCAAAATCTGTTAATTGGACTGCTAATCAGATCTAGATTAGAAAATACTTTTGAAGTAACACCTAGACAGGTGTCTCATAAAACAGGACCTGTGGCCTAGTCAAGTGAGCATACAGCAGGTTCAATCAAGGGGCTGCAGAGGGCTGCATCTCATCTGAAGGCTGGGGTGGGGTAGGGTCATCTTGTAAACCCATAAGCTATTAGGGTTCTTGCCTGTTCTTAGGAATGGATGACCTCATTTCATTCCTGGCTATTGGTAAATGATTGCCCTTGCTATTTTGCCACATACATCTCTCCAAAGGGTAGTTTGCTACATCAAGATCTTTAAGGGAGAATGTCTGCTAGCAAGATAAAAGTCATAATCTTGTGTCATCAAATCAAGAAGGTGAGATTGCCTTCACCAAAGGGTGAGAAAGGAATACGAATTTGTTCACAAAGGACTTTCTGCATCCTTACAATACCTACTCAACATAAGCTATAACTATTCTGACGGCAATGATTTGATCTTCACAATGAACTATCTCCCTCATTGCACACACTAGGTAACACAAACTGCCCAGGTTTACCACAAGGATCTTCATGATCTGCGTACAAGCAAGTTTCTCAAGTTTAAGTCCCTGTCCTATACATGGTAAACCCTCCCACTTCTTCATGGAGTTTAGTTCTCCCTTCATATTTTACCTATTAAACTTGACCCAATAGCTTTTCTTCAGATTGACAAACACCACATTCCTAGACAGTACTTTCTATTCCTTATCAGAATTTCAAAGAAATACTATTTGTTTCTGGTCATCAGTACTTCAATCTATATCCACCCAAGTACATACTCTATTCTGCCATATAACTTGGATCATGGTTCACATGATTTTCTTTATTGCATCAGTATATCTTTCAAAAAGTTAAGACTTACTTTACAGTCTCCACTAAGTTTCCTATTCTCAGATTTCATCCCAATGTGTGATTTATTGATAAAAGGAGGTTGAGGATAGGACACAGATATTGGAATCAGACCCACTTACATTTGAAAATAGGTTCTGGCACTTACTGTGTGGCTAGCACCCAAGTCTTGGCTTTTGTTCATCTACTAAATGTAGAAAGCATTGCCTGCTTCAGATGTTTGCTGTAAGAACTCACTAGTATTGACTATATAGGGAGATTGACACAACAGAAAGTGTGAAGTTACATTTTTTCCCATAAAATCTTCCATTCCTGAAACCTAGAATTTACTTCCATCTTGCTATTTTATCCACTCTTCATACTACTGTTCCCACCATTAATAGATATGTGTTGAATTAGATTGAGTCTTCTGTCACAAGTTCCCTTGAATAGGAAGGCAAATGAGTCACAGCTTTTATATGATCCTTTGGCTTTTCTCTCTAGGTTTTTACATTTATTTGGTACCTCCCATACTTGTTCCTCTCTTCCTCTCCCCTCCCGGTCTTCATGGTCTTCATGATTCTTTCTTTGATGATCTATTTCTGCTCTAACACTTAATTTTCACCTTCAAGTTCTTTGTTTACATTGTGTCTCTCTTGTGCTGAGAAAGCATGGCCTTGTGAAGCTTGCATTAGTTTAAGCGTCTGACTTCTCCAAGGTCTGTATTTATGAGTTTCCTGATGCTCACAGAGCCGGGACTTCAACACATGCCAGAGCTTTCTGAGTAAGTGCTTCAACCCAAAAGAAGAGCGAATCCAAGGTTGTGTCATTCCCCACCATGGCACTGACTATCCATAGTCAGGCAAAATAAAAGTTTCCATGGAGATAAAACAGAGACAAGTCTCTCAGATCAATTCTGATCATTATAAATAGTAATTCATTTTAACTCTTGTTTGCCACTAGAACTGTTTGTCACAGATAAGTGGAGAGTAGAAAGCTAACAAGAAAATTTCTGACGTGGAATGTCTACTTAGTTCAATAGAAGACAGAGGTTAAGTCTTTGCCCTAAGGGGTCTAAAAATTTAGTGGCTGAATGAAAATTAGCCCTCAAGAAGGAAAGGCTAATTAAAGACTAAGGAGCAGAAGGACTAGTTTAATTAATATTTGTTGACTTACCACATGAATAAATAGATACATGATTGCTGTGGACTAAATACACCTACCCCCCCATACCAACCCCCTACCTATTCATATGTTCAAGCTCTATTCCCTAGTGTCATGGTATTTGGAAATGGGATTTGGGGAAGTAATTAATTCATGAGGCTAGAGTCTTCTTGATGGAATTAATGTACATATAAGAAGAGATATAAGAAAGTGCTCTCTTTCACCCCCTTTCCATTCTCCTTTCTCTCTACCATATGAGAATGTAACAAGTAAATGGCAAACCAGGAAAAATACTCTGGACTTCCTAGCTCCAGGATTAGGAGAAATATATTCCTTCTGTTTTTGATACTCAGTCTGTGATATTTGTTATAACAAACTGAACTGTACAGCGATTGAATGAATGAATAAATGAAGAGATGAGCTTGAAGTCCTGAGCTTTCATAACTTGACAAAGTAGCTCATGTAGAACAACTTACATTACATTTAAATTATTTACATTGGAATTCCACATTAATCTCCCTAATCAGCAACTTAAGCTACTTCAATAAATTCACCATAAGTAACCACAATGGATTTGACATTATACTTTGTACAAGCGGAGTAAAAAAAAATAATGAATAAAATATTGTCCTTTCTTTAACTGCAACATTCTCCTCTTACCTTTCTATAGATCATTGCCAAGGTAGGCAAGGTAAGGGGTCCTAACCTTCGGACCAGTAGCACATCAGCTTCAAGTGCAGTAAGATTGACTGGAAAGTGTGTTAGCACTTATCCTCCTTGCTATTTGATTCATAAGTATTACTCAGTGTGATTCTTTCATCAGCTAGAGAGCTTTATCCTTCTCTTTCTGGAAGTAGTTTGAAACTTTGAACATACTGTTCTGGGCAGATGAAATATTTATTATTTCAAACTAGGTTTTTCTTGTTTGTTTACTTATTTGTTTATCTATGTATCTTCTATAGAATCCACCATAATGTCTGGCATACAGTGTATTCTCAATTTTGTTGGATGAATCAGTGAATGAAAAGCATAGTACAGTATAGCAATGTGTATTTTCTCCATAACAATGCAAAGCTTTCATTATGTTCCAATCACAAATTAGGTAACAGAGATATAAATACTAGTAAAACTAGATCCTGGCACTCCAGGAACTTTCAGGTCTACATGAAAAGCAGAATACAAAGCAATAATGATAATTCAATGTGCCAAATTCCATGTAATGATAAACAATGGAAGCACTATGAGCAAATAACAGGGTTGGAGAAATCTGAATACACTTAGGTAGAAAGACAGCCTAAAGCAAGTTCTTAAGAATGAATAAGAGCTTGCTACATTAAAAAGTTATGAACACAATTCAGCAATAAGGTAAAGATGAAATTGAACTTACTATAGACAGAAGGAACAGCAAATGCAAGGCATGGAGAAATGAGAATTCTCTATCTTTAAAAATAATTTGAGGTGGCCAGAGTGGTACATTATTATAGAAAGACAGATTGAGTTCAGATTATAAAGGTCTTGCTATGCTAAGTAGTCTGAAATTCATTACTTGAACAATGATAAGTCTTTCATTTTATTTAAGGAGAGTGATGAAATCACTTACATTTAGTCTTAGTGTCAAAAAGAGGTGATATATGTAAATACAGAGATATAGATATCAAGATGGATATACACACAATGGAAAAGTACTAGGATAACAACAAGATAAACTCTTGCCATTCATAGCAACATGAGTGGTGGAGTTAATAGGATTTTTCTAAGCAAAACCAGTCTGAATGGCATCACTTATTTGTGGAATACAAGAAGACAAAATGAAGGGTCAGGTAAAGATAAATTAAAAAACTAATGTTTGACAGTGGAATGGGATCAAAAGGAGGGGAAGGGGTGAAGGAGAGAAGGAGAGGGAATGTAGGATTTATAGTGGTAGACCGTTGGTTTGTTGGCAATGGATATACTACTGCAACAGCAGCTAACATGGGGTTCATATACTTCCACAAAGCAAACAATAATGAAACCAATATTAATGCAATAAAAATCTGACCTATTTTTTTGTCTCAGCTAACTTTAATTGAGGTAGGAAAACTGATCCTGAGGATCAGAGGAGAAAAGAATTTTTTGTTGATGACTATGTGCTAAAAAAAAAAAATCATAGGAACTTTCAAATACATATTAAAGTTTACTTTAGTCAATTCATATAATGGCCAAAAAAAGATAAATATTTGCTCATTTAACAGATGAAAATCTGATGCATGAAGTTGGAAATAGGTGAGTGATAAGAAATCAATAAATTATTTATAATTCTATGAAAAAGCAAAAGTAAAATGCTAGTATCGAAAGGGGTAAATATGGAGGGAAGGGAATTTGAGGCTACAACATACCATGGAAGTTCTAATAAAGCATAATTAATAGAATGATCATTATGTGGATGCAGGCATGATGAACAGCCAATGTTAAGTTCAAGATGAATAGGTTTGAAAAGCTTTCTTCTTACAAAACTACCTTCTCCAAGAGGTACTAAAATCTCTTACATTCCTCTCTATAGCATTAGCTTAAAATGCATACACATATATAGAAATTTCCCTCAAGATTCAAGAAGTTTTAGAGACATGACTTCAGTATGGTTCCCGTGGGGGTCAGCTCCAGTGCCAGAGAAGACTCCAGGTATCAGTTTGTAAAACAATTTTAAATCATTTAACTCTTTTGTACTGAGACAATTAATGCTGATAAACTTTTCAAAGGAATTTGGAAGCAAACATATATAGAAGTGCAAAGAACTGGATCAGATGGGTTACACCACCCAGACTCTTGGCAAACCAGAATTCACTTGGAAGCAATTAGTGGCTCAAGAGACTGATATCATAGAGGATCAAAGTGTTCCCTGGGAAATGGTTCAAGAAGTAAGGAGGCCACCAGTGACTTCACAGCAAACCAGGCAGCAATGGTGAAACCCAGTGTTTTTTGCAATGCTCTTCACAGCAAAGGAGCCATTACCATTCCAAAGAAATCCTGCTGACATCCCAAAGGTCTCTTTCTTTTGCTTCCAAGGACTCCTAGCATCGCGTGTTCTCCTTCCTCTCCCAAGCTTTATGTTTCGTGATCTGCTCCCTATTTTGAGAGTTCCCTTAACAACTAACATCACTGGAAAATTTAGTCATGCACATCCCCATCTTTTTGTTTTACAAAGGAGTTGGGAGTGCAGGAGATGGATCAGGACCAGAGAGACAAGAAGAAAATTTAATACACCCTCTTGACACTTCTGTAGTACTTCTGACCACTTCCTCTGGCCAAAAAGATGAAAGAGAAAATAAGAAGAGACAATATGAGTAACAAAGGAAATTGAAAAGGGAGGAGATAGGTGAGGAGACCTCAGAGGAATCTGCACCTTTCCTATCTTGCAAATCTAAGGATTCCCATAGCAACCTACCGTTGTTTTATAGATTTGGTCAAAGTTTGTATCTATAATTTTAAATTATGGTCACAACTCAATATATCTAAATGCTGAATAATTACTAAAATAGTGGGTGGTGTTCAGTAAATGTGTACATGTGCACATGTGTGTGATGGAAGAACTTGGGGGTGTCTTAGAAAATGCCTGCCAAGATGAGAGTGTTGATAACCATATGGATATCAACCAGGTAGAAGGATGAGAATTGTAGGTTTCCAATATGAAACTGGAGTAAATACCAGATCAGTAAGCCAAGAGTATGGTAGTTTCCAAAACTGAGATGTTACCCTGTGGACCACACTCTAAAGATAAATGGTAAATGATGTGCTTACAATCAAAGGGAAGCATCAAGATCCTTTACAGCAGTCCCCAGTCTTTCCTCCCATCATCTTCCACATACATCTCTTTTCTTCATCCTAAATACACCTGTGCATGTGCATGTGCATGCACACACACACACACATACCATCCATCCATCCATCCATTTCAGGGATTTGCTTATTTCTCCTTGAATGTATTTCCTCTTGCTGATACAATACATAATCATAAACTTAGCATCTTAAAAATAAACCGAACTGATGAGCTTACAGTGATGGACATTGGAGTTCAATGCTAGTTTTACTGAATTAAACTCAAGATGTCACAAGGTAGGTGTCACCTTTGAAGTTTTAGTGGAGAATATGTACCCTTGAATTTTTCAGCTTCTAGAGACTGTCTGCCAGTCTTTGGTTGTGACTCCATTTTCCTTTTTCAAAGTCAGAAGCATGGTATCTTCAAATCTCTCTGATGTTGATGTACCCTGCTTTCTTCTTTCTATAAAAATCTTTGTAATTACATAGGGACCATAGATGTATTATAAAATATCCCCAAATTAAGATCCTTATCATGATCCTATCTGCAAACTCTTTTGCACAGGTGACATATTCACCATGCGTTCTGGGGAAGACTAGGAAGCCTTCTGCCTCCCTGGCCTGCAGTACACAAAGCACCTCCTTATTCCACATCTGCTTTGAGGATGACTTCTCCACCCCCATTGTGTCCATATCACCCACTTTGACTATGTCATGTTCTCTAACTCCCTATATCTCCCACTGAAGAATTATTGTTATTGTTCCAGTGTGACAAATATCAAATCTATGTATCCCATGATGGGATGTTCTGTTTCTGTTTGTTTCTTTTATCTTTTTATCTCCCTCCTATTATAAATGTGGAGTTTCTCAAAGTCAGGATTCATACCTTACTCATTTATTTTTTAATTACTAGTCTATAATAAGGTGCTGTCTGCAAATATCATTTACTTTATAATGAGTTAAATTCATTAGCATATAGTAAATATTTACCTTATGTCACTTATATTTAGTTAAATAAACACCCCCTGCATAACAACTCAGGGTTAGTCCAGTAAGACTGGCGTTGAACACTCATACCCATCACTACTAAAATAATAATTTGGTTTATTTCTAATGCACTAAGTTTGTAGTGATTTGCTGAAGCAGCAATAGGAAAAAGAGGTAGGATTTTTTTGGTCTCTAGGAACAGAAGATGTTGTCATGTCCCTTCTGAGTCCAATTCAGTAACTTCCTTCAGCTGTGTCCTGAAAAAAGCTATGCCTTTGCTGGTACCATCACCACTGGGTTCAAATATTAGAAAAACATCTCTGTGAAAGAAAATTATTTTTTTGTGATGCAAAGCATGAAGCTCAGACCAATACATCAGTGTTACTGCAGAACCTGCTTGGATTCACCATAAGAGGCCTTTCTTTTTTTTTTTTTTTTTAATGAAAAGAGCTGCTAATCCAGAACCAGCTCTCTGAGTCATCTTCCAAACACAGCAATGTGCTTTTAGCATAAGAATAAACCAGTTTAAACCATAACATATGCTTGCAAAGTAATTTACAGCTTACAAAGCACTTTCCTCTGCATTATCTCATCTGAAACTACACATTAACCGTGCAAAGTAGGTAGGGTTTATTTTCTCAGTTTACAGAAAGGGAAACTAAGGTTCTAAAAAGTGGTGACTGTTATCAATTACTAGAAGCACAAATAGAACCTGGATCCATTTGCTTAAATGTAGTTCTTAATAATTTTCACTATAATAAGGTTTGAATTCCTTTACCAGTTGATCTGACCTAGACTAACCTGAGGAAAAATGTTCTCCTCAATCCACATTTATAGAGTTACTGTTTGGCCACACATACTCCTCATTTTATCTAATGGTCTTTATTACTGTATTTAAATTTCTACTTAGCTCATGATGACTTGTGAATGTGAACATGTTCTAGGTTAAACTTTGTTCTAGGTTAAAACAGATCGCCTAGAGTACATTTAATAAAGCAAGAATTGGCTCTCTGAAAGGAGGGACAACTTTACTGTGTATAATAGCAACACATCTGCTTGGAAGAATGAAGGAAGGGATCCTTTGTTGCATATATCTATAGATATAGACATAGATCAGTGCAGAACCTCTTTTATTATCTAAGCACAGGAAAATCTGAGCTACTTACAAGCTAATTTCTAAAATCCAACATAAAATATATGTCTAGGATGAAAACATGACTAGCCTGCTCAAAGTATCTGTCCCTCCACTGAAACAACCACAAGCTAGGAAAAATGAACAGAGTCAACTTTTTGGAAAACTAGATTCTAATTAAAGACTCACAGCAATTGAGGGAGGGTTTGATGAAGAAAAAGCTACAGACTTGTTTCTAAACCATTGTGGCATCTTCTCTGATTGCCTCTGATCCCCAAGTCTTCAACATGACAGTAGTGACCGGATCATGTAACCCACATTCCTGAGGTGATTTGCTGGAGCCAGTGGCAACAAAACTTGTTCTTCAAATGCTGCTGTGATTGCACATATGTGTCTGTGTTGCAGTTCCTTGAGAGACCAAAGAGACAGAGTCAGCTCCCTGACTGAGAACTGACACAGAGCTTGTCTCCTTCCTTCCCCTGCAACAGCTTCCAGGTGGCTGCTGAAGACCTAAAAACATAAATCATCCTTACTTGCTGGAACAATAGATTGCTAATAGCATTGGATAAAGCCAAAAGTCTGCAAGGGGAAGTCAAGAGAGGAAATTTCTCTGTGAAATGAAGACTTAGTGGACTTATTGCACGTGTGAGAGAAGATAGAAAAAAAGAAAAAGAAACCCAGAAATAGACATGAACCTAGAAAAATCCTGAAGAATACTGTTTTTACCTTTGCACAATTGTGGGTTCTGACAAGTAGGAGGTGACAAACAGGGTGACAAGGTTGGGTGACAAACAGATTCACTTATTTTGAAGGAGTTCCTCAGTGCAGAGCCAACATACAAAAGCTGGAAAGTAGCTTTTTTTTTAATGTTTGATTCCCAGGTTTAAGCAAATTTCTGTGAAGTCACTGGGTGACCATTAAGATAACTGACCACTTGCAACAATGAATATGATTTTTGTGAAATAGTAAAGGGTTGTGGGTTGCTCATTCATGGATAGCATCTTGTGCTGCTTGCTTGTTTCAATAGCCTGGCAGCAGTCCAGGTAGGGAGGGGCCCTATAGGGTAAGGGGCTTGGGATCTTATAGCTTCAGCATGCTCAGTTCATAGTCTCTGACACCTGGTTCAAGGGGGCTGCTCAAATATAGTTATTACCTCAGCACTTCCACGAAAGGGACACGCCATTTGCTACACCCTCACTTAGAAGTAGTTGTTCTGGATTATAGGTTCCATTTATCATGAGTGATTTCCAGACTGGGGAACTTTGGGGAATGAGGAATATTACTGTTACCAGGTGAGTCTAGATTTACCTCAAAGGCGAGTGGAGTTTTGAGGCTCATATTTCCTGTGGTCAGAATTTGTACCATGATATTGCTGGGAAAGGGATCTGGAGGAAATTTTGGAGTAGAGACCTATAATGACATTTGAAAAAGATATATGGTCTAGGGACTTGTGGCAAAGCTGACAGTGACAGTTGAGATCTTGTTGTACTATCTCATTTTCTCCCAGCTCTCTAAGATCTGCTTGGAACACTTTTTGTTGTTCGCCTGATAAGTATACCTTATATTTATGGTAAACTCTTGGGCTACAGCGTATGAGCCAATGCAAAATGGATGGATATTTGCCCACAAGGGGATGGTTGATATGGGGGTGGGAACAGTTATTAGGAAATTATTATTAGGAATATCTTCTCTTTCTGTATTATCTGTGTGTACACTTGCTATTAAAGATATTCCACAGTAAGATTGTGATTCCTTTGCCTTTCTGTGGTAGATGGAAGAATTCCTTATAGTTTGGTGTCCCTAAGGAACACTCAATCATGTGCTAACACAGTCATTGCATATGAATTCCAGCCAGCAGTCAAAAAGAAGGGAAACATGATTTAAGAACATTTCCTAACAGTTGCACAATCATTTCCACTCTAACAAATGTAGTAGGATTTAAACATGTAACCCTAGAAAGCTACAAAAAGACTGGGGAAGGCATCTTTATTCTGGGAAGTCAAGCACTTAGCTAAAATTTGGAAGTTGTATTCATTAGGAACAAATCAGGTATCAGA
Source organism: Uropsilus gracilis (assembly GCA_004024945.1). Lineage (NCBI taxonomy): Eukaryota > Metazoa > Chordata > Mammalia > Eulipotyphla > Talpidae > Uropsilus > Uropsilus gracilis. The sequence goes on along the minus strand of PVHY01000301.1, from coordinate 50,008 downwards.
GGACAAGCAAGCTCTACTCAAGTGTGAAATGGCTGGGGAAGCTGTTATATGACTTTTATGAAATGCCTTTATGAAATGCCAGGGCAAAACGCCCTGTTACTTTGTATTGACTATATCCTTTCTCTTCTAAAGACATATACTGATATCCCAGCACTCTGGGACCAAAGAGATGTTGCAAAGTAATAGTGTATTCAAGATGTAGCAATTAAGAATAAAAACAATATTGTTATGATAATCATAATAATGTCTCACATTTGCATAATGCTTCCAATTTTCAATATTTAACTTAATCTTAATTGAACCCCAAATTATGTTACAGAGATGATTTTAGTAATAACCCAGTTTTATAGAGGAGAAAATTGAGAATCATGGAGGTTAATTGCTTGTGTAAAGTTTATTACACCACAAGTAAATCCTTGCCCAGGGCTTGAGCACTATCTTCAACTAGGATTCTAACGATTTTTGAGGACTGCAATGGCAACATAAATGTGCAATTTTAACTTCTGTTGAATCCTTCATTAATTCATCAGCACATTAATTTAGCAGTCCAAAGGAAACAAAGGTAGCAAAACAAAACCCCTGCATTCAAAGACTTGAGATATTACTAAGAAGAGGCTGAATTCTATATCTGTATCACCGATAGCAATATCAATATTGATATTGATATATTACTAACATACTCATAAAGACTGTCTCAAAGGAATTTGTTGAAGGCAGAAATATTGATGTATGAAATAGATTTATGTAGAGCCGTAACTTTAGTTAAGAATCATAATGGGCCCAGCATTCACCTAGCAAGCTGATAACAGAACTGTAGCACACAGCAAGGGAGCAGGAGGGAAGGAAAGAGAAATCAGGGGAGGGGTGTGCACAAGGCATCAAGGTGACAATTCATAGGTGTGATATGGTGGTGGGAGAACTACAGGGGTGTAACAGCATAAGAAACATATTTTAACAGCATAAGAAAAATATATATAACCAATAAAAGTTCATAAAAGCTTAGAGATTAAACATAATAACTAAAATGGGAGTAAGCAAACAGGATTGTGAAGTAAGAATTAGAATAATATTTTCTGAAAGATCCAAGAAGTGTTACCTACAGGAACAAAAACACCATCTCAGTGTAATAGAATATCATGACCATGTGTTTAGCGTTGAGATGTGCATTGTTTTCATCACTGTGTTTTCCCTGGGTATCACAATTTTTCTGGTGCATGTGTTCACACTCTTAATTTACTATGAGCTTTTTGAGGAGAAGGTCAAACTATTTCATTACCGTATCCCTTTACATGTAGGGAAAGAGTATAGTAATTGGAGTAGTAAGCGACGTGAGTTGAAAGCTTTGCTTACCTCAATTCTTGTGTGACTAAAAACATTTCCTTCCCTTTGAATTGAAGAGGATGAATCTGAAAATCTATAATCACACAGCTGTGGTAGAGATTAAATGCAACCAAAGAAGGTATGCTAGCAACTAGGGTGACATCCAGGTGTTTGTCATTGACGTCATTACCCTCGCCATGGCACCATCCCTTGGTTGCTATAAACATCATTAGAGCTGACACTGTGTTTTGCAAGATGGAACAGAGGATGTTGCTAAATTCAGGAATGAGAAATCAGATGGGCTGATAAAGGATGTGACCAGGCAGAGTAGAAAGAAAGAGGACTCCGAAGTCTATAGGGCTGTGACAGCTCTCGTCTTCAAGTTTGATTTGTCATGTTGTGCAAAGAATTGTGAATGTTCAGGACCCATCTGAGCACTGTCCCCCGAGTAACAAGAACATTTGAAGATGTCCTTGGAGCTTGAACCCAGATGGGGTAGCCCCAGGCTGGGGGGGATGCCCTGAGTCATGGCAATGTGACTGGGAAAGGACAGAAGCATTTCAGTAGAAGCGATGATAACATTGAGTCAATTCTGGAAAACTTTCAAGTATGTCATCTAGTAGCTCAGTGACCTGTGGATGTGCAGAAGCCAATAAAAATCAGGCGAGGCACTCTCCTATCTTAAAATCATCCCCATTTTTAAGAAGTCGACCAGGTTTCTGATCACCTGCAAATTTCCAGTGCAGGTGGTTGGTAAGATGATATTTTAGAAACATTTTCTTGGTCAGAAAAGAACAAATATTTTGTTAATGAACATCTACAACTTACCAAATACTGACCAGTGATTAAAACACAGTGTCATTAGCTTCACAATCACCATATGGATAAGTGTTATTCCACTTGGAGATGATAGATGGAAGCCAAGCTTATATCCTAATAAAAGGCCTAAGAACTATGAAGGGAAAGATTAAGCATTCCAGTCTATTTTCTTCTGGATAGCTCTATATTCCATTTTTTTTAAAATTCATAGGTCTATCAGTCCTGAGCATCTGGGAATTATTTTTCGTTGGGTATAAAAGTACAGTACTTTATTCTTTGATGCATAAGTTCATTTTTAGATTGATCAATGACCGGGTATCAGCGTGCAAACCAGGTCCCATCCATAGAAATATGGAGAAAAAGATTTTGTGGATCTAACTTGGCTCAGATATATTTCTCAACAACAGAAAAGGGCTTCTTGAATTAAATTTCAAGAATTTTTCATCATTTTCTTGGCCTGACAATTAGATATCACTGACAAAAGAAAATAGGGTGGGGACTTTTGGTAGATAATGATTTTTTATAGGAAAATCCTGCTATTTCTTATAGTTCCATTATCTCTGGAAAGTTATCTTTTTTTTTTATTCATTTATATTGGTTTTCCATTCTTTTTTGTACCCAGATGCTAAAATTAGATTTAGGGTTTTATAATTATACCATAATTACCATGATCATATTTTGCTGCCATTGAAAATTAGTACCAATTTTGATTTTCCTCAAAACTTCAACAGATGCTCTTTTTCTGTAGCATCGTAAATTAGTGCCAGTGCATGTATAAATGTATAAGCCATTTCCCTGAACTTGTGAGGAGTGGACTTGACCCACTCTTTCACTGGAGTTCATTGTTTCTAAAATTATCATTTTTTTTCTATTGATAATTTTATACCAGGGAGCTTAATTATTCTCTAATTACTCTGCAAACTCTTATTTCACTGTCTAGAAAGGGATTTCTTATCTCTGCCAAAAAAAGAAAAGAAAAGAAAACCTTCATTTTGCAAATGAGATGGAAGACCAGAAAAGGAAGGTGACTTGTTTAAGCTTACTAAATATGTCAGAAATGGAGACACAGTTAGATATTTTTATGCACAAATGTTTTCATTATATCATGCTGATTTAACAGAGCCATGTCTTAAGACTTAAGACTGGCATCTGAGTTTTGGTAGTTTTGCTTAGCCATATAGCTTTAAAATAACAGAGGGATACAAAAGAGATTGGGAAGAAAATCAAGCTTTGGGGGAACAGCATAGGACTTAGCATCTCGTAAAACCATGGGAGATAGGACTTTGCAACTTACTAAGGGCTAAATGTGTTACTGCTGTTTTTCTAGGTCCTTTTTGGAGAGAAGCAATGTTTTTATGTATTCACTTCTCCTGCAATGTGAACTTACCACCTTGTGGTGTATGGTAACTGAGGTACAAGATAACGTAACTGGGGTTGCTCTTAGCCCAGACAGCATGTTTCCCAGTATGCTCCGGGGATTGCAGCTTTCTCTAAAGAGGGACCCTGGACTGTACCTACTTGGAAGAGTTGGGCTTTTGTAGTTTTTCTTAGGGAAGGCTGAGCTGGTCTCCTGCATAATGGGGGCTCCCAGGGGAGGATGCCAGAAACCCTGGAGAAAGGCAGTAAGTGCAGGAAGGCCTGGGCTGTTCAGGGAGTATGGATCTCCAGCCATTGGACCCAGGTGGTTCCCCAGGATACCTGTAAATTTGGAACTTGGAAAACCTGGAATCTGTGTCCACTGGAAAACTGGACTTTATGTAAATGTCAGCTGCAGTCTTGTGGTGGAAAACAGACAGGTCTTGGGAGTGTTCTTCGGATGCTAAAATTGAACATTAACTGGGGTATGATAATTGGCCACTCATGGTGTCAGCAACTCTGCTTATTAATAAATAAATAAATCTTGTTTATTAATAAATCTTGTTATTGCTGTTTGAGTTGTCTTGCATTTATATATGTGGAACAGAAGTTGGGGCAAGAACCCAGGTAGTGCCAGTTTAGTTATTGGCTTCCTCCCTGCTAGTTTTGAGTCTGTCTTTGCACCTGGTTTCAATATCAGACACCATTTCCCTTTCTCTGCCACCTCTACCCAAGGAAATGAGTCCCCATACTAAAAAGCAAGCAGAGACGTATAAATCAACAGTTATTACAGAGGGTGGTATATTTATATTAACCGATTTGGTCAAAGATTTATTTGGAACACAATCTCAATTTCTCTTTCTTCTCCACCTTTCCACAAAATAAAGTTTTACTCAATGTATTCAATTTATATTTTCATTGAGTATTTTTTTTTTTTTTGAGTCTATGTCTTGCTATTTTTGCCCATGGAACCGCAGGCTCTCGTTGCCCGGGGTACCACAGACTCAAGCAATCCCCAGCCTCAGCTTCCCAGGTAGCTGGGATGACAGGTGTGCACCACCACGCCCAGCTGTTTTTTGGAACTAGGTCTCGCTACGGGCCCCAGATGGGACTCGAACTGCGATCCCTAGCCCCGGCCGCTTCATAGGCTGAAGCTTACAGGCACGAGCCACTGTGCCTGGCTTTCAATGAGTATTTCTTCATATTGCATGATCAATAAAGAGCTGAATCAGTCAGGGTCCTTGGTTCAAAATCTTGCAATTTAATAGAGTAGACAAATAGGCATTTAAACATAATTCGAATTAAATTGTAGCTTTAAATTAAAACTATTAAGTTCAGCTTTAAATTAAACTATTAAGAGATTAGGATAAAGGTGGTCTTTATATGTAGCCTAAACAAAATTTGCAAGTGGAAAATCCATTGGTTAGTTAGATATCAGAGACTTTTTTCTTGGAGGTTTACAGCATGCAATGTTAGAGGACAGTTGGCATGAGGAGAGTAGTGAAGGAAATCTGAAATTGGAAACCCATGTTGGAGTCATGTTTAGAAAACTATGAGTGACGAATGAGACATTTCATTCTGAAATGAGTTGAAACAAAGTCATACATTGGCATAACATTTTAGGGTCAAAGCATTTTCAAAGTAATCTAAGTAATCTAATCATCAGTTGAGGAGTTGCTGTAAACGTTGAGTTCATTTTGCTTTTCTAAGGGTTAAATAGTAATTTCTGACTGTGATTGTGTGTGTCTGTGAGAGTGAATGTGTGTGTTCATGCCACACACATGCATAGAGACACGCAGACAGAGTCAGAGACATAGAGAAGCAGAGATCAACTTTCTGGAAATAGGTTAGGTGGAAGGTTAGGCAGAGTTCAGATCATTACTCATGAGGGTTCGAAGTTAGCCAGCAATTTTTCATGGGCCATGAGAGGTCTTCATCCTGGTCTTTCCTTTTTGTACTGCCATTACACATTATGGAACCTTCCACAAAATCCAAGGAAAGATTTCTTTCCACTTACACTAAAAGTATGTGTAAGGGCAAAGGGATGGCATAAGAAAGAACTAGGTTTCACACCAATCAGTTGTTGTCTCATTACTGACCTTCTCAAGAGATGAGCTCATCCCAAATCCTAGGGTACATTAATCATAGTTAATTGGTTAATGGATAATTGAGTGCGATAGTACTTTTATTGTAGCATTAACTGATTTGATACTAGATATAACCTCTCACCTACATCTGACACATACCCCACTCCATCTCTCTCTCAAGTCTTCACTGTGCTCTTTGCGGTAATGTAAGAGGCATCTCTTGGTGAGGAGTAACAAAATAAATCTTAGAATTCCATGAAATTTTAGTGGAGGACATGCAAATCCATTAGTTATGACCCCACAAAGACAAATTAAGAATTTAGAAACTTAATAATTAAATTAGCTTAAACTCACTTGAGTAGTTAACCCATGCTCCACAAACAAATTATTCTCAACAACTTTACCAACTTACTTATCAAAGATAAAATTGCAGTGACCATTGTCTTCTCTGAAAATACATTAAACAATGCTTCCTGTTTATCTATATAGTCTGGTTAAAAAATATATTGAACGAAGCAAGAAGCCAAAGATGTTTGTTCAAAACAATATTCAAATATTTAACTGATAAATTTTAGGTGAATAAAAAGCTTAGCCAACTATATTCACATACTTGATGATATTCAGTTAAATTCATAAACAATGTTTGATCCTCCATGGTGTGTGAGTGACTTGTTAGACTAATCCAGGGGACACAGGTTTGGTTTCTAATTCTGTCATGTAAAAGCTGTGTGACCTAAGGATAGTTACTTACACTCTCTGAAGCTCATTTACCATCTCTGAACAATGTGAGGCAAACTCTTTAACCTCATGCTGACAAATGTGCATAAAATTTGATAAAGCAGTATGAAGAGAAATTTGTGTAAGAGGAGGTACTTTACACATGTTTGCTCACATTATCATTACAACTTTATGGATGACCCTATTCCCAGAGGTAGAACTTTTTGAAAACACATGAGATGGCTGAAAGTGACCTGTTCATTATTCAGCTTTATCAGCAGCCAGACTGGTAATTATTGAAACATTCAGCTATAGGAAAAAACCACTTAGTCTTATACCAGACAGTGCATATTAACATAGGAAGCTTAATATTATTATTGAGGACAGTAAGGGACCAAATACAATATATTTTCTCATTCTAAATGGCAACAACATAAATGTTTTTATTGAATCTTAGATAGAGGTCTTGGAAAAGTGAACTGATTTTAGTGGGAGTGAAATTTCATATTTTGTTTTAGACATATGACTACTATTCACTCTAACTCCTTCCCTGGTGATGCCAGCAATCTGTGCTTTGGGATAGAGGGGAGACCTCTCCTCAAAAGCTGGTCATGAAATCAGCTCATTCCTTAAAGCAGAAGAAAATTTTGCACACTGATACCTGATTATATGGAGGGAAAAGTTGAGGGAAGAATGAAGTGGAAAATGTAGCAAGGTGTATGGGAGAATGTTGGGATTAGAGAAAGGGATCTATTTGATCTGTAAAGGTAATTGTTACAGATGCCATCTATGGATCAACAGAAACCTTTCTATGGAAAGAGAGTCAAGAAGACTGAAAACCTAACAGTAAGGTTCGCCTAGATCCAACAACACAGTCCCTCACCCAGAGAAAAGACACTACCTTAGGAAAGAGACTAATGGACTTAGTCCAATTAATAAACAACAAAGAGTGGGGTTTGAGAGAATGGAAGGGGCACCAGAGACAGGAAGGAGGGAAAAAAAAAAAACACAGAAGTTGTGACCTAAAGAACAAAAAATATAAATAAATAAAAAGAAGAAGAAGACTGACCAGGGAAGCCATATTCTATCCCCACTTTGTCCCTAATCTCCACTATCACATCAAACTTCTCACACACACATACACATATGCACATATACACACTCACACACACCCAAATCTTACATATTGCCTATACCTTCAAAATAACCACCTAGGTTCTTTAAAGAAACTATTTGCATACCTTTCCAAATCCATGGGTATATTCTTCATTAGGCAAGAAGACTGGGTGTGTGGCTACGTGGTCTCCATAGCAAAATCATGTTGTCATCTTCTCCAAAACTTTGTGGCTCCCTTGTTGCAGATGCTCAGTGAACAAGAGTTATCAACATCTAGACAACATTGAAGTAAATGGAATTCCTCTAACATTCTATAATGAGAGGGAAACAGGAATGATACCCTGAATGATAAAAAGAATCAGGGAATTAATCATGGTTTTTAAGATAAGTAGTTTCTAAATAAATCTGGCAAAAGTGGTTCATGAAAGTTTCAGGTAGAAAAACATCAGCCAACCAGTGTTTATCATTCAGGTGGTTTAAAATGTACTATCTCTATTTTCAGATGAGGAACTAGTGTGTCAAAAAAGTTATATAATTCTTGTAGGTCAAAGAAAAGTCTGAGATTCTAAATTATATTTACAAAACCACAACATGTTCTCAGCATATACCATGTGGGGAGACAGCTCTTACTACTTATTGCATGAGTACTACATTCCCAATTCTATATTGCACAGTTTATTCACACAAAAGACAAATTTAGTAGATCTCATTATGTCCATTAATATGGAATGAAGATGGTTGAAGGTGATAATGGAGTTAACACAATTACAGTAGATCTGAGACTAAAACTAGCTTGCTAAGCCAAAACTTGCATCTGCTCTACTACATTATAAACTCCCATTTACCTTTGGAAATTCACTTATGGAAAACCACTTACCTTCTTTTCAATCTGACCTTTTAGGATACTAGCATACAAGAGTGACAAGATCTATCTGTTTCTTCTGGCTACGCAGTGGTGCCATGGTACCTTGTGCTTGTCATTCTATGCCTATTTCTATCAGAGTCATTGTGGTCAAGGCTCACTCACTATTCATTTCCAGTGGCAAGAAATTTATCTGGCTCAGAGTATTCTCTCAGGACATTTTATTGAATTCCTGTTCTGATGGCTGAATCTACTAGAGGCAAGTCCTGAAGTAGAGGACTTTGACACTGGTGTCAAAATCCCTCAGCTAGTTCTAAGATTTTGAATCTGTTTCATGCAACTATAAATGAACCAGAAACCAAAAGAACTGCAATACCCAGACAGGTAATGACTGTCGGTGTCATCTGTGTTTCTTTGTCTCTTTCAGAAAAGTCATTTAAACTGGATTTCCAGAGTAATCAGGGAGATGGTCACTCCAGTCCCTTTACAATAGAGTGGTTTGTCTGTAGCAATGAAGAATCTGGCCAGGAAAAGATGATCAGAATACCCTGACCCAGTGTTCAAGTCATAGATAGTGCTTCTGCTAATAGGCACCTTTCACCTGGCCACCATGGCCAGTGATCACAATCACCAAGTAATAATCACAGAGATGATGACAGAAAGCAAAGCCAATGGTTTCACATTTTTTTTTTAAATCACTTGGACTAAGACTCTGTACCTATTACTTTGCATAGATTTACACATCTACTTCTCCAAATAGCTTGGTCTCTTTGTTGTAGGTTACAGTTGTTTCACTTGGTCTCTCTACGTAGTTTAAAACACCAACTGTATGCACAAGTACGGAAGTGCACTTTTAATGGTGTATTTCATGTAGTCTTGTAGAGATATTGTTTTATAATGATGAACACCTAAAGCTTAAATATTTTCATGTGATGTTCCTTCATACAAAGCTTAAAAGCAAATACTTGTAGAATAAAATGCTTGTTGTAAATGAATAAAATATGGTCCAACTAACTTTACCTATATCTTCACTAAGAAGGAAAAAAACTCAAAACTTCTAATAAAAATCCTTGGGGAGTTGGATGTGAGGTACAATCTTGAATCAAAGGATGAGAATATTATTATCTCAACAAAAAAGAAAGCTCTAGACAATAACCATTCTATTCCAGATAAGTGGAACAGAAAATTCTGGCCCCCTAACTTGCATGAGCAAAATCTATGTGCTATAATTCAATACATACAAGATTGGATACATGTTTGCTTCAGTAGAACATCTACTAAAGTTAGAACAACATAGAAAAGATTAAAGTGTACATTAATCTGTACAACATGCAAAGTCTGAAACATTCCATAATTTTATACAATACAAAGTGAAGGAAATCCACAAAAAAGCAAATAAAAAGTAGGTAGAATCAGATATCTATGAACAAAATGGCAGTAGCTGATCACATATCAATAGTCATTGTAAATGTAAAAAGACGGAAATCACCAATCAAAATCACAGAGTGGTTGAATTCAAAAACAAAAGTCAAATGACTATTGTCTCCAGGAGTTCCCACTGAGTTCCAAAGATAAAAAAAAAAAAAGTTCAATGTGTATTCCTAAAAAACAAAAATTCAAGGACTGGGATCCAAAACAGGGCAGGAAAGTCATGTGGCTATGACTCTCATACCCAAGGTGAGAAACAGTATTTCCTTTAACATCTGATACATGACAGGGATATCCACTCACAGCAGTATTGCTCAATGTAGCATTGGAAGTCCTAGCTAGAGAAGCTAGGCTTTTTTCCAAATTGGAAAAAAGAAATAAGATATCACTATTTGCAGATGACATGATAAATACACAGAAAACCTAAAGACTCCACTAAAAATTATTAGAAACCATAGATTAGTATAGTAAAGTGACAGGCTACAAAGTCAACATGCAAGAATCTGCTGCATTACTATATAGAGGTAAGAAACTAGAAGAGAAAGAAACCAAGGAAACAGTTGCAGTTATATCAGCATCAGAAACTATCAAATACCTAGAAACTGAAAAATCAGTAAGACTTTGTTTAAAAACATAGAAGACATAAGAAGTTAGGAAGATATTTCTTCTTGTGGATGGAAGAATTAGTATCATTAATATATCTTTCTTAGCCAAATAAATATACAGATTCAATGTGATCACTCTCAAAATTTCAATACATCTTTTAATAAAAATCTCAATAAGTGGAATTATTTTATCAACATATATCTACAGATAGGAAACAAGCACAGAAAAAGAATTTAATGTAGCTTGTCATTAGGGGATTGCAGATTGAATTTGCAGTAAAATATCTCTGTGTACCTATAAAATGGCTAACAATGAGTGGTGACTACCAAATGTTGGCAAGGATGCAGAGAAATCGGATGATTCACACATTCATTACTATGGGAAATGTAATTTTCCAATGGGAAACAGTTTGACATTTTCATAAAAAATTTCAAATCTAAATGACCCTGAAATTGTATTCCTGAGTATTTATATGAAAGAAATGAGTGCTCATGCTCACACAGCAGCCTATGCACAATTATACCACCTTTATTCATAACAATTAAAACCTGCAAGCAACTTGTATAATCTCAATGGATGACTGGCTCAATAAACAATGGTAAACACATACGACTGAATAATGCTTAGCATTAAAAAATAATTATTGATCCATGCAATATACCGGATAGACACCCTGGACAATTATAATGTATAAAAAAGTCATTCCAAAGGTTATTTGTTGTATGATTCTTATTTGTGTACATCTTGAAATGAAAAAGAATATAGAAGTAGAGGACAGCAGTTATGACGGTGGAGATTAGAAGGTTGGGAAGTAGGCGTGTCTTAAAAAGGAAATGAAATTTCCTTATGGTCTTAGAAATGTTCTGTTATTGATCTAACTTTATTAATATTCTGGTTGTGATACCTGTAATAGATTTGCAAGATATTGTTGGGGAAAACTGAATAAAGGATAGTGAGAATCTCTCTGATTTATTTCTTACTATTGGATTATATATAACATTAGCTCACAGTAAAAGGGTTAGTTAAAGGAAAATAAGTCACATTAGCTATTTTTCCCAAAATTATTTCTACTTTTGGGATGTTGAGAAAACTATTCACATTCCTGGGAGAGAAAGCTTCACCGCAGCTGCTTAAGAAATTTCAGTTCTACTGAGTATCAAGAACTCCTCTAGCTCTCAGAAGAATTATATATTCAGTAAGAAAACATTTGGGGCTCTCAATTCTTTGAAATTTGACTCACAAGTGGATTTTAATTTTAATTCTTTTGAACTTTTTGTGCATGAAAATTTTACCTTGAACTTCAGTTCCCAGAGAGTAGATCATGGTTGGGATGAGGTGGGAAGAATTAGGGAAAATGTATATTTAAGTTCAAGGAGTAGATTTTAATCTTTTATCCCTGCAGAGTGTTTAATAATTTAATCTAATTATAGGTATTTCACAATGTGGATGGACTTAGTATGGGCTTGAAAATATGAAATAACTTATACTGAGGCAAAAATTTGGCTTGTATTGATGACTACACAACAGTGAACCCTGAAGAATGCTCACAGTGGTTACATTCATGAAATGATTTTCTGGGAATAGGAGTAGAACTAGTAGAACTAGTAGAACCACTGGCCACATTGTCCTTGTGAAATAATCACATTTTGTTTTCAATAAAGAAAATATAGTTCATTCCAATGAGTTAATAAATTGGAGCAAAGGAGAGAAAATGTATTTTATTCCATTCTCAGGATTTTCATAAAGTTTATTTCTTTTGCATACAGTCCTAATATATCTCTGCCTATACTTTCATTCCTCCTCATCTGGTATGGAGTGACTTATTTGGTTGGAAAAGCAGAAAGTATAACCAGACTTTCTGGATTGGGGGATGGGAGAGCTTCCTCCTTTTTCTGTTTATAGGAGGCATATTATCTGGTTCCCTACTCAGAGAAGACAGCTCCAGTCTACACTACTGGCACTTGGTGAGTGAGTTTGTCTAATTAGTGCATTGCATATTAGCAAATCTACTTGCCTTTTATTCTCAAGACAGATTGTCCACCTTCTCCTTCATGAGTAATAAGAGTGCTCTGTAAAACCCATCTGTTAATCATTTGATATATTTTCTCGATATTATATATAATACTGATATATTATATAAATATATATTATATATATAAAATATATCAATATATATTGATATATTATATATATAATATATAAATAGATAATATTTATATGTATTTGATATATATCAATATATATTGATATATTATATATAATATATATATTTATATAATATATCAATATATATTATATAAATATATATATTTGATATATTTAAACCAATGTTATATATGACATTGGTTTAAAAGGCTGTATTAGTTTGTTTGGGTTGATAAAATATAACACCACAGTTTGATGGTTTAACCAGCAGATATTGATTTTCTCACAGTTGTAGAAGCTGGAAGCCATGTGCAATGTGATGGTAGGCCTGGCTGCTCCTGAGATGAAGTTTTATTATATGAATTTTTGAAAAATAAACTTCAGTCTATAATGAACAGTTATGAATAAGCAGGCTATAAAGTAGCTATGAAAATGAAAATCAACTCTGAGTTGTTAACACCTAAATAGCAAGGGTTGGGGGAATGCATGGAAAAAAGTTATCTCAAAAATATTGAAAAAGATTGATTTTTTAAAGCAATATAGTAATATATAAAATGTGAACATAACAATATACTATAAATAAATTCAAATATTAAGATAAGCATTAGGAATGATATGACTCAGTGAGAGAAGCAGATAAATTACTGAGAAGATAAAATAATCATGAATTCATGTAAAACATTGTCTCAAAATATAAACAGCAAAATTTTGCAGAAGCACACTAATGACTATTATAAATCCTAATTGATTGGAGTGGATTTTGGCTCACATATTTCAGAAATTAATATTTAAAGGGGCCCCAAGTTTGTAGTAATTACAGAAAAAAAAACAGCACAATTAAGACGATCATCTGATAAAGAGAAAACCATCTAAAGTGCATATGACATCCCAGAGGCTTCAACATGGATAAGCAGTTTTGAAGAATGCCAAGAGACTGGAAAGGGAGGATGGGATTATCTTGTTGGATAAAAGTGCTCTTCCTTAAAAATCAGTGGAAAGGTTAAATTATACTTTATCTTCTTTCTAAATATTCATTTGGTTTCCTTCAGATATTTTTTAATTTATTAGCTTATTTAGTTTACATCATTATCTAAATTTCTGTAGATGAAAGCAGTCAATCAACCATATTCAGAAATAAATATACAAATAATGAAAAAATCAATGGAAAAATAAAATTAATAGCAAGTGGCATTGAAAAATTACTATCTACATGAAAAATTAGGACTATAGATATCTACTGTATATCTTACCTTCAAATAACTTCCATCTTTATTAAAAACCTGCACATAAATATTTTAGTGACGTAGAAGAAAATGTGGGAGATATTTGTATTACAGTGGTTCAGATTAGCATATTGTTTCAGGAGAAATATAAATCATAGGTAAATGATGGATTTGTCTATGTAAAGATGACAAGTTTGTCTATGTAAAGGTGAAAACCGTATCACAAAACACATGCTATATACAACTCAAATCAGGAGATTTGCAGACAGATGATAACTGTAAATATTTAAAGGAATTTAGACCAGTAGCAATATTACACATAGAAAAAGATGATAAAGAATATACTAAAGAAATTGACACAAGAGGATATCCTGTGGTCATAAACATGAAATTTAGCTCAATTTTGCACAAAAATCAGTAAAGACTTTAAAATTGAAATACACAGCATCAGATTAGAAAGAATAAGTTAGTGAGAAAACAGATAAATAAATATCTCATACAGATTGTTTAAGTGCAAATTATTATAATCACCTCGAAGAATAATTTATTGATATTAAAAAAAACAGTATTTTGCATAAACACAATGCGATTAGTTTTCCTATGCTTAGGTATCTGTCCTGATGAACTTCCACTTGGAAGATAATTGGAATATGGTGGAAGATAATTGGAAGATAACTGCCCATCAACCTCTCAGGTTTCTGAATATCTTGTAAACAAAGGGATGAACCTGGTCCAAAATGACTTTTCAAGGATGCTTATAAGGTGAATAGATTCAGAAGACAGAGATTGTGTCTGCAGAGGGCAGTCTTGCTTACTGTCCAGACAATAAAAGTAATGACTCTCTGGAGCAAAGATGAGACTTATTTGCTTATAAGGTGCTGTAAACAGAAATGTCAGGTTCCTTTAGCTCAGGTTACATTAGCCATGATGCAAATCCATAGTGAGCAAAGGATTCTCTTGAGTCCTTGTGTTGCTCCCCAGAAAGTAAAAGATGGGAAGTGTACAGGTATATTGATTCTCAAGTTCTTAGCTATGTGTTATGTCATGAGTAATAGCCACCTTGCATCTGACATCATTTCATGAGATGTGGCAGACCAACTTGTTAGTTAACAAATAAAGTAAAATTCCAGACTTTTAACAGTCTTCACACATACTTGTACACAGTAATTATAGCACCAACAGTAGTCATAAAAACATTAGACTCCAACTGAATGTGTAACCATGGGAGAGTGAATTTTAAAAGCCACATTTAAAAATAGTATAATATAGCAACTAAACTGGGTAAGACTGGTGCACTATGCTTACTCAGAACTACTATTCTTATAGGTCAAAATTAGGTGATTATTGGAAATCGTATGTGGTTCAACCCAATATATGTATCGATATGAATAGATCTCAAAACATAACATCTAAAACTTTGATGTGTTTGGTGAAAAACAGTTTATGTAAATATTTACAATGGAACCACATCCTCATGGATGGAACGAAAGTGTTCTACTTTGTTGTAGGAGAGACTCTGACATCAGGAAAACAATTGCTCCTGTATTGAGTGGAAGAATGATGAAAATGGTAAGAAATCAGTGAGATTTCAACTGCATTCACAAAATGCTGGTTCTAAAATCAATAAAGATCTGAAGTAATTATAATATGTGAAGTAGTTTTGATTGTATGTGTTTATATACTTGGGTGGCTGTTAGAAAATTCCTGAACACCATCTATGGTATGTATCTAACCTTTTGTAATGAAGTGACAATAGTTATGTAAAGTGATTGTACTCAAGATGGCTACAGAGCTGGGAAGCTGTCCTAACAAACTTTCCCAATCTCCACAACTGGTAGCAGATCTCTGTTTTCTCAGAAGGCCTATCTTGGTTTACAGGACCGGTTTTGCTCTAGAAAATACATTATGAGTCACTCAGAGAAGTAGGGCCTACCCTAAAATTTTCACCATGTGTCATTAAATGTCATATAGTTCAAGTACAGGAAATTTTTTTCTCATAATGAGAAATGCAAAGTCTGGGCTGGGCTTTTTTTTTTTTTAAATCCTGAAAATGCATTCATGAGTTCATACAATTAAACATTTTTAAGAATACTATGTCTCTACCAGATGATCTTCTCATTGACTAGATAAATATGGCTTGTAATTTTGTCTTTCTGGGTATTTAGTTTTGCAATGTCTATTTCTGGAAAGAGTTTGAGGATCCTGGATAATATCCAAGCACAAGATTATAAATATTTAGTGTTTGAGGTATTTTAGCATTTACATTTTTATTTGTAGATGAAAATATGTAGATGTCTGTGGGGAGTGGCCACATCTACACTTCAATTTGCATCATCTAACCCACCAAGCATATTCATTTTAACATACGCTAGACTAGGAGCAATAAATTATATTTATTGAATCTGTCCTGTATGTGTCACTGTACAAGGATTTTAGAAAAATTAATCTCATTGAATCCTCATACATATCTTTAAGTTAAGTACCCTTTTTTTCTCTTTTCTTTTTCTTTTTTTCATTTATAGGTGAAAAATTTGAGTACCAAAGAGATGAAGTACTCTCCCCACCACCACATGTGTACTAACTGGTAGACCCGGGATACTAACCTAAGCTATGTTTGTTGAGAAATCACTTATGTTCTAAACACTCTTCTAGATCAATTCAGGACAACAGAGACATCAAAACATCTTTGTCTTATCATCAACTTCCTATTTTGAGGATGGACTTTCTAGTTATATTAGGCATTCTAGGGAGTACATGTTCTTTTCATTCAGTAAATATAAAATGTGAGGACAAGAATGCAAGGATAATTGGCATCTTGATCCTTAGGCCAAAGGATTATAGCACTAAATAAAACACAATCTGCTTCACAGAAGCTTGACATTCCAGTCACTAGGTTGTTGCAGATAATGCCTTTAACAAGGGAGTGGGATGGGCAGATAGGTGACGAAGTGTCATGCCTGCCTTCTAAGAGATACCAGTTCACCTGAGGTTAAAAAGCCACAGTGTGACTTAGTTACTCTAATAGGACACATTTTCCTTCTTTATTAATGCCAAAAATTGCCATCCTGAGTTATGAATTGCCAACATTGAGGCTAACATCTGAAATTTTACTGTGTGTCAGATATGGAACTCAGGTTTCATTTAAAAGTTTTTATATATTATTAACAAGCACATTTGCTCCTGATATTATAGCAAGTGTGGCTCCAATAGCCTTACTATATAAATGGAGCTAATTGCCACAGAAACAAACTATACAAAGGGGATACCATTATTTCCTGTATTTTATATATGAAGACATAAAGTGATTGAGCTGCACTTTTAATCCTTGAAAATCTGGGTCCAGAGTTAATCCTAACTGCTAGTAAGTGCCTGCCATGTTTGTTATCAGCGTAGCACCATAAAAAGAGCACTCCTCTTTCTCTCCAAGAAAACTAAAGATCAGGGGATATCTAAAATATTGTATTATTATAATTACAATAGAACTATCTGACCACTTTAATTTTACTTAACACATTCTCCCTCCCTCTGTTTGTCTTTCGATCTCTTATTTCCATCTTTCCTCTCTCCTAATTATTATCTTTCTATTGTAGAAACCAATACACACATAATAGGATTTGCCTTGCCTTACACAGCTTGGAATTGTATCTTTAGTTTTATTGGTTTATAATCCTGCATCATATTAACCTCCCACATTAATGAGTTTGATTTGTGCTTTCCATTGCCAAAGTCTTAGACTATCAGCTACAAAAATTACCTTTGGGTTAACGTCACTTTCCAAAAGTAGCTAAAAATAGCCAGTGTGTCTGGAATGGAGACTGGATTGGCCTGGTTTCTCAGAGAAAGAATCACCAAAAATCTAGACTAATGGGAAGACCCTGCTGTATCACAGTAATCATCCCTGTTGCCTCTTTCAGAATATCTTCCTTGTCATGGAATCTAAGTCTAATGTTGGAAGATCCCACAAAAAGTCTGATTTTGACATTTCCCCAGATCTAAGTTTGGGTTCTGGCACTATATCTTATCTACTAATGTGGAGATGTTCACAGCTTATTAGTCCTCAGTTTCCTCATGTTTAAAATGAGGGCAGGGTCAATGAAGGAAAGTAGGCTGTATGTCTGCCAAGAGCCAGTGTTGGCTACATAGTAGAGCTGTGTCTCTACTAAATGCCCAGTATCAAGCAGATGTTCAAGATATGCTAGCCACTTTTTATGTGGCAGAACCAATATGACTGATCTTGGGACATAGAACTCAGGAAATTTTTAATGTGCCATTTCATCCATTCTAAAAATACTTCAGCCACTGAGAGCCTAGGAGTTCATTCCTCTCCAAGAATATTTTAATAATAAAATATCTACATTTGCAAATATTTTTGGGCATCAACTTTTGGAAAGACACTGCCAAGGAGTCATAAAACATTAAGTCAATTAATTTACCAGTGGTCTCTACAAGTACTCTAAGCAGGTATCGCAACTCACATTCCAATTGGCAAGAACCCCTGGATTATGATTTCATTCCTGGAAGGGAAACCTACAGAGGAAAAAAATCACAAGGTCAAAGATGATATTTTGTTTCCCCACAGATTGCCACTACTGGTGGCTGATGGGTTTCTCTTTCCTATTGCAGAATTCACAGTCTTGCTGCCAAGGATTCACTGGATGTAAGACTGGGGGATGATGGGTGTATTTAGAGTCATTATATTTCAGTCATATCTCAACCCACTGGATTTTTCTACGTATGTGTGCTCTAATAACATGACTCCTCTGATGAGCTATCTACCCTTCCCCTTATACCATGACTAGGGATGTTGGGATACTGTTCTCTACTAAAATGAACGTGTCTCTCCCACAAGAGCTTCTCGGTTCCTATTTGCGCAGGTATCAGAGTAGATTTGGGAGACAGTACACATTTTCTTTTAATTACAACAATACTAACCCTTTGTGGGTTGTCCATGAATTCTGAAAAGTAGAACTGAACCAAGCTGACATGAGTTTGAAGGAACATTTAAGCTGGGAAAGAAAGGATGTGATCTGTCAGGTCAGCTAGTAGGATGAAACATGTGAAGCTTTTGTGGCTTCATGAGTTGGTTATTAAGGACATAGATAGTGAGGACATAGATATCTTAACTAATAACACCTGAGTTAACTGAAACTCATGCACAATCAATGACAAAAGATCAGAACTTATTATAAGAATTAGAACAATGGTTATTGTAAGAATTAGAACAATGGTGAGTGTGATGGATTTTACTAGCAGTCAAAGTCAAATATTTCAAAGAACACCGAAACTCCTGTGTTCAAATAAAAAAAAATCCATGAAGACCAAGTACTGTTATTAGTTCAGGTAGAGGAAGAGACTTTTCAATGAATACTAATGATTGGGTGGCAGATCTGTGGAGGGTTTAATGGCCAAAAGATTTGTAGCAGAAGTGAGTCAGCCTTGTGGTTTCAGGGAAATGGGACAGCACCTTTCTAATTCTGGGCATTTTTGCTTCACCTCCTACCTTTTCTCACAACTGGCCTTGTGATTGTTTTTGAGGGAGGGGTGGAAAATGCAATCTTTGTAGTCATATTTTTGTTGTTATTAAAAATACAAAGACCTTTATGGAGAAAACTAGCACAGTAAATAAGCTCAGTTCTCAAAACATGAAGAAAATACCCTCACATGTAATTGGAGTTTTCAACTCAAATCAGAAAATAGCCAACAATATTTTTTTCCATTGCCAAGTGTGTATTTTTAACATATTCTAGGTACTTCAAAGAGTGCTTAAAAACAAGGGGGCATAATCTTTGCATTCAAGAGCACTTGCAGTCTAACTATGGTATAGGAAATATATATTCAGAACTAATCAATGCACAGAACTGATCAGTGCAAATTGTGTTATATGATTCCAAAATGAGAAAATCATGCAAGCACTGGGGAACAAGTTAGAAGAATATGTTTGGAATTTTACTGGTTGATTGATTGTTGAGTCTTTAAAAAGTGGCAGAGTTTCAGCAAGAAGAAATCAGAGGGGAAACTATCTGAACAGCAAGAAAAGTATGAAAAAACCAATGGAAAGGGAAATGTACTCATCGAAAGAATCCAGAATGATGTCATGAATCCCTGATATAGATATCTATGGTTGGTATTGTATGAAATGAGATGTTTTTTCATTTTACCCTCAAACAGCATTAGAAACCAGAACATAGAGAGTTAAAAGTTTACCTGCCTTCCCAAAAGTATGGGGCTTATTTAGACTTGATTATATAAAGGAAGGGGCCATTGATTAGTGATTGAAAAAGTTGAAAAACAAACCTAAATCTCTTTTTAGAAAGCTCTTAATAGCAATTATCTTTAACAATGTAAACTTATTAATGTTAATAATAAATTAATATATAAATACATAATTATAATGTAACCTTTTAAGTCTTTTACTGAAGTAGTTTGCCTGGTTATTAAAAGTAATTAAGGATATAGATATGAACACAAATTCATCAGTGAGTCAATCTGTCCCTTGTCTATGTCATTCTAGTTTATACACCTTTTCCAGCATATGGGCTAATTCTTTCACAGGGTATCTAATATTCTGACATAAGCAAAATTGATTTCTAGTGTCAAAAGCCAGTATTTTTTGAATAGGGTACAGATGCTGCTGTACCACTAAAACAGGCTTGCCGAATTAGATTGAAAGGTTTAATTTGAAGATTCTGGGAGCTTCAATGTTGTATGACTATATGAAAATAACCTCAAAACTTTGTCATTTAGAACAACTGTCATTTGTTCATAATTCTCTGGTGGAACCAATCTCATTGATCTCAAGTGGGTAGTTCTTCCGCTGGTCGAGCTTGAGGTCACTCATGCACTTTGTGACTCAACAGAAGCTGGTGATCATTTCTGGTCGATGATGCTAGCTATTGACGAATGGGTGCAGAGACTGAGTGACTTTTCTTTGCTTCACAAAATTCCTTTGCTTCCAAAATGCTTAGGCCAAACTTCTTCACACAATAGTGGAAACATTCCCAAGGACAAGGCTCTTGGACCTGACATTGGCAAGTTGCAAGTTATTACTTCTGACACATTCAATTGGCCCATGCAAGTCATAGACAAGTTCAGGTTCATGGGGAGGGGAGGAAACAGATTTTGCAACTTGATAAAAGGAATAGGCAATGCATTGTGTCAAGGAAAGTGTGCCACAGCATGAGAGGGATAGTTGAGGATGCCTCTGCAAAATATGTCCCAAATTTTGCCACTCTCCTTTTCCTCTCTTCCCACTCACTTCATTCTTCCTTTCTCTTAGAGCTTTTGGTCTCAAGTCAACATCTTTGGACACATTCAACACTGTATGCCTCATAATGGCCTATTTCAGACTAGTCAATGCTGAATTGATGTAAAAATTCTTAAATCTCAGTGTACATTGCACAGAATTCAATCTTAAAGGACAAAGATTTTCCACTCTGATTTCAAAAAGCTTCCTCTGTTAAAAGTCTCCTATTTTGACTATGTCTTTGCCTATTCTCTATTATCTATTCAATGCATAAACTATGGATGGCAGTGATTTTGCTCTCGCAAGGAAAATAAATTGTAGATTATTCCCCCTGCCCTCCCCCCCAAAGTAATACTCCACAAAACCCATGTCACCAACATGGGAGCATTTGCTCCCTTACTCCTGACTTTTTCTACCAAAAAAAAAAAAAAAAATACATCATCATCATCATCATCATTGAGAACTTCTAGTTTTCACTTTCTGACATTAGGAAGTTATCCAGTCTATGAAACCACATGGGGTTTCAATCCGGCCACACAGAACAGTAAAAATAGTGGCTACTTTGGAGCAGCTTTTAATTTGAAGGGAAAGACTGACACACACGGAGTGAGAAGTATTAGCCAAGAGCCTCTGGTCCTGATACAAGACTTGGCTATTGGTTTTACAATTATGCACGACAGATCAGTCACTGCTGGTTCTAGCGTTTGCATGAGGAAGCTCCTAGTCCAGCCTAAATGGTACCAAATTCCATATTTAGCCATAAAAATCTCCTACTATGCCCAAGTAGAAGTGCATACACACTCAAATAACATAATAGGGAGATGGACAGATTCTAATAGGAAATTAAAAGATAAACAAATTACCTTTAGTACAAAAAAGGAAGAAAACAAGGTAGGGAAGTGGGGGTACTGAGACATATCTGTTCTCTTTCTCCATCCTGTTATTTTGGATAAGAGATTTGTTTGTTGTTTGTTTTGTTTTTTTTTTTTTTCACTTAATGAAAACTTTGGATTATATGATTGTGCAGGTTGCATCAAGCTCTAATATTTAATGTTTACTGCATAAACACCTAATCAGCATCAACATTTCCAACACTATTGAGTCAAAACTCTTTCTCATGGTCTTTCAGAAAAAATTCAGTGAAATAATAATTCCAAGAAAAATAGTTACTGAATTGTAATACATTTGCATCTCCTCTGTGACTTGCTAGTGACACCCCGCCTCCCCGCCCCAATCTTTATCAAAGAAGTCTTTATTTTACAGTTGAAGGCCTGGTATACAATAGGAAAAACAAACCACAGTTGAAAATGCAGACAAATCCTGTACTTTCTGAAAATACTAACAAAAACAAGTGATACAGTCATTTTCTTAGAAGCCCAATGTTTGTTATTTGATATAGATTTGTGGTTTATAAAGGGGCTCTGTGACCCACTCTGCTAAGTTTTGTGGTTCTTCTTTTGTAACTTTAATCAAATACTTTTCTTTCTATCGATCAGCCCATTGTTCTTATCTGTCAAGACACCTAGTGCCTGAATGAGCTAATGTTCATCTGTGTTTATAGTTTACTGTACATTTTGCATTTTCAATAACTTTCAAACTCACCATCACACTTGGTTATCAAAATTGGAAGAGTTTTAAAAGCAAGAAACTGTCGCCCTTATAACACAGTTCATACAGCAGGGCAATAACAGATCTCGGGTGAAACCCAGACACCTCACTTTGAAACCACGTCTTTTTTTTTTTTCCTGTTTCAATATATTGAGGGGATTTTGGGTAAGCATGTAGGCCTTCCCCCTGCCTTAGAGACAACATCACTAATCAGTTTCATTGCTCTGACATTCATGGACATTAAAAAAAAAATAGCAGATAGATTTGGTGCCAGTTCGGCCACTTTCCCATTCATCTCCCCATCTGTTGGGCAGCTGGACAAGGACAGCTGCCGGGAAAGGCTGTTTGGCCTGGCACTGTCAGATCTACTGGCACCCTATTCCAAATGCCAGCTGGTGTCTGCTCCTGTTGAATAGACCGTGTTTGGGTAAGGTAAGGCTCCCTTGTCATATAAGGCAAGAGTTAAGGACAGAGCCTGAGTGTGAATCAGACTCACCCCAACTTAGTTTACTTCTGGTATTGTTGAACCAGTACCTGGGTTGTTGCCTGGCAGACCAGTGTATATACCCCACTTCTTGCTGTGCTCACTAGCTTGCTTAGTGTGCCTGTCATGATGTTGCAAGTCATGCTGTACAGATGTTTCCTGATGCGAAAAAGAATCTGAATGGAAGAACATTGCAGGCATTGGGGCTTCCATCAGTATGACCTGATCCAGAAGCTTCTGTAGCCTGGGGGTTGATACAAGATTACTTTCTGGGCTTACTTATTTCTAATCTTCAAATAGCTGAAGGACTAGAAGGTGGAGGAGGGGGGCTAGACATTCTTGCGTGTTAATTTAATAACTAAGACTGAAGTTTCAAAATTTGCAAGTAAACAACAATTTAGTTCAAAATTACAAGCAAATTTCTAGAACCCAGGACACATAAAAGTTGGAAGCTTGAGAATGATGTGACTCTTTGAGACTCCTGGGAAAAGCCTGGGATACCACTTCTTAAGCTGTTACAGGAAGGATTTCCTTTTTCTTCTCTGTTGGGTAGGGATAAAAGTGGTTCATGCAAGCTCATATCCTGTGTGTGTGTGTGTGTTTTTGCTCTAATTTTGTTTATTTACAGCAAGTAGTTTTCAATTACATTCGGGAAATTTAATTGGGAAACTTCTTCTAGGTGTTCTAAATAGAGAAGACAGCAAGTGTACCACGTCTGAACCAGTGATGAACTCAGCAATTTCAGATTCAGAAGGGTTGTGTGGCGTACCACACAGTGAATGGGAAAGGGGCTTGAATAGATGGGAATTTCCTCGTAAATCAGGATCAGGAACTGGAATTTTATTCTGTGCATGATGAAAGCCTGCCTTTTAAACATATTCTATAAAAAAAGAGATGAAAAGGAAGAGATGGGGAAATTGATTAGAAGATATAACAGTAACCCAAGCAAACAAGCATTGAACAATGATTCAAATTTTTAGCAAGTCCTTATCTTAAAGAAGCAACATACACATTAAAAGTCAATGCAATTATCTATTAAAAAATTAACAGTCTTCCCACTTAAAACAAAATGGGCAGAATGGGAAGGAATTATGCTAAATGAAATATGAGTCAGAAGGAGAAAGACAGAAACTGGATGGTGTCACTTATATGTGGAATAGAAAAAACGTTTAATACTGACTGAAAAACTGAGACCACCAGAGAGGGAGTGTGGTAGGAGGTATGGGGGAGGGGAATTCATGGAACATGAGGGAAGGCGCCATGTTTTACCCTCCATCATGGAACATGGCAGGGTACTGGCAAGGACCTGGATGTGAAAGTGCATATTTGTAATGATTTGAGCCTATAAACACTAGAGCAGACACAAAGATGAAAGCCCACTTGACCTCAGTACACATAACATGAGAAAAAAATGCTCATTAAAAAATATATTTTTCTAAAAAGTTAACACCTTTGAAGAGATTCAAAAAGCATGTTGCAGAAGCTAACAAGCATGAGAGAGAATGAAAATCTGCAGCTAGTCATCCAGATATATGAAGTGTTCGGCTACAGGGGAGATATCATTTGTTTCCCCTCACTAGGCTTAGCTTTCTCAAAACAGAAGAAATAGCTGCATTTCATTTATGTTACATGCAATACCTTTGGCTGGTCATACGTTTGGCTCATCTTTCCTTTTTCCATAAGGCAACTGGGGCTACCTTAGCAAAGTGTCATAAATGGAGTGGCTTAAACAGAAATATGTCTCAATCAATTCTGGAGGTTAAACATCCAGGATCAAGAAGTCTGCAGGGTGGGTTTCCTCTGACTAGCTGAGAAGAACCTGCCCTATGCTTGTCCCTATACTCCAGTGCTTTGCTACACCCCCTTGCATTCCTTTACCCATTGAAGCACTGAGCACATCTCAGTCTTCTTCTTCACAAGGTCTTATTCCAGTTGTTTCCGACACATTGGACTAGGGCCCATGCTAGTCATTTCATCTCCGCTAGTTATATAGCAGTGACCCTACTTCCAAATTATCTCCCATTCTAAGGTTCTAGGGTTAGGACTCTAGGGTCAGGATACAACCCAAGAGGTCTTATATATGGCAAATGTTCAATAACACTTTCTGCATGAAAACAGTCCCTGAAAACAGAATGTTCAAACCTCAGCATTAGCAAGAAATGCATGGAATATGAAATAAACTCTCCCTCTCCTAGACCTGGCTGCTCTCATTAATTGAGACTTTCTTCAGATTCTCCCAGGGATATCCATGAGTGGTTGAATTTTTTTTTCATCTACTTGTTTTTTGTCTTCCAGATCCTATGATTGTATGTGCATGGAAGAGATGGTGGTTAGTGAGGGGAAGATGTTAGTATAATACCTGACCACTTGAAGAATTTGAATCTCTTTGCTTGTAAGGATACTTCTAAAAATAAAGATTACTGTTGAGCTATCAAAAGCAAAAATAATTAGAAACTAAACAGCTAATATTTACTGAGTAATTACTAAGGATCAGCTATTATACTAAATGGTTTGTGTCTTTTCCATCTCTTTCTTTCTTTCTTTCTTTCTTTCTTTCTTTCTTTCTTTCTTTCTTCCTTTCTTCCTTTCTTTCTTTCTTTCTTTCTTTCTTTCTTTCTTTCTTTCTTTCTTTCTTTCTTTCTTTCTTTCTTTCTTT
>PVHY01000301.1:0-24238 GCA_004024945.1 Uropsilus gracilis | reverse complement strand
CTTGTATTTCCATCTAGAAATAGATGGAAAGAATAGATGGAAAAGACAATAATAGGAAGCTTACCATTGATTCCAATGCAGAGAGAAGAGACTGAGTTCTGAAGACTTTGAACAACTTATCCAAAATCATATTGCTTGCAAGAGGCCTCAAGATTTAAAATAGTTCCATCTATTTAAAACTTAGCTAATAAATTGTGAACTATGTGCCCTTTCCCCAACTCTTATTTTTCTTCATGAAATTCAAATGATCTGCTTCCTGGCTCAGAGCAAGAGTGAAGGGTGATGAGGATGTTGATATTTTTGTAGTTGCATGTATAAAACTGATACATTCTAAAGAGAGAGGAGAGAGAATTGGTAGGAGGAAGGGGATTTCTTACTGTTCTAGGTGGGAAGGGGTGTCTATTTTTAACCTGCCTCCTTGTGGCTATTGCCACCATTAAGTCACACGTGACTATAGAACAATTCAGAAAATTCTATTTCCTAGAAAGGCACCTGGCCCTCCCTTCTGTGGGGGTGTGAGCAGAACACCAGATGCGCTGAGGTTTGCCTGATCTCACCACAATCCTTGAAAAGGAAAATTACTTTTGGGTAAGTTTTAAATACAAATTGTAGACCAGGCATGGTGGCGCATGCCTGTAGGTGGCAGCCTAGGAAGCCACGGCCGGGGCCAGGGATCACGGTTCGAGTCCCACCGGGGGCATGTAGGAAGACCTAGTCCCAAAAAAATAGCTGGATGTGGTGATGCGTGCCTATAATCCCAGCTTCTTGGGAAATTGAGACTGGGGATTGCTTGAGTCTGTGGTACCCTGGGCAATGTGAGCCTGGGGTTCCACGGGCAAAAATAGCGAGACCTAGTCTAAAAAAAAAAAAAGTTGTACCTTTTCTCTGGGGCAGTGAGCGGAAGGGGAGGTTATCTCATAGGTCCAATAGTCTGTTCTATTTTGGTGCCTCTACAATCAGGTCTGTAAGCGAGGCTGACTCAGCTGGCTCATCGCAGGAGGCTCAGAGCCAGGCAGAACTGTTCCTCAGGCACTTCCCTCGTGAAGGTGTGCTCTGCCAGTAGGACCAGGTTGAAATGAATTCATCCATATTTTCCCCACCCACTTCATCTCCAGCATTGATGCTGGGATGGCCTCCTTTGTAGCCATGGTTGACCTTTTAGAAAAGAAGAACCAGGGCATCTCTAAGCACCTGATCAAGTGTTCCTTGTGCCCGGCCGCATGCATGCCTTCCGTTGTCTGACATACGCTGAATAGCTGCTCCTAGAGAATTTTACATAGTCACAAACAAGAAATAAATTTATTCACAACAATAGAACCATTAGTTAGACGCTGTTTGCTCCATATTAGTTAGGGATCCAGAGGCAAACTGGGGGACTGGGGAAAACTTCAAAGTTTCCTTTTAGCAACTTAAAGCATTTAAGCAGTGCCATAGTACTGCAGTTATAAAGTCATTCATCCAAGTAACTACAGCAAATAACTTTAGACTGCATTACTGCTGAGAATAGAAAAATGTGTAGTAAAAATAGGGACCCTGCTTCGATTTTTTTCTTTTTTTTGGAGATGAGGTCTCCCTATTTTTACCCATGGAACCACAGGCTCACTTTGCCTGGGATACCACAGACTCAAGCAATCCCTAGCCTCAGCTTCACAGGTAGCTGGGATTACAGGCACGTGCCACCATGACCAGCTATATATTTTGGGAACTAGGTCACACTACATGCCCCCAGCAGGACTCAAACCCCAATACCTGGCCCCAGCTGCAGCTTCCTAGGCTGCTGACTACAGGCATGCGCCACCATACCTGGCCCCTGCTTCAATTTTAAAATTAAAATATTTATATGTATTCTTGCTTAGATCTGAATGTTTCTGGGTGTGCATCTGAGGAAGACGGAGATATTCTATAAACCCAAGGTAATAACCGTAAACAAGTGGGAGGTTGGAGGTACCAGTTGTTGAGCTAGGAAATACTAGAAGCATAGCATATTTTATAAGAAGAGAATATGAGGTCAACTTGATCTACTGATTTACTTATGTAGGAAACACTCAGGAAGAGATGTCAAATCAGAGACTGGTCATTCAGTAGTGGTTCAGATCATGGGGGAAAAAGATTTAAGTGGAATTATCATTCTGGGAGTCATAGCCTCTGAAGTAATTAACCCTTGCCCATAGAAGGTCTAGACTGCTACCACAAAATAGCCGTGAGGCACTCTGTGCTTTTAGATATGTATTTTGTTGAGAAACGCTAAGTGAGAATGACTCTGAGAAGTGACCAGAAGAGTCTGGCAAACGGGAGTCAAAGGGAAACAAGCTAGTCAGAGGAGGACTGCTTGGAAAACACAGTGGCCACATTGTTCAAAGTGAAGTCAAGTTGTGAGTGAAAAGTCTGCACAGGACAGGCGATTTAGGTATCGCTGGACCTTGGGGACAGTCACTGCCCGGAAACGAAGCCACAAGAAAGTGGAAGGTAAAAAATGGGTTTAAAATGATGTGAAATATATATATACAAATTATTCAATAATAAAAAAAAACAAAAAGAAAAAAGAAATGGGAGACGCATACACAGAAAGTCCTTTAAATGTGGTGAACGAGAAGGAAACTGGGATATCCGCTGGAAAGTAAGTACCCTATCATCAGCGAATCTTCAAGCAAGAATGCTTTCAAATCCAAACACCACCAGTGTACCAGGATGGGTTGGGTCCATTGCAGTTAAGACCAGTCTCTATCATTATTGTTTCCTACCTGTGTACACCACCAGTGTACCAGGATGGGTTGGGTCCATTGCAGTTAAGACCAGTCTCTATCATTATTGTTTCCTACCTGTGTGCATTCTTGATTCACAATGCAAAGCTTATCATTGTGGATACTCTAAATATTTCTTGAAAGATTGAAGTTTTAATTGATGGATTACTTGCTGAGGTTCATGAAATACCCACAGGAAATGAAAGAACTGTTTGACTAGAGGTCGAATCAGAATAAAGGCCAAGATCACTCAAAACCAAAAATGTACTATCCTTGAGAACAGAATGACTAAGTGAGCAAAAGGGCTGCAGAGCTCCTGGTAAAGAAATACATACTCACTGGCCTATCAAACCACCAGGGCAGATGCATTTACTTTGGAAATTATTAATTTAGAAAGCGTAATGGCCCAAAAGCCAGAAGCCCTCATAGGGTATTTATTTTAACAGTTAGTACTGGAATGATCTTTTCTCACATTTAACAGATGTGAAACTAGTGTCAAGGTTTAAGATCTACAAGGAAATGATTGAAAGCTGGACAGAGTAAAGATGAAAGTGCCTCCCTTTTTGAATTTCTCAAACATTTATTGGCTTGATTGCTTATCAATAACTGTCTAGATGGGGGGTATAAAGTCTGTTGTTAGAAAATCCTGAGAAATGTACTTATGCTTACTTAATATTTTTGGATACTCAAAATCTACAAAAAGAATTTGACCAGCTGGTTTTGACCCCAAACTAAGATTAAACATCCCAAACTTCAAGACAGAATTAATAGTAATAGCTAATATGCAGTTCCACCCAATGAACGCTCTACATTGATAATAGCAATAAATATTTATGCCAAACACCGAATAAGTATTATCTCTTTGAACCCTTTAAAACTTTTCATTTTACAGAACAAGACAACTAAGTTGATGGAGATTACATTATTATCAAGTGTTCCAGCTGAGACATTGACCAAGAATAAAACGTAACTAAACTATCCATTGAAGTCAGCAAAGATTACAGGTGGGACCAAGACTCATACATGGATGTAAAGCATGCTCCTTCTGTCAGATGGGCAGATAAATCTCTCTAATATATCTAGAAAACTCCTCACCTTTGCATCTATTTGACCATCTGTACAGTATGTACAGAAAAGTGTACTGAAAAGTGTCAGGGCATTTTCTATTGCTAATCCCTAGACTAGATGCTGGGGAAAGAATATTAAGATAATAATTTACCCTCATAGAAGTTGAGTACAATATGGGAGACATATTTGAAGATGCAAAGTTTGTCCAAACACTTAACTCTCTTTTGTAGTTATTTGCATGGTGACACCCACTGACTACGCATGGGTTTGGAATGACTGAGCCTTCATCTCTGTCTGCAGGATTCGTCTAACACAAATCATAGAAATGTGCAATAGAAATGCCTGACCATTTAATAGAACACATTACTTTATAGCAAATCCAATGTGCTAATGCATATACAAACAATGCACATGGTAACTGTTAGCTACAGAACCACAGGATTTTTGGAGCAAGAAAAAAGTATCTCTGTGAACAGCTTTGCAGGCATCAGGCTGTTCTACACAGTCTGAGTATAACAATGAATGATTTCTATTAACTCCATAATTTTGAAAATAGAGAAGTGAAGATCAGGTAGTGAAATCACTTTGCTAAGGCCCCATGTTGATTAGTTGTCATATGGGAGTGAGATAAGTTTCCCACTTTCTGCTTGATACTCCTCCCACTTCCATGCTCCCTCCCTCCTTAATCATGAAACTCCATGATCCCTATGATGGGAGGTGTAAACCACTTACTTTTATTCCCACACACATTGAAAGAACAGATCTGTAGTTTTTCACAAAATGACATGGTTTCTGAGTCATTCTACAGAGATGGATGGGCTCTTGATTGACAGCTGACTGAAACAGAGAACTTGTTTTATCCCTGAAAGAATTCTGTGTCATTTGACAAAGCCATTACTTAAAAGGAGGGCCACACAATTACATATCCATGTTTCATATAATCTGTTAAAGGTGATGCCAACTTGAAATTGTTTTATTTTTCTCAGTACATGAAGTCAGCATCATTAGATTAAACTAAGAGTCACAGAAGAGGTCAGTCTTGTAAGGAAGAGGCCTTAAACAGCTTTATTTACTAAATCATTTATTGAAGGAAATGAACATGAAATACAGGGTACAACAAAATAAATGAGCATCTTATTTCTCTTAAAAACTCAAATAATTTTGATAGATTAATCTTTCACTTTATGCTGAGTAATTTTATTCAAATCTGGAGATTAATGAGCATAATTATCTAAACATATTTTAAAAATACTAGTCTACATTTGAATATAAAAGTGCCTATAAATCTGATTATGCATGACTCTGTGGTACACACAAACATACATACACATACACTTCACAATAATAAATACACATTTAGAAACGAACATCCTTAATGTTTGAGCAACTTACACCAAAATTCAAGAACCACAATTAAAAAAAATATAGCAATAAGGTAAGTTTTCCAGATTTTATAACATCTTTAAATTAACAATTGTTCTCAAAAAAACTAAACCCAATGGTGTTCTTAGTTTTCTGTTTCTTTTCATAGCAGTGATTTACAAATTTGTTTCTCTTAGACGACAGATTTGGGAGGTTCTCATTTATTATTTTTGAATAATTTATCTGTCCCTTTATTTTTTCATTCTGAGACTCCAGAATGTGCAGATTATTTCTTTAAGGCGGCCCTACTATTCATATGACTGACTTCAGTTTTGTGTTTTTATCCTATTTTGTTCCTCTCAACAGGTAATTTCAAAATAACTTATCTTCTATTTTACTAATTCTTTCTTCGGTATGATTGAGTTTGCCATCAAAGCTCTCAACTGCGTTCAGTCTTTCAGTTCTAAGATTTCCACTTATTCAATGATTTGCATTTATTTTTTGAACTTCTTATTTTGTCCATGAGTTGTTTCCTGATTTCATTTTATTGTCTACATGTCTTCTTGTGGTTCAATAAATTTCATTGAGAGGATTACCCTGAATTCTTTAGCAATCAAATCATAGATCGCCCTTTCTTTAGAATCAGTCATTGAAGCTCCCTTTGGTTGTGTCATGGTTCCTTGATAGTTTGTGACCCTTGAAGTCTTGCATTGGTGTCTATGCATTTGAGGAAGCAAGTACCTTTTCTAATCTTTAGAAGGTGGCTTCCATTGGCAAATCTCTTTATTAATCCATTCAGAGAAACTTGGGTCATCTGAAGCTGTTTATGGAGAGGTTTGCAGCTGAAGTCATCGGGCACACAATTCTGAGGACTAGGTCTGAAAGGGATAAGCATGGTGCATGAGTCCTTAGTAGTAGTTCTAGAGACTATATTTTATTGGTATAAATCTGACACTTAGATTTGTGAAGACAAATCTGGGACCTGTGTCTGTGTTGGTAGACCTGAATGCTGGGCCCATATGGCCAGAGGAGTTCCTGTCCAATATGTATAAATCTAGTAGATCTGGGTTCTCTGGGGTGATTCATTGTGATAGTGGGAGAGGCCAAGATACTTCTTTCAGGTGAGTAGGCTTTGAGGCTTGAGTCATGGATTCTGAGGTAGTACTAGGGCAAGATTAGAGTCTAGAAATGTGGGAGTCACCTGTTATGTGGGGCCTCTGGGACCACCTGGAGTTTGAGTCTGTGAGGGTTGGGTTGGAATTGTGCTTGACTGAGAGCCACAATGTATAGTTGGTCATAGAGATGGTCATAGAGAACATGGTGTGAGGTCCACCTGTGGGTCTAGATACACAAGTTCACTCCTAGAGCCTGTTTTAGTGGGTACTTAATTAGAAGCTCGAAATCACCTGAAGCCATACAAAGAGCCAGAACTCTAGTCTAGAGGGAAGCCTGATACTCATTTCATTATCTTTCCACAGGGAAGAGCAACTCTCCTGTTGGGCTTCTTGGGTGTAGGAAGGGTTAATGACAGTAATGTGAATCTTTCTTTCATAACCTCTATCTTGTTTCTGTGGTCCACTTAGGTGCTATAATTCCTCACCTCTTATAAAGGTATTATTAATTTCAGATGGTCGTTCCATTTGGGGAGTGGCCAGATACTAGAAATCCATATTCCACTAACATCACTGTCCTCACTATTTCTTCTCTTATCACAGGGGACAAAAACGGATGATGACTATTTTGAATTGATAAATACTATGCAAGAGATCAACCTCATCAGAACAGGTCATGGTTAGAACTCACATTGATCTAGAACTCTATTGCTCTAATGTCTATGTATCTCCCTTCACAAAAGTCCTCTCCAACAAGAAGAAAATACAGTGACAATGCAAATAATTACTCTTTCAATCAATACTAATTTTAAACACATTTGCCCTTATGGTGAAAAATGATGTATATCAGTGGGAGGATAAACCATATACTTTTTCTTATCTTACAAATACAAATGATGCCAATCCTGGTTCCTAAACTATAAAAATAAATTTGCAGTGTCAAAACTTTCATCAATTTTTTTGGCTGTTAAATTTGGAAAAGTTCAGATAGATGATGGTCTGTTTAGGGGAGGGAAAATATCACCATTTATGTAAGGATCAGCATAGCTGAGAATTTGCAAGAAAGAGAAATTATTGTATACATTAAAATAAAAAAGGTTTTAGGCAGCTTTTATTTTTCCAGCAAGACCAAAAAATAGAAAGAATTTCAGGAAATGGAAAGCTAGACAACTGATTATATAAAGAAAGGGAAAGTCTGGTTATTTTGACAGAGGAAGTAATTGAGGAAGATTCCAGTCAGTAAGAAACCCCTAAGAAAAACTGGTCTGTAGAACTCTGGACAGATGGTGCTCCATTAGTAATTTCCCAGGAATTTTTGCATAGTGCTGCTGAAAACCCTTTCTCTCTTTCTGAATATTGAACTCACATATACACACAATTTTCCTTAATAGGTGATAGAAATTGCCAACTTGCCTCTTCAATGCAAAGTACTTTAATGTGTAATTCCTAAGAGCAATAGCACTTGCCTCCATAACCACTGTACAATGATAAAATCAAGAAATTTATCACCAGCAAAATATTATAAATTACCTTATAGATCATTGTCAAACTTCACCAATTGCTTCAGTAATGTGTTCAGCAGTACTTTTTCCCTGGTCTACGTAGAATTCAGGATCATTTGTTGTGTCTAGATTCCATGTTTGTTGGTCTCCTTATTTGGGGATGGTTTCTCAGCCTTCCTGTCTTGCATAACACCAATGCTTTAGATGAGTAATAGCCACTAATTGTGGAAACAGCACCTTGCTTTGCATTGGTCTGGTATTTCCTAATGATTACATACACCAGATTTATACATTTTGGGCAGGAACTCCACAAGGGCTGTCTGTGTCTTATTAGTAGTTTGTGTTCATTCTGCTTTTGATGATGTTTTTCTCACAAATTACTTAATAATTGCCAAAAAAACTAATAGCCTACCTTATTAATGGATCAAAGTTAAAACTATTAATAGCTGATTATATATTTTAAAAAGCAATTTTAATAAGAGGTTTGGTTATTTTCAGAATGTATTTTCTACTTGGTGAGAAGAAAATGCATGGAAAATATGACTTTGATGTTTGCAGGAATATTTATGCAGCGCTAAGTGCATACAAACTAGAATGGTTTTGATGATGTTCAATAAACCTCGGGTCTTTAATAATGAAGTACCACTAACATTGCCATGCTTTCACTAAATCTTCCCAAGAACTCATGTATAGATAAGGAAATTGGAGCCTCTTTGGCAACTCACCAAATTCAACATGACTATTCTTTCATCTCCCTGTGAGCCTCATATTCTTAACCTTGCACATATTCATTGAAAATATGGGTTTTGCAATGTGAGTTAAACACTGAGCAGGAGCTATGGGGAAGACCAAACACTGATTCTATTTTCATCCTATTAGATAGCATATAGTACTCCCTCGTTTAAATAGTAATTCAGAGAAAGGATGTGGAAGAACACTGTGGGTGTGGGAGGGGAGTGAGGGCTATGCAGAGTGGGTGGTGGAAGGAAAAGGATTTCATTTTCCCTCACATGAGGCTACATCTGTGGCCTCCTAAAAGGCAAGCCAAGCTGAGTTGGAGGCAGGTATTCTGGGTGACAGGGCCCGTGCTTATGAGTTCATGCACCTTTTCAGAGAAAGCAGGAAGCTGGGTTTTGCTGTGATGGGAACTTAAAAGAAACAACTATATATAGTCCCCAGCTTAGAAAAACGCAAAAGCCTCCAAAGAGCCCCAAACTCTCTGTTTCTATCATCACAAGCTCCAGAGGAACCTCATTTCTTGGCGGGAATTTCATTAAGCAGATATTTGCAGAAGATGTAATGAAATGGAGGTCATGATGGCATTGCACATGCAACCTGCAGACAGAAGATGTGGATTAGGTCTAGACCGGGGGAATGAGTTTGCTGAGCTGCTTGATGTTTCTCTTGAGCTGAGCAGAAAGGAGTCTTCTTCTTCCACCGTGAGTCTTCAATACAAATGCTACACCTATGAAGTCAGCAAAAGGGGAAGAGACTTTTACAATTTTCAATACCTGCCACTGTTGAGAATGCCGACGTTGCTAGTGGATCCTTTGTAAGAGTCAGATCTGAACTCTGAAGAGGGTGGGTGGGGAGAGAAGGTACTGTGAAGGGGAAGTGAAAGCATGGACACTGGATAGAGAATGGAGGTTTAAAAAGTAGCTTGCAATGGGTAGCAGTGTACATGCCTCTCTCCTTTACTCTTGTGAGAGAAGGGCTAAGCCAGGGTATGTGCGTAAACTATCCATGTCACCTCTTTTCATAAGCAGCTATCTGACGTTCTGTCTGGGATCCTCTGGATAAATTCACCATGCCTGGGTCAGTTGTTTATCAAGTGTTATACTCCCATGCTCTCTTCCTTTCTCATGGAGGGTTCCAAAGATTTGGAGTGTTTTGTTCTCTGCTGTATAGCTGCCACCCCCTGCTTCTCCAGTCACACACCTCTTTTAAGAATAGAGCATATCATCTCCAACCTCCTGCCCTGCTTTGTCAGCATCTAAGACCATGGAGTAACATAGGGGTAGATAGAGGAGCAGAGAGCTCAGACACTGAAGTCACGATCACCTTGATGGGAACCAGCTTCCACAATTATAAAATGTGTCGTTGTAGTCAACCCTGCTTAATTTGCTCATCTAGAAAACTGGCACAATAATGGAAACTGATGTCTCCTACAAAGCATGGAAATCCCTGGCTGCACAGTAGAGATTAGTTAAAAACACCATCATCATTGTTTTAATCGCTGCTGTTTCCGTCATCATATTCATCAAGGTCATCATCATCATGAATATCTTCTTGATCATTATGAAATAGATGAGAAAGAAAAGTACCCATTATCACCTGTGTTCCTTCCCTCCTGCCCTTCTTGAATATTCAAGGGACCACATCCTCTCATCATCAGACACCTCCAGGGCCTTCCCCTTCCATCTCCCCACCTCCACGTTGTTTAAAAAAAAAAAAAAGCAAAAGAAAATATCTCAGGTTTAGACATTTCAGACTCTTACTAAATTCTCATTGTGGTTTTTCATTAAGTAAATGTCTTGCTCCTCTTACTCAGGATGCCTTTTTTAAATTATTTTCAAGAAAGGATGTATATTTACATGGAGGAAACACCAAGAGGAAGGGGAAGGCCCGTGTCTATCTCACCCCAGCACCTGTGCGAACAGGCACAGCTGAGCCTAAGGAAGCAGATCAGGGGAGCAGCCCCCGAGTCTTGCTACCAGTTCTTGCTTTCCTTGTGCCCCAAACCATGGCCCAGTTCTCAGCCCTCCAGCTCATGTCTGCCTTGGCATCCACTGCACTATAGAGAGCAGGCTTCAGGT
Source organism: Uropsilus gracilis (assembly GCA_004024945.1). Taxonomy (NCBI): domain Eukaryota; kingdom Metazoa; phylum Chordata; class Mammalia; order Eulipotyphla; family Talpidae; genus Uropsilus; species Uropsilus gracilis. The sequence continues at coordinate 13,637 of PVHY01000301.1, read as the reverse complement.
CCGTTTTCCCAGCATGGGCATGGCTAGACTACAGGACCCGTGGAATGGGACTGTTTGCTCAGCCCCTTCCTCAATCCAAACACAGTGCTGGGCAGGCTGAAGGAACCTGCTCCTTTCCTTCACATCAGTTGTTCTGAGTTACTCGTTCTCAGTCTCACTTTCTGTTCCTCTTCTGCACATGGAAATCACATTCGAAAGGATGTACATGACCCTCCCTCCACCAGACACACCCACCGTGATGCACTAATGAGGGAAATAGCTCTGGTGTGTGTGTGGGGGGGGGGGGGGAGACATGCCCTCGGATCTTGATCTCTCGCGGGCGAGTGGCAGTGACCAGAGCAGGAGGGCTGTCAGGACTTCCGGTGCTCATTCCCACGCAGCCTCTGCATTCAAGACCTTTTGTGGGCCCCGTTTGGGTTTATGATTTGGGGGAACCCCAGGCAGGTGACTCACCAGAGAGAACTACCCTTTGTGCACAGAAAGGATCACCTGTGTTCCGTTCCTGCTGCCCTTTTTGAAAACTGTCCCTGAACTCAAGGGACCACACGCTTCTCATCATCAGCCATCTCCAGGGCTTCCCCTGCCATCTCCCCACCTCCACCTTCTTACAAAACCTACTCACTCTGAGCAGCTGCCAAGTTCTTTGGATTAACAGGAGGGTTAGTGCACGGAGATTCAAGACTAGATGCAAGATTTTAGAGGGCGTTTCAGAGGTCAGCGTGTCTGACAGAGATAGCAGGTGTCCTGAGGGTAAGGTCTGTCCAGATGCCCCGTGAGGTGGGGGCCGTGGCCCTGGGCATCATGCAAATCCATGAGCGGTGTCTTTGGGCATGTGAGTGGGTCAGATAAGCAGTAACTGAAGCATGTGTTGAGTGACTCTGACCTTCCAAAGTACTCCACACGAGAGTCGGGAGACTCCATCGCAGCCCCTGCTCCAGCCACAGGCGTAGAAAGAACAATGGAACTAGTCGTTTTCAGCTTTCACTAGTCAGCTCACCACTCACGATGTGCAGGTGACAAAGTGACTGGTTTAAGGTAAGCCTTAGAGTGACAGCCGGCGACACGGAGGCCAGGGCTGCTTCCTCCCTAGTCCACTGCTTTATTCTGCACGCAACCGTGAGCGCAGCTGGAAAGCGCGGAGCGCGGGGAAGGACGGGATCCCAGCATCACCTGTGGGGAGACTCGCGGTTCTTTTCCTGTTTGTTTCCTTCCGGTCCCAGATTGTCAGACAGAGACGGAACAAGCAGGCTTTGACGGCTACCCACGTGAGCAACTCAGGGAGGGGTCACCAATCCTGGTCAGAAATGAGTGCACCTGTCGGCACTCAGGGACCTGGGGGATTTAAGCCCTGGGCTAGAGCTCAGAAGTCCGTGCTGGCTGAGGAATTCTGGAGCAGGAAGGTGTAGTACAAACAGCCCATCCAGGTAGGTTCTTGGTCGGTTCTGGCAGCTACAGAAGAATGTCAGAGGGCTTGGATTTTACAGCTTTCATGCGCTCAGGGAACCAAGTACACAGACCCACCGAGCAGGGGGGCTGAGAAGGCTGTATGACTAGCAGGTGTGCAGGCAGCAGGGATACAGGAGGCAGGCCTGCTCCCCACCTGCCCCCACCCCTCAGGAATCTTTGTCCTCTCCATCTTTCCCTGTCTCTTCTCCTCTCCTTTCCCCTCCTCCCCTCTCCTGTCTGTACTCATCCTTTGCCTTCTCCTTCCCAGGGTGGTGTTTCCCCTGTGCTGTCCTCTAACACCACCCCTTTATCGCCTCCTCCCAGGCTCCCAGCTGAGCCCACTCAGGTATACGCACTGGGCCAGGTGTGCACAATCATGGGGAGGGCACACCAACCCAGATGCTGGTCATAGAGTCTAATGGCAGCGAAAACCTGACCAGCTCATCGACCCACACATGGGAACTTCACATCTGTTGTCCTGTTGGGCCTATATGGATGTCAACAAAATCGAGATAGAAACTCCCATAACACCCATCCAAGCTCACAGGTGACAAAGCCTGTCCTGGCCCAGCCACTATCCCCTTCTGGTCCCTTAGCATCCTTGCAGCGTAGCTCTGAAGATGGCCTGGTAGGCTCACCACTCCCGTTTTCCTCCTTTGAACTGGTTTGGGAATTATCACAATAAAGTTTCAACTCCGTCGTTAAGTACATCGTGCAGCTATTTTCTCCCTTGTATGTTTGATGCTTCTAAAAATCACAGACCTGTCATAGACTAACTCCAGGCATATGTCTCTCTACAGTTGCTGCTCTTCTAATGATTCCATCGCTAGGCAAGTTGCTTTTCCCTCAGTGCTCGCCATGCCCATCTCCATCATAATCAGATTTAATCCAGAGTCCAACGGAGAATTCCTTTTTTCCAGTCCTGCTTTTCTCTTACTCTTCTCCTGTTGAGCTACCTGAACGCAGGTAGATAGGATGCCATCTTAACTCTTTAGCTCAGTACCTCCATCTCAGCTTGACACATAGAAGGCAATTAATAAACAGCTGTGGAATAAATAAAGTAATCCTCTATCATGCCAGCAAAGACATTGAATAGCTACAGGCTATCAACAGAGCAGATCAAGTGATGAGTACATTAGATGGTATAACCTGCTTCTTTTTTCCACCATAAGAAGGTCTCCCCAGGAAGAAAGAATAAGATGAACAAAAATGCTTGGTAATGCAAGAAATCTGAGTCCCAGTTCAAGAGCAAAGTGGAGAGAAGAGCAGGAGAGGCTGAGCGGGTTGCCAGTCAGGAACTTGCCACCCTTATTTACCCTCATTGGAAGTTTAGACTATTCAGTAGATGGGGTGAAAGAAGGCTTGAAGGAAGGCAAAGATCATTATTCTTTCATTTGTTTTCCACTGCAAAATATGAACATTTATCAATCTGTGTGTCAATCCTCAAATTTCAATACAGAATTAAGTCAAGAAAGAATAAGAGATGGCAATAAATCTAAGCCATCCCATCAGATAACCAAAATAATCTTTACTTTCCCACAAATGAAATTTCTGAGTCAATCATTATTAATTCCGGTGACCATTATTATCTTGTATTAGACATTCACTCTAAAACAACTTATCATTCTAAGCACTTTACATATGTCAGTTCACTGAAGGCTCCCTTTCGGCCTCTAAAAGTACTCATGTGCATGGCTCAATCATGTGTCACGAGCCTTATGCCTGGGATATTCAGACACCCATTTTTGACCCTGTTCTGTAGATCATCCTAAGCACTAGTTTTTGCTCTTCAACTTGAGGAGATCTCCCTAAAATCTGCCTTGGACTCTTCAAGGTTGATTGTACAGCAGTGGACATCCCGGATGGAGTTTTGCAGTCCTTGATGTGGGCTAGATGCACAAGGACAGTAGCTCGAGGTATCATGCACTTTAACAATAAAACAACTGAGATTGAGACCCAGGAACTAAAAAGATACGCCACAAAATCTCCTTATCCAAAATTAGGACCTGCCCTGAATCGCTCATTTCCAGCATCACCCCCACAGCCATGGAGCATTGTTGCCCTGGTTTGAAGCTAAATACCCTCTCTAAGGCCCTGCTGGTGAAGACAGCATTATTCAGGAGAAGGGCTACATGCAGACACAGAGGGCTCTTTCTACAGCTATGCCTGATGACTGTCATCCACTGTGTTGATCCCAGCAAAGTTTTCAACCACGATTCCCCTTGAAAACCATGTCGAGGACAGACTGTCAACAAGTTTGCCCACCTCATCATTTATTTGTTGAGGTGGAGTTTTCATATAATATATCCAATATCTTCCTTTCACTTGAAGAGTGCTATTTGACCTTTGAATCATTGTCAGCATGACAGTTCTCTTTTTAAAAATTAGTGTGCCAAATCCACCCAAGATGATTTAGGACTTTTTTGATCTGTCCTACCAGTCCCTAAGAGTGACCTTGACTATCTACGTCAAATGAAGAGGAAAATGGTCAAAATTAGGGATGCATTCATTCTTACCACAGCAGGAAAGTTTTAGGGAACTGGGTTGCTTATATCAGAGACAAGGATATTTGAGTCATCATTGTCAAATTTCTAAAAGATGGTTAGTTGCAAAAAAAAATATATATTAATGAAGTCATAAGTGGTAGAATTCAGAACCACTTGTAAAAAATATAGGGCAACCTACTTTGGAATAACTGGAGAAAGGAATTTATTATAGTAACCTACAGGATGGGAATTGTTCACTTAAGACGGCAGTGAGTTCCTGTTGGTGTTCACCTATAGACAGGTTGGCCACATGGTGGAGATGTTGTAGAAGGTATACAGGTATTACCAAAGGGGGTTGGGCTCCATGACCTTGACGAGTCACTTTGAAGTCTGACATTTTGTAAGCTTACAAATTCACTTACTTGGGTCTGGTTTGTGCTGGCTATGAACTAGTACAAAGTAGGTTGAGCTTTCAGAAAACTTCCCACAAAATGATGCTTGACTCTCAGCTACAGTATGATTAAATATGACAGCTGAAATAAAACTTAAAGATCACCTCATTTAACTCTGAAAAAATGGGCAGCCCGTAGCCATGAGACCCAAAATGACTTTCTAGAGATCACACAATAAATGACCATCCAGTCAGAGTTCAGCATTTCACAAGGAAGGTCCATTCATACTTATATCCTAAGGATGACTTCAAGGGAAACCGCTTTTCAAAAAGACAGCTGGATGAATAATCTCTACTGTCACTTTATTTACTTAGTAAGTGTGAGGCACACTGGCCTATTTTTATTAGTCAAATGGTTCATGTTTAGCAAAGAGGAAGGAAAAGAGGAACACAGTCTTACACTCAACTTTCAGAGATAATTGGGCCAGAAACAGTAAATTAGCAAAATCATAGGGAGACATCAGGAAGATCATTCTTTACTCAAATTGGTGTCCTGAGAGGCATTTGATAGTAGGCTTGGAGTTTCTAAGGGGATTGAGGAATCCCATTTTAGGTAAAACATGTCCACTCTGGGCAAACAGCAAAGGTAGTTTATATGGTGCTTCTGATAGCAAGGAAGGAAATGTGTTCTAGCAGGCATTTCTCAGAATGGGGGGTGGGGTCAAAAAAGGTACTTACCTTGAGCATTTTTATGAGTCTTGAAATAGCCAAAAAGGAATGAAAGCAATGGTGACCAAATAATTAGTAAAGACAACTTTGAAGACTGGAATAAATGAAAGCAACTTGACCTTAGAAGGGCATAAGCATTTCTATGAATAATCACCTCTGAATGAAAATGACTGCTGCGTATTTCATCTCCTGCATCTGATGACACTGTCACATCTAGAGGCTGAAACCCAGCTCATCTGTGGTTTGGTCATTTCTGTATACCTCTAATGGCTCACATAGTGACATACTCAGTAGGGGGACTCAATTCATAGCTTGTAGGAACAGAATTCTGCAACACAGAAATTGCCAAGACTGATGGCCCTGCAATCTTGCTGAAGGCCAAGGCCAGTCTGTGAAAGCCAGACAGACATCTCCCATTGCTCTTTCCAGATTGAAATGAAATGATCCATCTCCACAACTCCATGTGACTCTCAGAGGATACTGTGAACTCCTCAAAGTCAAGCTCACTACTCCCAGCGCAAAGCTCACTAAATGTGCAGCAAGTTTTAGTTAAACTGAAACAGAGCAACCCTTCCCTGAAATTTCCAAGTTGTAAGAAATTATAAATTCACCCCAGGCCTTCTCCTACTAACATGCTTGGACACTAGTGTGTGTGTGTGTGTGTGTGTGTGTGTGTGTGTGTGTGTGTGTAAATGGATAGAGATATGAGCGTAACTTTGGAGCTTTGGTCTTAGAATCAATGAGATAAAAACTTAGCCTTCCAAGACTCAGTTTCTCCAATTACAAAATAGATAAATTATACCTTCCTCTAGGTTTCTAGAATGATGGGGAAGTTCTAAGATAGTGGATACACCAACTTGCCACATAAAAGTGTCTAGGAAATAATGTGTGCTGCCACTATCAGCAAATGACTATTTTTTTTCCCTCCTTATGAAGACCTCAGTGAAGAAATCACTTTTACCAACTTTTATAGATGGGATTTGAGTGAGTAGGGTCCACTGGATATTCAGGCAAAAGGAAATGTCTGCTAAACCTCCCTCTCCAGAAGACCAGCCACCAAGCACTATATTCTTACATGTCACTCTGCTCCTATAAAATATCATGCAATGTAGCTTTGTTGTTTAACTAAATACAACAGCCATGAGCTTGGTGGGTAATCTTCCTGATGTATATAATATTTTCTGTCACTTCCTATTTTTTCATTTCAGTTTAATTTAACCCAAGGTTTAGAGAGTGGCAGCTTCAGCTTGGGTTTTCCCCACTGCTGAATTGCATCTTCAGGTCTGTTCAGAAAGAGAGATTGAGAAATGAGAATGCAGTAATCAAGATCCTTCCCTTCTCTGGTGCCTGTTAACAGATTTTTCGAAAATACATTTGAACACAGTAACGGTTCCGTTGACTAGTAAACTCCTCTAGAAGGCAAAGATAAATAGTCAGAAGAAAAAATGTGAAGCCCCACAAGGTGAGAGAGCTGTGGACCTGAAACAGTTGGCTGTTGTCTACCTGTGTCCCCAGGACCTATTCTTCCAAGGGAGCAGATGGAATCATGTAACACTCACAGGACTTGGGAGGACAGCATGTGCCTTTCACCCCTTGACACCTCCCTTCATCCTCTCCTACTTCACATATTTGGGGATTTTAAAGCTTAACGTATTGATGGAGAAGAAGAAGCAAACTAAATAATAAAATAAACTCATGGTAAAGCATGATTCAGCTTAGAATACACTTACAAGTGGGAAAAGGATTCCTTTTCCTGGGAGTGAGTCATGTTGAAAACCTTGAGTTCAAAATCAAATAAAATCACAAGAAATACAATTAAATACTAGCTGCTAAAATGGTTCAATATAAATGATACACCACTGTGATTATACAATTTGCAAAGCAAAAAAAAAAAAAATGAAAACTGATTCTCTGGGAAGGGACAACATGGTAACTGGAGATTTGGGGAAATGATAGCAAATATATATATATATATATATATATATATATATATATTTGCTATCATATATATATATATACTTATGAGGTATCTTGGGTATTGGGGACTAGAGCTAGAAGAAAATGCTGGGACCAAAGTTTTTTAACTGGATTGACAATGAAATTTTCATAAAACTTGGAAGTACATAATCATCAAATCTAAAGTCATTGATCTGGGTCCATATTTTAAGCTAAAAGTTAACACTAACTTTGCCATTAACAGTAATATTTCCTGTTTGTCTTCTAAATGGATACCTCAGAGATAAGTTCCCTTTGAAAATCTAAAGGGTTTGTTGTTTGACAAATGTTATGCATTTGGTTAGTAATCTATACATAGGAAAAATACAAATAAAATCCTCAAAGTAATTTCAAAAGTAACATTTTTAATAATTTCAGAGTTCATTAATTCTATTGACATAAATTTTCAAAGTTTTGCTTGAACTCTGAGTAAAAACATTCTTATCTATATACATTGATATGTTTTTTATTGTGCACATGACTTCCTCCAAATTTTCATACATGCACCATTGAGCTATTGACAATTCAACAGAAGGGGAAGAGAAAGATACTTGTATTATTTACAGGGCATAGTGATAAATGTTTTTCCATCTATTTTTGCATAAACTACACATGATGGTCAACTATACAACCCCTAAGAGTCTGTAAGTGACTCAGATCACACCATTTGAGAAAAAATAGACATGAGGTTTGAACAAATTCTATAAAGTGTTCCTGGAATTCCCCTTGGAACTTTTGTTCTAGCAAGCAATAATACTGACTGCTAAGGATTTTCTGAGAATTCAGTGGTTCCAGGCAAAATAACTGAGTGAAGGTTCTGAGCTGGAGAGAAGCTTGCAGCATATCAGTAACTAAAAGAAGTTCAACAGAACTAAAAGAAGTTCAACAGAGGCTCCGTACCTCAGGGATTAGAGCACTGTTCTTGTAAAAGAAGTTCAATAAACTCAGGGGCTAGAGTTGAGATTCAACGGAGTTCAGACCACAAGAATTATGTAGGGGGGATCAGTTGGTCTGGTCTTTAAGAGAAATGGGCAACTATGCATTGCTTTGTGATAGAAACATCTAAGTGATTTAAGAATATGGCACTGATGACCAAGTCCTAATGGATAGGAAGAGAGAAACTTCTCTGTTAGATTGTACTGGGAGAACTCAAAGGAAAAGATGATGGGGATTTGAACTCCACTATTAATTATAGAGAATGTAAGAAATAGATTCAAGACATAGAAATATCAATATACCTTGGTGGTTGATTGGATGAGAAAAAAAGAGAAAGGATAATGACATGATCTTGACATAAAAATCTAGATAAATGGCATAATTTATGATGCTCTTCTAACTTAAATTCTACTGTATTTATAGTCAATTAAAAAAGAATGTAACAGAAGTATTTTCTAATTCAAAATTCTTCAATCAGCCCATCTATACTGAAAAAATTGTCAAATTGTCCATAACATTTTTAAATCTCTGTACATAGTCTCTAGAGATGTTTATTATTTTTAATGTAATGTCTACTTTGGTAATTTTAGAACTCAAGAAAAAATATTGACCGTGATTTAAAATGAATAAATTTGACTTAAACAATTCATGATTGAGTAAATGAATGTCATGATTTGTGCTCTGCATTTACAAAGCTATAAACTCTAGAGACACAGAGATTGCTAAGCAAGAGAATTGAAAGTAAATACATAAATTTATTTGAGAAAACTTGAAAATGAGTGGAGAAAATAACAAAGAAAATTAGGTATAAATAGTAAATTCATTGGTAAGATCATTTATGTTGCAAAACCCAGAAAGTTTTAAAACTTAGCAATATCTTTTCTTATCAAATATACCAGCAAATAGTAGTTACAAAATAAAAGAATTTATGGAGAGATTGTTCATAAGGCCATTAAATATCAATATCAATATGCTCTTACATCCAACACCAGGTCATATGTCTATCCAACTCTGGGTAAGTTTTGGATTAAACTCAAGAATAACACATTCAGTAAAAGAAATCAAGGAAACCAACTGTGGAGACTTTCATAATCATTTATTTACTTAGCAAAATGATAAATCCAAACATTAGCAATGAATAAAATCACAAAGCCCCAATGTTTTGATGCCTGTTATAATGCATATGCACACAATTTGGGGGATACAAGTAGAGATCCAGGTAGAGAAAGAGTCTGAAGTAGAGAACAGAGGTGGTCCCAGGTCGCTAGGGACAACCATTCCAGAGTGGGACAGAACAAAGGAGGGGCTCTGGCAGGAACAAAGGCAGGGGGTCTGTCTGGAGGAAATGATGTGATAGGGCATCTAACATGCCTGAACCCAAGCAAAGGACTGTGAAGAACTGTTTTTACAACACTTTGAAGGAATTGTGAATAAATATTAGTAGAAATGTGAAAGTCAAGGAATCACAAATAAAAAGGGGAAACTCACCCCATCATAAACATTATTTTCAGATTTGGCTTAGTCATTAATGATACTTAGATATTCAAAAAATAAATGTAAACACCCAATAGTCATTTAATTACAGGTGCTCACATAATGATATTGCAATGATAGCAGAAGAAGAGTTGGATAAAAGTAATATCTCTTCACCTCCAATATATAGAATTAATGAATATATATATATATAATTGATCAAGCAAGAAATAGCTTGTTAGCAAAATATTTTGTATGGATTCAATTACCAGGAAAAAAAGTAAAAAAAACCACAATTATAAGTGAAAATAGTTGCATTGTGAAACAGATGCATAAAAATTAATGGCTTTAAAATCATGACCACAATTTTAATTTATACCCTGGTTTAATTTTTATTAAACATAAAAAATGGTTTAAATAAATAAAATTTTATCAAAAGTAATTTATAAAAAAAAATATTGGGGAAGTTACCGAAGGATTTCTTTTGTAATTAAAATGAATTTAGTTTTCACCCATCATGACCAGATTTAAATAATAAAATGTTCTTTTTAGATATCTTCAAGTTTTTAAATGACCTTTGTGTTTTCTCTTGCACTGAACTCATCAAATCCAGAATGTACTAATATCGCAGATAAACAACCACATGTGTAAAGTTCCCTATGTGAGCTCTTTTTCACATCAAACGGTGAAGGTTGATACAATTTTTTCTCAAATCAACAGTAATCTAGACTTTTCATGGGTTCTATTTTTGTCATCAGCAAATGAAGAGCAAAGTAGCCTAAAGAAAAAGTGCTCCAGTCAACACTGGACCTGATGATATTCACAGAATCTTAATCTGAACACAGGAAACATTCCATTATTAATCAAGCAAATATTTGTTTAGGGACTTGTTTGTGATAAAATAGGAACTTCAGTTGAAGAGAGATGATCATAAATGATTATAATGATAGTGAATGAATTATTTCATTTATTTCAGAAACCTCTTCATCAAACATAAAGCAGTCATACTTACTAATGATAAAATAACAACAAAATAATGAAGGCACATACTAGCCATACTAACCCTACAGACAAAAAGATGAGAACTGGATGAAGTGGCCATTTATGGATGATTAGCAGTGAGAATTACTCATTCCAGATTAATATCAATTGAAAACTCACAATATATCAGGAATCGTGTTTGATACGTTGTCAACATTATCTTATTAAATATTCAATTTCCTGAGATAAAATCTAACTGAGAAGTTAGGTAATTTGCCCACAATGACATGAGTATTTATATAAAAAGTTATACATGCCTAGAGAGAGAGAGAGAGAGAGAGAGAGAGAGAGAGATGAAAAACAAAGAGGGAGAAAGAAACAGAGAAAAAGAGAAATAAAACCGAACCCAATGTATATTCAAAACCCATTCTCTTTTTACTGTGTCAGAAAAACTATTTTGTTTTAGGCGTCTGCAGGATTACTTTGGAGAATAAACATGAGATGTTGTGACTACATCTAAAAGAAGGGAATGCAGACAGAGATTTGTAAAAGCAAAATGATTTTGGTTGGGAGTCACAACCAAAGCAAAAACTCTACTTTGCACATATTGAGAAAAAAAAAAAGAAAGAACTGAAATATCACCATGCTTTTTGCTTAAACAGTTGGCAAGATGCAAAATGAAGAATAGTTATAACAAGAAGATATAAAGAAGAAAAGAAAGAATAAGGCTAAGGGAGAACAAACAGGGGAGGGGAAAAGAAAGGGAAGGAAAGAAGGGAAATACAGCAGAAAGAAAAAAAAGAAAATATCTCCTTCTAATAAAAAAAAATACTGTGAAATCACTCCTGCTAAGTAAATCAACAACAATGAAAAAAACTGCACATTATATATTAAATATAAGAACAATTACAAAGACATAAGATCTAAGAAAACATACAATGGTGGGTTTCCTGGTTGGTTTGTTTGGTTTTTTTTTCCTTTTTTTAGGCTCATATGTCTCAGACTGAAAAACTGAAAAATCTGTAACCTAGGAATCCTCCTGAATCAAGAGACTAGCAAAAGAACAGCCTAACAAAACAGAAAACTTTTCTACAATAACAGCTCTATTCCCTCCTAACACATAAAATCACTATGGCTTCATTCCCTCCCATGCCAAGAAAGGCTGAGTGAATGGCCAGATGTTCACATTTTTCTGGCTGTAACCAGTGACACAGTCTCTCCAGAGGGGTGATTTCAGAGAGGCTGAGAGGGGAGTCTGCACTGTCACCTGGCAATCATGAAATACCCCTAGATACACCACCAGGTTGATGACAGAGGACTCCCGATGGAGCTTGAGGATGCTAACTCCTATCCAGCAATAATAAGGACAAGTACCTTGGTGGTGGTGGAGATGACCTCATCCCATCAAAACTATCAGTGCCAATTAGAAGTGGAGAACAGAAGTCCTCTCCTGACCCAGACCATAATATGAAAGGGGAATCTATTGCACTGAACATTTTACTAGAAATGAAAGAAATTTGCAGCTTAATAATCTTACTTTTAATAATCTGTTTCTCAAATTCTTCTAGGTAATGAGAATACTTCCAGGTCTTATATATTTTGATGGAATTATAAACTACATGTAAAATGAGTATAGTCTAGGAAACCGGAGCAGTTTCTTCCATTGTTACAGCGTCACAGTATGCTATGGTCATGAAAGTCAAGATTAGCTTGGCCATCTGCATAGAACACTTCAAGGACCTGGATGCTGTACTGAACTACACATTAAAAATATTTAAAAAGGCTTCTCCCAAGTTGAGTGACCTCTCTCATCTTCCCTTATCTGATTAGTCTGTTTGCATAGTAAGTTCTTTCTGAGCCAAAGCTTCTTGAGACCATCACTGCAGTGAGCTTTAGCTTCTGTCACTTTCCTTTCCTGCCCACCAGACAGTTTCCTGGTTCCAATCTTCCTACTGGAAATGTTGTCAAGTGCACCGAAATTAAGGGAAAATTCGATGCCCTCAGCTGGAGTGACACCACCTAATGGGATTTATGAATTAAATCTCTGTTTTGAATGGCAAGAGTCACAAATGAGTCAGATTCTCCAGAATCTGCCCCTTACATGTATACTCATTCATCTTAGACAAAGACTTTCCCCCTTGTCTATTTCTGAGCACGGTCAGGAATCGCTGCTTCCTTGGAAAGGGTGACATTCACTGAGAGGCACAGGACAGAGGGATGAGTACAGGCTTTTGTCAGAAGGCCCTGATGTCATCCCCAGCTCCCTCACTTACCTCTCAGTCTGACCCATTCACTTGAATAATGCTAACCTTTCAGTTATAGGTGATCTTTGCTATCTGTTTACTGGGCCAGTGTGGAGAACACATAGAACAACACCTTTCAAAGTGTTTATAAAAGGGTAATATTCCCAGAAGCCAGGAACTGTGTGTCTATGATGTTCATTCGTTCTACCTCAGTAGAGATCCTGCTCACAGCTAGAGCCGTGGGCCTTTCTCTTGTTTGGAAAGGTGACTATTAGACTTTTCATGAGGACACAGGTAGAAAAGCTCTTGTGAAGTTAAAAGTTAAGGTGGGTTGAATGATAAGCAAACAGAGCGGTTATTGCTTTAAAAAAAAAAAAAAAGCATGGGTCATGCAGCTTGGGTCTATGCATCTCCATAAGAGAGCATTCTTTGGACTCCTGTTGAATATTAAGATTTGGGTTCATTTCCCAGGAAAGTCCCAGGCCAGGCAGACCTTCAGGTCTCACAGGCTTTACCCACTTTGCCCTTTTCATCACACCCCATTTGGAACTTGGCTGGGTGGCAGGAATATGTCAGCTGGTAATAATAGACTGTGTGCGGGGCATCTACCCATCAGATAATGAGCCTAAGATTTGGCTAACTTCCTAATTAGTTTCATCAGATAACATTTTCCTTCCCTGGGTGCTGACAATCAGACTAAAATATATGAACATTTTACCTCATGTTAGTCAGTTGAGTACAAGGAAAATAAAGAAATTGGGATGCTGCCACATCTAGGTCTCAGATTCAGCTTCTCAGTTGTGGAATTTGTTTCTGGAGGCAAAGTAGATTCAGCTGGGTTTGCAGAGTCTGTTCTTAAAAGCTGCATTTGTGTATGTATAGCTACTTAAGAATCTGTTTCACTCCCTCTCTCTCTAATTCTGTTTTTTTTTTCAATTTGGCTCTTTATTTTGTTTT
>PVHY01000300.1:173391-262788 GCA_004024945.1 Uropsilus gracilis | reverse complement strand
TCCGACCTGGGCCGGTTCACCCCTCCTTAGGCAACCTGGTGGTCCCCCGCTCCCGGGAGGTCACCATATTGATGCCGAACTTAGTGCGGACACCCGATCGGCATAGCGCACTGCAGCCCAGAACTCCTGGACTCAAGCGATCCTCCCGCCTCAGCCTCCCGAGTAGCTGGGACTACAGGCGCGCGCCACCACGCCCGGCTGATACATTGATCTTTACAGCCAAATTACAAAGCAAGCTCACATAACAGCATTCTTTATGGTAGAAGAGTCTAAAATGGATTACTTCTCAGAGAACATTTATTCAAAATATTTTTCCCATACAGTATGAACTCTTGCTTCTAAACACTTATTGACTGCAATATGTTATAGTTATCTTGCCTATGGAGTAACATTTTTTCATTTATAATTGACTGCCTTGCCATTCTGAACTATATCTTATTTAAGAACTCAGGAATCAATAAGAAAAATATTTTTTAATTACAGAAAATTACAAAGAAGATAGCAATAGTCAATACTTTTTATCACTGAGAATTTAGCTCTGTCAACTTGGTATATTGCATATTGTTTTCCTTTCTCTTTCATACTTTTTTGCTTTCTTTTTTCACTCCAGTTTTTTCTTATTTATATTCATTCATTTTTCATAATTTTAATTTTTTAATCTATTGTTTGCAAATTGATTTATGCTTATCTAATGAATTCAAATATTACAGGCAATGCAAAGATAATGTTTTTGAAAAATCACTGAAGTCCCATCACCCATAGTTAGAATAATTTTGCTATTTATAAAGAGAAAGATAAATATACTGTCACAAAAGATGTACCACATTCTGGTTAGAATTTTCAAAATATAATAATTACAGACTACTCAATATATAGTGAAAATCATAAAAAACATTCATGACAAAAATACTTATTTTTCAAAATATGCTTCCATGTTTGGTAACAAATAAATTAAAATGCAGGTTGAAGTCATTCTATTGTAAAATTTACATATTTCAAGATTATGCAGATAATCAAATATATCTAAAAAGTTGTTCAAAGTTTTAAAGACAGTACTATGAATAGTTCATATGTACATTGTCTCAAGTTTCGCTATTTTGATATCGCTGACAGACTAACTGCTAATGTATTTATAAAGCCATTGGTAAATTAAGTAATAGTTCTTCAACTCTCACTGGTTTCCTAGCAGTGTCCTAAGGAATGGACATATACCTATTGCTTGAAACAATCCTCTGAAGTAGGTTTCTAAGAGAGGATTAGCTAAAACAGTCTGCTTACATATCCTATGTTCATAGATACATCACTCCTTGCTTCACCACAAATATACGTAGATAATCAAAGGCAGTTCTTGGACCGTAAATGTGTAAATGTCAGTCATAAATGGAACACATGGTTTAGGTAGAATTTCTCATATAAAAAAAAATCTCTTTTTTTTTGCCTCAATATTTTCTCCTTCTAAGAAACATCCTATTTAACACTATTAGCAGAAAAACAGAAAACACATCCAGACATCTACATCTGTATCCTTAATGAATGAGGCTGCATTCCAAGTTTTTACATGTTGACTTTGGTACTTGTTGTAAATATTAACATTTAAATACTATGCTGACAGGACAAGGGAGGGATTGGGGAACCTTTCGAGGCTTCTTAGGATAGCAGCATTAGTCACCATATGTTCTCTCAAGGTTGTTCAGTTAAATATGAAATTCTGTAAACAATGAACATTAAGGGTTCAGTATATGTTTCAGTACATGTTTCATATACTGTTTGGAAAATAGTTACACTAAAATATTCAATACTTATCTGATATTGAAATTTAACTGGGTATCCTCTGTTTTATCTGGCATTGCTAAAATAGGCAGCTTTTTATTTATACAATATTTTAAGTCTCATTGCCACTTTCTCAAAGAGAAAGCATAAAGATATGTTGATGATGAGTCCTTAGTTTCACATTATTTTTCTCCAGTGACTTTGGATGGCCCAATGATTATCTACCTAAAACACTTGGAGCACCATCAAATCATTCTTCATATTTTACCAATATTATCACCTTAATGTAGGTCCTTTAAAGTGTACACTTTCTGCACTGCTTAAAATCATACAAAGACTACATATTGCCTGGAGAAGAGGGATCCTTAATATGATATATAAGACCCTTCATAGTGCCTTACATACATCACTTTATTTAGAGTTTTTCCTTCCTGTCACACAAATTCCAGCTTGGTGAAATTAATTCATATATACTAAGCACAACATTTGACCTATGTTATTGCTATTGTCATGTTTTGCTGCTTTAAATAACCATTTCCACTACTTATACAATTCTTTCAGCCTTCATGAAATTTTGTCTGTAAATCTTGTGATCTACACTCCTTTGTTTTAAATATTTTGTTATTCAAATGTTAAACTCCTCATTCTCTAGTTGTATGCTCTTTAAAATCAAGTGCCATATCTCCATTTCCCTTATATTTTATAGAACATAGAATGCCACGTTCCAGGAATTAGCGTTCAGTGAATGAATATAAAAAAATAATTGAAATTTCTTGAATTCTATCAGGAAATGTCTGATTTAATCAGAAAATAAAAAAGAATTTTCTTCCATTTCTAAAGTCTTACTATTGTTTGGCAGATTTTTGTTCAGAATATAGATGATATAATGATATTTATATTATCATAAAAATTAAATGTATATGGTACTTAATTATCATAAACATTCTTTTGATGATGTGAATTAACGTTTTTGGGAAAAAAGCAGAATAAGTTATATTTTCAGTACAGCAAAAAGCAACTATGAAAACAGTCATATTGATGGCTTATTTTGTATTGTTCAGATGGGACTTTATCTGATGAAAAACATTTTAGCTCTGTGGGGTATTAGGGAATACTTTTTTAAAAATACGAAATAAAGATGGCATTTATTTATAATTCAGAATGATTCATGTTCCCTTTCTAACCTACATGTTGTTCCCACCTCTCCTCCAGTTACACAGTTGTAGGCAGATTTTTAATGCATGATACAATTGTGTAAAACTGTTTTAAGAAATTTGTTTATGCAATAGTGTTGTTTAAATCAAAACTGAAACTTTTACAGTAAAACTCTCAGAAAACATTCTCCTTTATACAAGTAGAAGGGTAAAATGGCAGGGAGAGGGAAAAAATTAGCTTAAAACTCTGAAAGAAACTAGCAGCAAAAAGTTTTATGTGAATGATAAATTATATAGCATGTAGAAGTTGATAATTGCTATGAAAAAAGAAAATGTAGAGTAGGGAGAGGAGCATCAAAATTATAGACATTGGAGGCAAATTAGAATTTTAAATATGTCGGTAACTGTAAAGAGTTTCACTGAAGAAGACTTGAGCAAAATATTTTGAGAGTTGAGAAAGTTTGCCATATCGGTATTTGAAAGAAGAACATCTCAGATTGAGGGAAAAGGACACGGAAAAAGTTCCAAGTCAAGAACATGCTGACATGCTCCCCCAAAAGTTCAGAGTGGGTGGTAGAGGGAAAGTGAGAAGGATACAGGGTTGATCAGTGACAACCAGGTCAGTCAGACAGGATCATTGCTAGAAATTTGCCTTTTGTTGTGTTTGAAATGCAGCTATTGCAAGCCTTTGAACATTTTCTACCTGTTATGTCATCCACCTTCAGTCTTAAATTCTATTTCATTCTTAGAAATTTTCTCTAATTTTTTGTTAGAGATATTTGTTTTTGTTATAATTTCTTATTGCCTTATTACATTAGATGATATAATTTATTTTTAAACATATAATTTATCAATTTTGTATTTTGCATAAAATTTACAATACTCAATGTTTGCATAAAATTTACAATACTCAATAAATATATATATATATATATTTCTTTTGTTTAGCTCCTCCTAATTGTTTCTTGGGGATATGCTTAGTTCAAATTTGAGTTCCATCAGAAAGAATTTCTGTGTGTTTGCTTCAGCTATCTCAGTACCAACATGGGACAATATTAAATTAAATGGAGCTTTTTCAACTCACATAACTAATTTGTAGGATTTATTATGGCTAACTAAAGAAGGTTTAGTTGTACCTTCTATTTTTAAAAAAAGAAATATGAAGTAAACCTCCTGAAAAGCAAAATGAGATTCCTATTTTCTCTGGGGGGTATTTTTTCCCTCTTTTCTTAAGTATTTCAAGGAAGAAATAACCAAGTTAGCATTTGCTTCTTATGTAGGAAACTTTATTTTTTCAATGCTGACTTTTTTCAATTCTCTTTTTTAGCTTGTTGTTTCTAGAAATTCCTCTCCTTAATGAGGCTCCAGACATTTTCCTCCAGAAATTTACCCTAAATATGTTCATAAATATGAAACTCAAAGACAGGAATCCAAAATGCTTTAAAGAAAACTCTGACTTTGTCCTCATTTACCTTCCCCTTTCTGTTTTTTCTGTTTGGGGACCTACAGACTTTTTTCTTTTATGTCACTTCAGGACATCGGCTTCAGTGATTTCTTTAGACACTCAATCTCGAAGGTTAGGGAAACAAAATAAAAATAAACAAACAAGTGGGACTACCGTTACCATACCAATCCACCCCAAAATGTGATAAACAATTGTAAAATAATTCTCACAGCTTAGAAAAATGTCATAAATTTGCCTGCTATAAAGGAAAGCATGGGCTTTGTATTTAAGACATCTAGTTTCAAATTCCTTACTAGATGTGTGATCTTGGGAAAAATTGCTTAACATTGGTAATTCACTCTAAGAGTAGTGAACATTATAATTACTTGGAAAACCTGTTGAAAGAATTTTTAGGCACACATGTCAAATGTTTGGCATTTAGTTATTGCTCAATAAATTAAACTTATTTTTATTCATGAATTACTCTTTGGATAGGGCTACAAAATGACATAAACATGTCCTTTAAAGGCCTGGAGATGTCATATCATCCATATTGCCAGGCAGGCCTGTGTCTGAGGCAAGAGGAAGAGACAGACGAGCTCATTAACACCTCAACTCTCTTTCTTCATTAATCTAAAGTCCTCTGCTGGTGTATGATTTTACTTATCTCTGGGGTGTTGAAGGTTTTCTCTGAAAGAAATGATGTTTACATCATTTAGATAAATGCCTTGGGGTTTCTTAAGCTATTCCATTCTTACTTTTTTGTACTTTCTCTTTACTAACAATATTAGACAGTGTTTACTTGACAATGATTTATGCATCTCAGTTTTTCAAATATCCTGCTACTGGTGATTATACATCCTAAGGCACTTGTACATAATTTACTCCCATCTCAGCAAATGTATGTGGACAAAAGGTATATTCTTGCAAAGAGAGATAGACTAAAAACAACAAAAAACTTTTTATTTCATTCAAATGTAGTGAAGTGCCACAATTGTATTTTCTCCAGGAACTTATAGACAAAATAAATGAACTTCCTAAGAGATATTTGCAAGTTGCTCATTGGTGTGAAAAGTTGCACTTAATTTTTAGCAGCCTAAGTAAAAGGTTTTCTTCAGAATATTTTTATTATCCAGGCTTGATAACATCCAATACATGATCTGCATGTTTAGTTTAACACTCTTTCACAATTTCTGCATGGGTAAATAATTCATTTTAATGAAACCAATAAATAATGCAATTGTTTGACTTCAGTTATCCAATTAAGTCATTTTAATTTGTTCCCTTTAGTTTTCATTTGTTTAATTTATCGGTTATCATTGATTCTCATCTTGCATTTCCACATTTGACTCAGTGTCACAAATGTCATGATTTACTTGATTTTTAAGATTTCCATTGCAAATGCTATAAGTTAGTTTTTAAAAGATAGATTTTTGTGTGCCATTGTAAAAAAGGAATCTATATTGTTATATTTAATTATATAGACATAATTTCCATTTTCGTTAACATGATTTATTATCACTTTCTTAGAATTTTTATTTAATATTTGATCAATGTATAAAAGATTTAGAAACTATTTATGCGAAACAGAGAATAGATACAGATTAAGAAACAATCGTTTACCTCAAAGTTCCTTTCAGAAACCTCCATTTTTTCTCTTCTATTTAACAACACAACTTATATTGAGCTTTGTATTTATTAAACTTTTTCATTTTATCATTTTATAGTTTTATCAAGAATTATTAATTTCTCTAATATTTTTATTTCAATTGATTTAGAACTTTTCATTGAAGGAATCATGCTACATATGTTCTTTAATTGCTTTTTCTACCTCAATGATACTTTTAAAAATTATCTATCTATCTATATATATATTTCACATCTTTGTATTCCCTGGGGCTCATCCACCACCTCCCCTCCCTGACCACTCCCACCTATGCCCTCACTCCCGGTTGTGTACTTTAGTTTGGTTAGCTTGTTTTGACTTTTCCTCCTGGCCTTTTGTTTGTTTTTCCTATATACCGTTTGTTAGTGAGAGCATTTGGTATCTGTCTTTTAATTTCTGACTTGTTTCTGCTAATATGATTTCTTCTAGGTTCATCCATATTATCTCAAATTCATTGAAATTGTCATTTTAATTGATGAATAATATTCCATTAATTGATGAATAATATACCATATATATCATATCATATCCTTTTCATCCAGTCATCTGTTTTGGGACATTTGGATTGTTTCCATGTCCTTGTAATTAATTATAAATAGTGCTGCAATAAACATCCGAGTGCAGGTGTCCCTTTGTATAAGTATATTGAGGTCTCATTTGGGTAGATTCCCAGAAGAGCAATTGCTGGGTCAAATGGTAGTTCCATTTTCATTAGTTTCAGGGTCCTCATATTTTCCTAAGAGTAATATATACTACTGCAAGTAGTACAATTCCATGCTTCCAGTTGGGGGCAACAATAGTTTTTTCACTGAGAGGATAAGTTCTACTTCATGAATATACTGCAGTGTGTTTATTCATTTTACTTCAGTAGTCATTTAGATTGTTTCCATTTTTTAATTTTTGCTATTACAACCAATAGTGCCTTGAACATTTCCCTCTATGACTTATACAGAATAGATGTATTCCATATCTTTTTCTTACTATGCTCTGTGTTCCTAGTTTCCCCATATCTGTAATGGTGGTAGGGGAGGGATGTCTTTATTTTTGGGCAGTTATGGGATTTAAATGAGATATAAAGTGCACAATAATTTATTATATGCTATTTAATTGTTGGTGAACATGTTGCTTTCTGGCTCATATGTACAACACAACATACGATTTGAGATATGAGTTCTGTGTTATAAGCACCATAACCTATATTATGATCAATCATGAGTAGTTTCCTATGTTCTAGTCTCACATATATCCATGAAAATACAATTTTTGCTGGAAAACTATCTAAAGAGTTATGAGAATAAGTTCTTGTCTGTGAATGGAACAGGAAATAATAAACTTTCTTCCTGTCTTCTTTAATATATGTTCCTTTTTATTTTTTCCCCTTCCCATTTGTGGAAATGATTGCAATTAGAGCAAATGCCTTGGACATGGAGAAGGAAGCCACCACACACTGAAGATGCCAGTATTGCTTTTCTAACTTACGATCTGAATTGGAGCACTAATTTTAGGATCTTTTCTTTTTTCAGCAGCTAAGCCTACTGTAACTAATCTATAGGAAGTAGACAGAGGAGAAATTAATCAAATCTAGTTGTCATAGGTAGAATTTGTTGACATTACAACCCTGGTTAGAGTAATTGAGTAAGACAGGAAGGAAATCTTCATTTGGCATATCATCTATTAGTAAAGCTGTGTGTAAACTTTGGTTAGAGGGAGGGAGAATCAGAGATCAAATTTAACCAATTAAAGGCCACTAGTTAATAGTCTAGTTGATCTTTCTTAAACATTAATTGTAAAAATGGTCCAAGGTATATGAGGATAAGTATATCTATAGATTTCTTAGGGTATTGTAATGTATGACAATAGTTAATCCATAAAATGCTCATCAAAGAGTAGTTACTGCAGATGGTAGCCAGCTCTTTTGCCACATACAGTCAAGTAGATGAGTTTATTTTGTGCAGTTTTTGCTTTGCTTTAAGAAGAGAATTTCTATTGTTTATAAAATGGTTGGGAAGGAGAAAAAATATTAAAGCATGAGGCACATACAAATTCAGTCTCCGAGAAGAAAGTAAAACAGATCTAGATTATAGAAAACAGGAAATAGTTATTTATTAATTATATTAAGCAGGAGAGAAAACTTTACATGCTGATAGGAAGAAATGATGCTAGGGATATGCATGAGCTGATTGTGGGAGAAAAGAGAATGTGATAATTTCAGTTTCCTCTGACATAAAATGTTGGTCATTTACTGAGATAAGACAGCAAGTGATTTGATTGGGATATCAGAAACCTTTGGATTTGTAACATTCTACATAATTGTGTGATTTCTTTTCAGCAATTCATCAGCTATAGTGTGGAGATTATATCATTTATATTCCATTTTCTTAATGTAATCATTTTTTAGATAAGCAGGATACAGAACAAACAGCTTATCAACATGTTAATTTGACCAGTGTTGTTATTTGAGGGCAAAAGGGTCAGATCACAAAGCTATCAGAAGAAAACACAATTTGTGATTTTGAATAAATTCCCTCTTATAGCTCAAGTTGTTTTTAATTTGAAAACTATAGTATAATTTGAAAACTACAGTCAATGGGTCAAATAAACAGCATATTCTAACTTATTACATTCAATTCAGTTTCAATTAGAATCAAGCAAGTTACTGATTGGGGTGGAAAGGGGTATATTGTACAGCCTCTGCTCAACTTGAACAAAGGAGATCTAAAAATAAGAAGTTCATCAGTTTCCTAAGTGATTGAGTTAATCACTAAGTGCTAATATTCATGTATTGCACTGGAATCATAATAGTTTTGAAGAGTAGATGCTTGTATGAATTTTAATCAGGGAAAATATTTTCTAATTGAATAAAGATCATAGATGATAGTATGATAACTGATGCATAAAAGTTCCAAACATCATCAATAATTTCAAAGATAACTGCATTTTCAAAAATTATTTTATATGTTTCAAAGTCAGTTTATTAGATAATTATGTTCAGGGGAAAATTGTGAATTCGTACAATTGACCACAATTCATTTGTATAAGGCAGATGAAGATATATGATTTCTAATTAAAAAATGCTGACATTGGAGGTATATCATCTATGATTTTACTGAAAACTCTAAATAACTAAAGTTATAGTGGCATACATATATGGTAGATAGATGATAGATAGATGATAAATAGATAGATAGATAGATAGATAGATAGATAGATAGATAGATACTAAGAGAAAGAGAGGACATAAACTTTAAAATGGAGAAAGAAATGGAGAAAGGAGTGAGAATAAGATTTCAGTTTATAAGTCATTCAAATGATTAGAAAGACAGCATTCACATCTATTTCCAGCTGACCTTAATAATCTTATTATTTTGGATTTGCACCTCATTAGCTGTTTAATAAGGGGGTAATATTCACCCTGATTTCCTCACAGAACAGGTGCTGAGACCTTGGGTCAGTAAAGAATGGTAAATACTTTTTTTTCATTGCTCTGTGTGACCCCTATGGATTTTCAAAAACTCCAGTTAAACCAAGCAAGTTATTTCATCTCCACATCTGTAGATCTAAAGAATTTTTAGAGAATAATAATCTTATCAATTTGAGGGTGTTTTTTAAATAGTTTCAACTTTATATCAAAACAATCTAAATCCTTGATCAGAAAGAACAATTCTATTTTCCCATGACTGCTCTATATTAACTGCTTCCTGAAACTGAATTTATATTTATTAACCTGGGGTTCAGCTACAACAAATAGGTCTTTAAAATAAAGACTTTCTTTCTAATGTTCATAAGGCAACTGGATTTTCATTTATCTGCATATCTACCTAGGAACATTGCAATGTTCATAGTGTTATGTGTTGTTACATCTATCCATGAGGCCATCACATTGAAGACCCTACTTTATTAAAGTCTATATCCTGACTCTCTTACCTTACCAAAGTATGTCACCAATTTCTTTTGTTTTTAGAATTACCAGTAAATGCAAGTACTAATCTAGATATATCTAGAAATAATTTTCTGGAAGAAACTATGACTCTGTCATTAGAAGGCTAGTAGAAATATAAGCCTCTTTTAAGTAGCTCATTACATATGTAGTTAATAGTGCATTATAATCTTTGAGGAAATAATTGAGGTTGCCTGACAATATTAAATTTATGTCCAAATCAAAGATAAAAAGAGAAAAAATATGTCATGGTTGATATTTTCATTTCAATTCATACATATGCATGCTTTTATGTTCACATATTATACATATGGTGTATATATGTTTATAATGTACTTATCCGCAGTTATATAGGATTGCTAACTTTATTATTTCTATACTAATAGTGAAGACAATGTTTGAATTTTCTTTGAACTTAACTCTACACTTGATATTAATTTAAAGAATTAACTCATGGAAATTTTTAGCTCAAAGAATATTTACCAAATTATACTGAAATAATCTATTTTCGGTAGGTTTACTTTTTGCCATCAGCTTTCCCTGGTATCAGCAGTCTTGTCAGCTTCTTTGCTTGTTGCAAGCTTCTCTGCGTGGCCAAATAGTTATTAGGTAGGTCATTTGTCACAGAACATAAAAAGAAACAATTCACTACTTTTGAAGCAGGGAATCCAAACTTACCAGCCTGTCAGTAATTCTTGCTATAATTCCATCTTTGCATTATCAGGGAGATTAGCTGCCAGCAAGCAGTCTACTCATGTGCAAAAGTATAGCAACATCTTGGAGTTAGTTTTCCATGTACACCCATAAATTTTTATGAGGTGTATATGTTCTGATCAGCAGAAAACATTTAAAGAAAAAAATAAATAATATTTCTCTTTGAAAATGAACAACACATTTTACTTTTTAATGAAAACACAGTGATTGCAAGACATGATTTATTTTGAAGGACATCTTTTTAGTGGAAGATTTTGTTCCAATTCAAGGCCATGCTCTGGAATTTAAAAGAGTTGACACTAGCAGAACTGAGTGCTGATGTACTACCTAGTCCATATGACCTCTTTGTCAACCAGACTCAAAAAGTGCACCAAAGCAGGAACTTACTGAACATTTGATGCTACAGTTGAAAATTTATTTGACATAAACAGTCTTCTCTTTCAAAATCATATATGTATGTATGTATGTATGTATGTATGTATGTATGTATGCATATAGTTATACCCAAATTAAACTTGCCTGCTTTAAACAGATTTCTTTTCTGCCATGCTTCTACATTGGAAGATATATAATAAATCTCTGGAAAATTCTTACAAATATATGAAATAACACATGA
The DNA here is from genome assembly GCA_004024945.1 of Uropsilus gracilis. Taxonomy (NCBI): domain Eukaryota; kingdom Metazoa; phylum Chordata; class Mammalia; order Eulipotyphla; family Talpidae; genus Uropsilus; species Uropsilus gracilis. The sequence goes on along the minus strand of PVHY01000300.1, from coordinate 251,487 downwards.
CAACAGCAGTTTCTTAGAAATAATACACCAGCTATGGTTACCTTTATAATCTTAATGCCAAGTCAAATATATAGCCCTTCAGTTGCAATGCAGTTCATAGATATCAATCATAGAAATCAAATGAAAAACAGATTCAGTGAACAAAATCTGTTAGAATTGCAATCAAAGAATCAGGTTTTTTAAAAAATGTATTTTTCAAATACTCCACATTCCTAGTTTTATTGAAGTTATTTATGATAGAGACCATTTTAGCAAAGGAATGGACTCAAGAACATCAATAGATTTTTAATATCAAAATTTGAAATCTATCTCAGGATCAGATGACAGTAAAAAAAAATAGGACACATTTTCTGATTTTAATGGTTTTATAGTGGTTGTATAGAGGAAAACTGGTTATATGAAAATTATGAAAATATTCAATAATGTTAGCAGTTACTTTGAGATGGTTCAGAAAAACAAATTTCTTGTATAATGTGTACATTTTTCTGTAAATTTGAAGTTTTTTCAAATAAATAAACAAAATGGTAAATAGAGCCAAAAAATTAGAATATTTCTGAAATTCAAAAAAAAAGTAAAGAGAAAGTAAAAGAATGAATGAAACCTCTTATTATTCTTAGTCCTTTTCAAATAAACTTTGGTGACTTTGAAATAAAACTTTAAAAGTTTTATTTTTTTATAACTCTTTAAAGACTCAAAGATAAATAAGTCAATTTTGTTTACTTTTTAATGGCTCCAAACTTATCTGCTAAGAAAGGTAGGAATGGAGGATAATTCAAAAACATGCCAGAGAACAGCATACATGACTCTCTAATAGCTGGTGATTTATTGGACTTTTGTGGTAACCCTGTTTTCTTCCTCTTTGGTCTGATCTGCTTTGTCAATACCCCATTCCTATAGAGTGATTTCTGGAATCCTTCCTTTACCACAGTCAACTCTGGTCCCTAACATATTCCCAGAACACCAAACCACCATTCTCGTCCAATCATCAATCACCACCCTAAACACCAATTCCCCTCCAAACTAAAGCCATGGTTAATACTGTGCCAGATGAGACAACCCTCTTATTTGGTCCCTTGCTTCCTTATATCTCTTATAAGAAAGACTTCTATCTGTTTCTAAGTGGACTTCTGCCTCAGAATCTGACAGCATTTTAGGAAGAATATTATTAGAATTTGCTACTGATTGTTTTAACTGTATAACATTAAACTCAGAAGAATTCAGTCCCAGTAGTACATGCACATTGAGTACAATATTGATGTGCATTATCCCTTCATGAACTCCTTATCTTTACCAGTGATAGCTGATGAAAATAACTGGACATAAATAGTGAAATATGCAAAAGTTTGAAGGAAGGTCTTCTACACATGCAGTATGCATCACCAATACAGCAAATGAAAATAACATGCTACACATATAAAAATAAACTTCTTTGTATACCAATCTGAAAAAAAAATACTAGCCTAACTATGCAAGTGACTATTTTCTAGAAATAGTAGTCCTTAATCAACCATGTAATTTGTGTGTGATATAAAAAATTACCTTACCTTATTATATTGCTATGTAAAAATAAATAAAATGCTATCAATGATTTCTCCTTATCTGTTCATTGAACTGAGAAATCAAGAATTTGTCACAACTTCCTCATTAGAAGTTAAAACATTTCTATAGAAGATACAGGCTGGCTTCTTGTGTCCTTAGCACAAATCTAGTTGCTGTCCTTTATAATTGTAGGTTTGTAAAATCAGTTAAACAGTTTATCATATCTGAAACTGCCTCTTAAGGCAGAGGTTTTAAGAGACTACCAACTCTTTCTTCCCTGAGATGGGTAAACAAACAAGTCTGCTGGAAACTTAACCTAAACCTGAACATAGCAGTTGAAAACCGAAAATACTCAAGAACAGAAGATGGAAAAGGTCAGAGCTGGGAGCAGTGGAGAACAACTCTAGGCTGACCCAAAAAGTTAGACTCACTGCTTGGCTTTGCTTAAAACACCAGACAAAGAGCAAACCTCTCCATTTCCATGTCAGTGTGGAGTCGGGTCAGACTTTCTGGCCTCCTTCGTAAAGAATAAAGATGTTGTCTCATTTTCCTCAAACTGGAGGAAGGTTCCATGACTGTCTCTTGTATCTTGTAAACTTAACCAAGTATTCGCACAACGAGCATGGTGTTTCTTCAGATGGTATTTCGAAACACTGTACCTTCAATTGAACTGACATGACAGTCACTGGAGGGTGGAACCAAAGTGGAGGCACATAGTATCCCTTATTTGTAACACAAATGTAAACCTTTCGGATATTTCTGTGGTATTGTAAACTGTATGTCTCTTAAGCCCTGTGTCTTTAAATCATACATCAAATTGCAGGTACCAGCTGACCACTTGTTCAATTTGTTCCTTTCAACTTTTACTTTGTATTTTGCTTAGATTTAAGGTCTTTTTTTTTCACTACTTGGCTTTACTTTCTTCTTTTGATCATATGACTGTCCTTTCAATTGGATAGTAAAACCTCACCCCTAGGATGGACTGTACTAAATGAAGTTTAAATTCACAAGTTGGCTAGTATACTATAAAAGGAGGTGTCCAGAGTTTTTAGGGGAGATTGGAATGACACAGTAAATTTAGTGTGTAAAACCTGGTCAGCTAATCCCAGATGCTGTTCATGGGTGGTCGCAAAGAGCATGCACCTCTCTAAAGATCTAAGAAATTTGTGAGAGGATCACTGACTTTTGTGAAGTTTTTTGAGATAAATATTTTTGCAGGCCATTGATGAAGACAGAATTGTTGTCATACTGAACTAGATTCTAATAACATAGTAATCTGTGGGTGTTATCTGGCTTTTAAAACTATAAATTTTAAAAGTATATATAGCACCACTCTATCCTTAAACATATAGACTATGTAATATTAGCAGATCACAGATATTTTCTTTTGTTGTGTTATTCCAGAAACTGGTATCGGTTAATATCCACATCCAAAGTTCTACCCATTCCTAGAATCTCCTTTTATCACTTCTCTTTACCATGGGCCAGGTGTGTCTTTAGTTTTGTGATGACTGATAAATGATGCTTACTTCTTCCTTAGGTCTTTCACATTATCAAGTTTGGATGGGATGGCAGACAAAAGTAGGCTTTATTCTTTCTTGTATGTTCCAGCTTATACTGTTCTCCAAAATTCAGGATCCAGTTATGGATCCTGAAAACAGGTTTTGTGATCAATCTTGTGATAGACTGAGATACCACACTAGAAAAAATGCAATGACCTTTGCTAAATTCATAAACCAATCCTCACAATTACGTTAGGTTTAGGCCCTGAAACAGTTCCCTTTTGCTGTATCACTTATTAGGTTTCATTTCTCTGATAAAATCCTGGTAGAGGTAGGACCTTATTAATTTGTTTATTTTGTATTTTAATGGACCTACATGTAACAGCATGCCCAGTATTAATAGCTCTTATAAATCCTGGTTGACTGGTGATGATGGTGTACCTGGTGTTTCTCACTAGAATTCATCTTTCTCAAAGGCTTTATTTACTTTTCTGCTCTACTTTTCTTATTCACTTTTAGTCTCTTGGACTGCAGCAGTTGACACTTCCAGGTAGTGTAGTTGTTGATATTAGTGAAATGTTGATATTAGTGAAATGATATAGAGAACTAGTGAGCTACTTAGGAAGACAATTAAGTGGACCACTCAAATTCATCCTTACCTCCAGAGGAGGAATCCAGAAAAAAAACTACAACATTGAGGTGAAGAGAAACACACTATATGTATAGTAAAGTAATTCAGGAGTTTCAACAGAATTCTAATTATTAAATCTCTTCTGTATCAAAAGATACAAAATATCTTAAAAAACAAAACAATAGAATTAATAAATAAAATGGGAGATATTTAACTCAGAAATATCACAATTTAAGAATTAAACTGCTCTACTCCAAACTTTTTTCCATGAAAAACATTTAATTTGATATTATAATGACATAATAAATTCAAGTAATGCACAATCTTACTACAGAGTACATATAGATCATTTATTTTATTTAAATAGAAGATCATATTGGAGATTATTTAGTCAGCATTTTTCACCTGTGTTTTTAGTTGGGTAATTGTAGATGTGAGAAGTATCAGAGTACGCCTTGTAAACTTTGTACTTTTAAGTACTTGTGTGTTTCACAGTAGTTTAAAATAATGTAAACAGGAAAAAAAACACAGCTTTGAAATTGTCATGCTATTCATCAAAAAAATACTGTTGGGATTCAATTTCTTCGCTGTAATTCGAGTAGACTGTCCATCAGAAGCACTTTGGTGTAAAAGTTCAGAACATGACCAGTCTTTTTCCTTAGTACTGACTATCTAGATATTTTTCTGATCACCCAAAGAAGAATTCTAACTTAATTTACAAAATGGAACAGAAACAAAAAATAATTAAGATGAAGTAAATAACCTACACAATTGTGTTTAAGTTTGTCCTGTTGAATACTTGACCTCTAAAAATAGTGCATTTTGTATTATTTGAATTAAAAAGTACATGCTGCTGCTTATCAAGAGTCCTATGTGACTGCTGGTGTTTTGGAAACTATTCATTTATGTAGACATCCACTCATTTATATAATATGTGTTCACTGGTTGCATATTCTGGACTAATAATTATCTTCTTTGCTGGGACTTTAATGATGAGGAAGACAAGTAGGGCCTCTGTCATAGAACTTGTGATCTTATAAAAATAGATGGAGATAGACAAAAAAACCAATGAAACAAAAATATTTTCTGACCACTAATAAAAGCTATGAAGGAAGTAAACATGAGGTGTTAAATAGAGAGTAATTGAAGAGGATGGCTTTAGAGTATACAGTTAAAGTTCTCACCAAAGTTTGCATTTACGACTGAGGTCTGATGTATGAGAAAATGGTTCCTTGTACCTAAGACCAGAGTCATGAAAGAATTAGGCAGGAAATTTGGTTAGGAAGGAAATTTATTGTAACTGCAATTAGACCCCTCTGAATGGTTTTTAAAAAACTGACCTTTTGGAAATTAAGAAAAAAATAAAGTGTTTTATTCGTAACTCAAGGTATAATTATGTCCATTTTTGTAAATAATTTTAAGTAAGTACAATGTTGAACTATTGGGTTAGGGAGATTAGATATTACAATAGTTATTTGAAACTTTTGAATGCAAACTAAACTGGTAACAGAGGAAATTTTATTATGCAGTTTATATGTTGTCTCCATTTCCTATATATGTAACGTGAAATACAGATTACATTTTATTAGCCAAAATATAGATAGAATACTATATAGAATACTCTTAAACAAAGTAATAAGAATGATGATTTAAACTGATTTTTAAATAGAGGGAAAACTATTACTACTTAACAAGAGTTATGATAGGTTTGAAAACAATGTAGTTAAATTTGTGTATTCACTTTATTCTAATTCTCATGTATTTTCTTAGTCTTTAGATTGGTTTCTCTTGTCATGTATTTTGTGATTGGGAGCAACAAACTTCCTTCTTCATTCCTAATAGAAAACATTGTCCTCTAAATATTTTTTTAAAAAAGTTTTTTTCATCTTATTTGATTATGTCACCCATCTATAGATGAATTATAGTCATTTCATCTTCTCTGATGTTTGGTTGCTAAAATAAATATAGAAAAAAAGGTTGTGGGATTTTAATGATTGGTTTGATTTAAGAGCTGCCTCCATGGAGCTAGACATAGTGAATTTTCCTGAATGGGAAAGAGGTGAATTCCTCCTACCTTCCATCCTCCTGTCCCAAACCACCAAAAAGAAAAAAAAATTCTGTGTTCCAAAAGGAAGTAAAAATAAGACTTAAATTCTGGCTTGACAGCAAAAAGTATGTAGTATTTAGTTGTAAGCAAATGTTTTAAAATTCTATATAACTTCAAAGTACATGAATTATATGGTTAAACATGTTTAAGTCATCAAATGAGATGACCAAACTGTACAGATAGATAATGTAAACTCTACTAAAAATATATAGATTTTAAAGTGATGTATCTGGTCTCTTGGTATCTGCAAAGCTAGGAATTCAACTATAGCCTATTGCTTAACTGAAGACTTGAAAAATCTTGCACTTTTTTAGAAAATCACATTATTTTTATTCTACAGGTATTTTTCTATGGATTTTAGTATGAAGCTGGGATACTGAATTTCTTTTATAGCTTGGCCTGATGTGATAATATTTGCACAATATCTGATTATGATATAGATGGATATTTGAGGATGAAATAACTCTAGGTGTATCATTAGTAAGTGATTTTCTAGACACAACTATGTCAAAATGTATTATTCTATTTATATCTTTTCTGGTTGCCCATAGATACATTAGATTATATATTTGATTCACTGACAATTTTGAAAATGCCTGAAACACCTTTGGATAAGTTCAGTTTCTGAAAACAGATGGTTCAATTTGCCTGTCACTGTTTTAAAGGGATATTGTTATCATTTTTAAGTGTCCCGGGGCTTACTGGTGTTAATGCTATTTGTCCATTGTGATACTATTTTAGACAGGTTTTTTTTTGTTCACCCACTGTGCATTCTTTAAAAAAAAATTATGAGAGTTAATTTTGTTCCACTAATTACACTTTAAGATTCTTATGACACACAAGACTTGTGATGTTAATAATAATAGCTTCATGTTTCTCAACCATTGAAATTTTTATACAATATATTTAAACAAATACTGTTTAAAAGCTTTTCTGAGTACCAAGCTGCTTACAGATTTTACAGTATCTTCTTGAGTCTTCCAGGATTGGAATTCACTAAAAGCAACCCCACTGTGTCAGCACAGTAGGATGCTCGGTTAATCATAAGCATCAAGGTTATTTTGAAATTCTCCCTTGCAGAATTTATTCTTGTTTTACTTGTTTTAATGAATCATTCTCCATGTCCTTTCCAATGATGATTTTCAGTGCTACATCAACTGGAAACTGGTAATATGAATAGTAAAGCTCATTTTCCCTTGCACAACAAGATAGTAAGGTAGTTCAGAACATATAGAGCATTTCTAGAGAAATTTAAACTGCTTTATGCATTTAATCTGCTTCTAAGAAAACACTTAGAGAATAAGTGTAAGTCTCTATTCATACAAATAATCTGGTATTTTTTGTCTTATGAGATATATTCATATTGGAAATAGAAGAAACCTAAAAGAAATGCAGGGTCGCTCTCTCCATATTCTGAAAGTATCCTCCATTCAAAATCATAATTATTGGGGATGGATGATGTAAGTAATACCCATCTACAGATGAACTAATGATTGTGGTCAGTTTACTTAGGGGAGAATTTTACATGTTTTTTTTTAATCTTTAAAGTAATTAATGAGTAATTATTATGGATATCATTAAAATCTGCCTCTTTTTTTCATTCATTGCCTTACAAAATATTTCCTTTTATCCCCTAATTTAATGCAAAATATGGAACATGAGACAAAACGATAAACAAAGTATATATTATCTTTACAATAGAACTATGGGTTAGTGGTGGGCAGCAAAAATATAGATGGTGTTTCCGTGAATTTGATAATGGGGAAATTGACCTGGTTGACTTACGTAGAGAAGTGTTGATCAACATAATGGAGAAATCAGGGTTAATTTAAGAGAGAAAGATTTTTTTAATGAAGGATAAATCATTTATATAAAGGGTCTTAGCAATAAGAGAGATTGAGTGCCAAAAGCCAGTTGTGATGCTGGAGGGTAGGATATGCATCTGAGAAGCATGATGGAAAGGAGTCTGTAGAGTTAGGTGGGTTGGGCCATGCACTTCAGCTTTGAGGTAAGACATTCAGTGTTTTTTATAGAACCAGGCCTCTAAATAGTTCCTTAAGAGAAGATTACATAACCAGATTCACATTTGAAGGGGTCATTCTAGCTCTGTTTCTGAATGCTAGAGATACATGTCAATCAAAATGCTACATTTTCATATACTTTTAAACATTTAATTTTATTTTCCATTGCTTCACTTAAACACACACACACACACACACACGCACACACTCATGCACACATCCCCCCCCCCTTTTTTTTTTTGCAGATTAAGCTGGTTGATTTTATAGTGGAAGCTTCTACTTCTGCTTTGAATGTTAGAAAGCCACATATTTTCGCCTTGAGATGATGAAACTTGACTCAGTTACAAAGTACCACTTGTTCTTTCCTGGAGACAAAACTGGCTTCTACATGATGTTGCTTTGACATTTGATTAACTGCCATTTTTTTCCTTTTTGGCTGTCACTGATACTTGAAACATTTTACAGATTTGCTCTTTGTAATAACATCCTGTCCATCAGCTATTTTCAATGCCGATATTTGTCTGTGCAACTCCTACTGAAATCAATGGCAGCTCTGGGAGCCATTCCAAGAACAGACTTGGCTGTGAGTCTATAATGGGCTATCGAGGTGACTTCATTTACTCTTTCAGTTTGATAGATATAGGCTACTCTTAGATTTCTTTTTATTAACAATATGAATATAGCTACATTCTGATGGAAATAATATTTTGCTATATTTTCATGTCAACCACATAGAGGATGTTAAATTTCTAGCCAGTTTTCTCCCAATATAAATTTACATCTATTTGAAATTCTTCATTCAAATACATGTTAGTATATAGTTCACAAAAGGGACTTAGAATGTCCTATTTCAAATTTCTTCAATTTGCTGAGGTCCTACCATCCATCAATGTCCATGTTACCCACACATTATTTTGTTAAAACTTATTGGCATTTCTTATTTTTCCTTTTCTGTAACTGGTGCATTTCTGTGTTTTCGTAGTAACTACATGGAGTAACATATTTACGTGCAATATTGTGTCCTTCATGAGGCTGTTTTTCTTTTTCTCCATTTCTGAGAATATATTTTCCTTCACGATTGTGTTCCCAGCCTTCAGTACACAGTTAACCTTCAGTGAGTGCTTACTGAATGCTTGGAAGGAGAGGGTAGAATATCAGTGAAGGGAAAAGTACACAGTGGGTCTTTCAGAAATCAATGTGTCTATATAAAGAAAGGGAATTTCCACATTATTTTATCAGGTTTGGGTCTCCAGGGTGCTAACTTCCATGAATCATGAAGGTTTACCTTATTTTTCAAGCCAAACTGTGTAACTATAACATAAACTTACTTTGGGATTCTACATTACAGCTGTATAAGAATATCGTTAATAGGCAGTTAAAATTAAAAAAAAGGAAGAAATTCTCTTGGCAGTTATCTGTTCTTGCCTTTCAAAAGTCTTTTTATTAGTGTCTTCATAAACAATAGAATGATCACTTGCCTAAATAAATCACTGAGAAATAAAATTGGAATAACATTTGGTATTGAGATTGTGAGTATGATTTAAAAATTTCAAGGTAGAGTGATTCTGAAGGTGATAGAGAACAGTTATAAGGAAAAAATATTAAACAGTAGACTATGATGATTTTCTGGGATGCAAGGAAAATAGTCCAGTCAAAAAGTCAGGATTTTATAATAAGAAAGTGTAAGGAATGTTTCTGTGAAAGATTGAGGACAGAAAACATTTTGCTTAGAATGAGCAAGGAAGATAGGTTTTAGGGAATATGATGCTATGGGATCATGAAGAGTGATATAAATAACCGGCAGTTGGAGCTTCGATTGATAATCTCTAGTTGAGGAAAGGGGTTCTTGGGTGCACCCAGGTTTTCTCCTCACCTTTGCTGGAGGACGTGGACACAGGAAGAGCACATTTTATTGCCCCTGACAGTTGATATTCTTGCGGAAGAGAGGTTTTAACTCCATCTCCTTCTACCTTGTTCGCAAAGGAATTAGCAGAAATCTAAGCAGCTTTCTTAGACCCTGAATTGAACAGAGGAGCTAGATGGGAGGGTCTGGAAACCTAATACCTACCGCTGATCGATCACTTACAATTGGTGGTTAGAAAGAGATCTGGAGCCATGGTTATTGTATACATAGTCTAAGGAACAACAACAAAAAAAGTGTCTTAACTAATAGAGTGAGGAAAATTTTAATATAGCTACAAAAAGAGAAATAGAAATTATATTATTGAAGAGTCTAAATATGCCCCTGGCAACCTGAATGGAAGGAATGATTCCTGGAAATTCTTTGAGAACTTTGAGACTAAAAACTGTTTAAATAAAATGATCCTGTTATTTGGTGGCGGGTGGGGGGTGGAGGTGGTAGAATGTGTACCTGGAAATTGAAATATAGTTTTTTTTATAAAGTTACTTTGAGTATGTCTATGCAGCATAATGACAGATTGTAAATATCAATATCTAAATCCTAAAATACTGTGAAAGTTATTTATTCCAAGGGCAGCTAGAGATAAGATTTAATCTCACACCTAATGAAAAATCTGCTCCTGTTGTCCTGAAGAGAATAACAGTAGTAACCCAGCTGTTTTAATCAGGAATTTAGAAGCTTTTGCTCCCAGCCTATATGCAATTTGCTGTTGAATGTGTGGTGTGTATAGCAGTGTACATGTGTGTATTCAGTTCATTTGTGAAATTATATTATTATTTTACTTAATTATGTAACAGTGAAAATGTATTCATCTAGGTAAAAGACGGCAATTTTATTTATTTTATGTCTCTCTGCCTTTCAATCTTACTTCTTAGTTATTCTCTATTACAAATCCATACTATACCATCAGCTGAATCCCAGTAAGGCTACAAAGTATGTTTGTGTGTGTGATTTATCATCTTTAATTTGAATCAATAGAGTATGGTAGACAATCTTTGCTTTTTGATTTGATTTCAAGTTTTCAAACAGTCTTATTTTGTTTTTTTTTTTAACTGAGACAATTTAATCTGTATAGACATTAAGCATTTATTAATAAGATGAAGACAATATCTGATATAAAGTGAAAATAACACAGTATCTTTCTGACGTTTAAAAATTATGGTTTGAATCTTAACTTTGTCACTAGCTAGTCATACATTCTTGGGCATATCAGCAAAATTTTGTAAATGTCATCATTTTCATTTGGTAAAATAGTAATAAACACACATTGAAGTTTTTATTAAGATTAAATGAGTTAATAGAGGAAAAATTACAAAACTTAAGTCCCTATGAAAAACTGATTAAATGAATTTATGTCATTTAGGGTTATATGGAATAATATAAAAATAAAATTATGTATATTAAATAACTACTTCTCTTAGAAAGAAAGCCTTTCCATATATAATTTAGAAAATTCTTAATTTAGAACTATTAATAATATCAGGGATTGAATATGATCTAGACAAGTAGTATCTTACTAAATTATACCTTTCTGAAAACGTTATTGTCTTTTTTAACATAACAAAACAAAATGATTTTGATCTGCAGCTTTTCTACCAGTGCAATATTTACATTTTGAGAAAACTGTTCGCATGTTTGTATTCTGTAATGATTCAAATTTCAATTGTAAAGATATTGAGTGAATTTTAATATTCATGATCAAAGTTTCTCAGATGATTTAAAAACCTACTCAGGGTATATAAGGAACTAAGGTTAGTTAAGGAATCATTTATTATGTTCTTTTAGTAATCTTAATTTATTGAAGTATGGTAAAATATAAAATATTATGTTTTCTCAGATCAAGTTAAGAAGAAAGCATTGTACCTACCCAAAGAAAAACCTTATTCTTTTTTACATTATTTGAGTTTAATTACTTTAATTAAATTTATTTATAGATTTATTTAAGTCCATTACTTATTTAAAGAAACTATAGTCATTATTCTAGATAATAAAAAGTCTCATATTTTATGTATTCTATTTCAGTGAACTATTTTAACATCAGTGAACTATTTTTGCATCAAATAAAAATCTTTAATCATTTCTGAAATATACAAAGTGGGAATATCAAAGAATACATTTCCCAATATTCACTGTAGACTTTTCAGCAGCCACTTAAAATTATTTTTTAAAATAACATTAAATATTATAGTATTACAAGGTATGGCATCATATGTTTATAAATAAAAAATTAAATGTAACCATTCTTTCTAATTACATAGATCTGATTAGGTAGAAAATTGTTATGTTAATAAGAATAAAGAAGTCAATTACATATTATGTCATTAAAAACCAAAGTGATTTTATACATCATGGTAGAAGCTAATTTAACTGGGCCTTGAATAAAGAAACTTATGGATGTATATTGAGGTAAGACAATCATTCAAACTTGGAAAATGATATGAAAACATATATATATATACTTATATATGAAAAATTAACACATAATTTTGATCTAACAAAGAATTCATACTAAGAAACAATGAGACGTGGTGAGATAGAAAAACATTTGGTCAGGTAATTGGACTTGAACAAATTATTTTTGCTCAAATTTATGATAGCCTTAAATGCTAAGCTATGGTAAATAAATCTTCTACAATAAGCAATGTATATCCAATGAAACATTGAGTTAGCATTAGGATAAATATCACTATTATACTAAATGAATGAAATCTCAATTACATTGTGAATAAAATAGGCAGATATATATTTAAAAACTTTGAAATCTTTTTCTGTTACCTTAGAGTGAATTATATTTATAAATACTTACAGTAATGATAAAATCATATAGTTTTCACTTATTGAATGTTCATAAAACTTCAGATGCTACCCTAGGGCTCCTTAATGTATTAACATGTTTACTTGTTTATTCTTAACAAAAATGATTCTATACCCCACATTTTATCCCCATACTCCACTGTAGATATAATAGTTAATCTTCATACTTTCTGAAACACAAAAATATTCCAAATATCTATCTTTACTATTTTAACTCCATAATTTGAGATTTCAGATTGTTTGAAAGCAATTATATTTGTTACACTGCTGTAGTCAACTTTATTGTAACAGCTTTATCTTAACTGCATTCATTTATTCAAAATGTCTGTTTGTGAGGATAAGACAGCACTACCTACCTGCCATCAATGGAAATGTCAGTAATTTAAAATATTTGTTATATTTCCTTCTTTTATGATTAAAAATATATAACTTATCTGAAAGTTGAGAAAATCCTTTCAATTTGGTGCTATTTGCTGTTTATAAGATAACCAGGAAAACTGTATGGTATGAAGATGTTACTCATTGTCTCATTGTTAACATATTTTAATATTCTAATATATTTCAAGATCTTCTCCACAAAGGTTTAGCAACATAAGAACCTGTAGCTTCTCTGTTGAATTCCTTTAAAGCTATTGACACATTTATTAAAACATGATCTCATTATGTATATTTGATACTTAATTTCATTAATCAGGAATATGTGCACTAACTCATTAAAAATGGTACTGCTATCAAAATTTAGATTTGCATGCTTCTTAAAAAACTCCTGATCAAATACACAATGGCACAATCTGTTCTTAACCAACAGGTGGGTGTTGCATATACTAAATGTTAGAAAGTGTAGCATTATTATTATTATTTATTTTGATTATTCTATTGAGGTAGCATTGACTTACAACTCTGTATATGTTTAAAGGCATAGGTTCATATCTCTTACCTCGCCACATTCATTACCAAAGGACCAATAATCCTCTACTATAGTCCATTTGTTGTTCCCCCACCCTCACTCAGGGAGCCAGGAGTCTGCAGTCAAGTTTTTTTCTTTCTTTTTTTTTTTTTATGTTGTTGTTGGTTCAATTTATTTTCTTTCATTCTTTTTGTGTAGATATATGTATACATACACGTACATATACACATATGTATATATGTGTGTGTATTACATTACTGTGTACCCCAGGGTTTTTCGATTTTTTTAAACACCTGTTAGCATCTTATTCTTTTTTGTCCTTTGCCTTCCCCGTTTTCTTCATTTTGAAACTATGCAACATATGCACCCTTTATTATAATGATTTCTTCCATCTCCTGAACATTATAGTTTTTTTTTTAATATTTGCTCAATAAGAGTTATGGATTGAAATTAAAGATATAATCAGTGCAGAAGAATTAGAAAGCAAGTTGCTTGAGGAATCTTAGTGAACCATGATGAGGACATGGAGACCATAATGACAGATTCCATGACATATTTGAATCTTCAAGAACATTTTTCTTAGTTCAGTATTGCAATTCATTGACAAAACAGTGTTTGATTTTATTAAGTTCTCTAGTCTTTTTTATTTAGTCTTAAATTACTACATCCTTTGTATTTTATGAAGCTTTTATTTACTGATTCCTCTAAGAAATTCTTTGTGAGATATAATATATATATATCTCACAAAGAATTTATATCTCACAAAGAAGAATAGCAATCATATATATAATCATATATATATATATATATGAATGCTATTCTTCTATTCGCTGCACATACATAAAATATGAAACAATTTAAATCAAAATCCTGTCTCTTGGAGATTATAGTCAACACCTACTTATAATCTTCTTATGTAGTTACCAGATTTGTGCTCATTTCTAAGCATAAAAACAGTAAATTGGTTAGGAAGTCCCTGTGAGCTTCAGTTTTTGGTGGGGAGTCAAAATTAAAAACAGTTTTAGTGACATCAAAAATCCATAGAGATTTTCATATCGCCTGTTATATATATAACTAAAGAGTTATATTTGCCACGGTGATCATAGTGATTGTAGTTTTTTAAAGGAGAAATATTGGTTACTGAAAGCTTAGAGAGTTTTCTTAATGCTAAATCACACACATTTTTCCTCTTGCTAATATGTTTTTTCTAAATCTCTCACCATAGATTTTAAAGTTATAAAGCTGAAGAGAAAAGGGTATGGTCATATATGTCTAGTGAAAGGATCCCAATAGGGCTTAAATGCAATTAATGAAATTTCCTCAAAAACTAAATTCCAGCAAGATACTTATTTTAAAGGGCATGGAATGGCAATCATGGGCAAACCGGAGAGATAATTAGTATGAAAATGAAATATAAATTTCAAATGTTTCAAAATGTTATTTCTAGTTCTAAAATTGGTTCAAAAACACCCCAGATACCGTGATGTGCTTTATTACTAATGGCAACTCTGCATAGGAGAAGGATTTATATATACAAAGAAACTTCAAATCAGGTTTGATTAATGAGTGTAAAACAGAAAGTCATAAACAAATTTATATATAAAGTTGTATTGTTGAACAGTAAAAATGGTTACATTTTTATACATCATAGTGTATGAGAAGCTGTGATTTCTCAAGACTTATATCTTCAACGGATGAGTTAAGTAAATACAATATTCATATTGTATATCAACTCTATTCTCGATGTGAAAAAAACCTAAATTTTACCAAATTTCATATTACTGCAATTTAATATAATTAATATAATTAAATAGTCAAGTGGTTTTCAAGTGCCACTCATACTTTAGGAAATGTTTAAAATCCTGACAGTATCTACTATTTTGTGAGTTTTATGTGTATAATGAGTGCAATTTGTAAATAATAAATGGCAAATGATTACAATATCATAAAATAAACTGTGATGGAGTGATGCAGTGAGTTGAGCCTCATTGAATTATATTGAAATTGTACTGATTTTATACAACATAGAAAAAAATAAGTTTTGAAAAATGCATCTAAAACAAATATTTTTTCATTTACTGTTAAAAAGTCCTATATTAACATATTTTAAACCCCTTTCACAAAATTTTAAGTAAATATTGTTTCAGTATTATTGAGTAAATGTATCATCTGATAATTGTAAAATAATATTTGGTATCTTTGTGATAGTATAAAATAGAAAAGTCATGTGTGAAAACTTAGGAAAATTTGAAATTTAATCATATCCTTTTTCTAATTACTTATATAAATAGCCTAACAGATCTGGAAGGAAATAATTTTTCAGGTTTTTAATAATTTTTCATATGTTTCAGTGACATAATGGTGGTTTCGGAGCACATAAAAAGAAATGTGTTGTCAAGCATAAGCCATATTAGTCATCTGCTTTTATATGAAGTACCAGGCTTTATCCCCGAAAAGAATCCAAGACTTACATAGTGCATATGATCAGTACATTTTTGTGTGCCTTTTTAAAACACTGATCACATTTGTCTTTAGTGACAAATATGGTTCTCAAAGCACTCAGAATAAAGCTACTGTCCCTGCCAAGGTCTACAGTTGAAGTCTTTTAAATGGGATGTGTGGATCATGGAGGTGAAGGGCTGCTATATTGAAAAGTACAAGTTCTTGCTGAAAGAAATTAGAAACAACAAATAAATGGATAGACAGTTAGTTTGTATTCCTGAATTGAAAACCTTATTATTGTTAAGATACTTCACAGAGCAATCTGCAATTTTGTAATAAATGGAACTCTCTCTCTTTTTTCTCCTTCCCTTCCTCCTTATTTTCCTCCTTCCCTCCCTCCCAACCTCCCCTTTTCTCCCTCATTCTGTCTCTGAAACTCTAATGAATGTTATTCAGACAGACTTAAAAAGAAAGGAAATGTTGACATATACTACAAAAGTATGACCCTTGAAGGAATTTTGCTAAATGAAATAAACCAGCCTCAGTAGAACAAATCTCATAACATTGTACTTATTTGAGAAGTCTCATTTGATACATATCAGACAATGCATTTACTCAGATTCATAAATATGGGAAGTAGAATGAAGATTGCCAGAGACTGGATAGAGGGAAGAATGGGGTTACTTTTTGATAGATATAAGTTTAGTTTTGAAAGACAACAAATGTTTTGGAGATTGATGGTGGTGATAATTGCACAACAATATGAATGTACTTAATGCCACTCACCTATACACTTAAAATTGATAAAATGACAAAGTTTACTAGGCGTTCTTTATCACATTTAAAAAGAGTGTTCAAAATAGGGCTGTGTGTACTCCCTCTGGTATATAAACTCTTCCTAATTGGGTATGTTTTGGCAGATATACTTAAGTAAATGTGATTTTTGATCTTCTTCCTCTCTGCTTTATTTTTTAGAACTTACCTGTCTCGGAACATTTCTCTGAACGGATAAACATACCACTTTCTTCCATCACTGTAATCAATCTTCTCCCACAGTAGAGAGAAGACTTCTCTCTTCTTCCAACTACTCTTTGGGAGTACCAAAATGTTTCTTTGTCCCAAGGACATGAAATCAAAGTAAATTTTGGAATTTAAAAAAAATGAGTTTTAAATCAACATACAATAAGCCCTCCACAGTAATTGTCTTCCTGTTTCTAAACTATTTCTTTAAAAAGGTTTAAATTTTAGCTATACATAATGAAAATCCTAGGGATGTTTTATGTACCTATAAGTAAAAATATCATTTAGTATGCCTAAAAATGTTCTAAGGTTGCCACTTCAACATTTTTAATCCTATTATCTTTCTTTTTCCCCCCAATCAGTTGCTACTGACAAATGTAATTTCACACACACACACACACACACACACACACACACACACACACATACCCCTACTTCTAATAGAATACAATCAGTTTGCTCAATGAAAGTTGTAAAATATATAGCTTTAATTCAATATCCCCTATATGTTAGAAGGTTCTGAGGTTTATTTTTACATACAAATGTATGTAAAAATGTATAGTAGTGTAACTGAATTTGACCATACCAATGTATAGTAGTGTAACTGAATTCATAATCACACAGAACTTTCACATCTGAAATCTCCATCTCTTTTTTCCTTATCACTTCCCTTTTTCAGCAATCCCTCCATGGAATTCCACAGTGATCATTCCTCGCCCTAGTTCCCTGGCAGCACATACATCCTCTCTTTCCAACTATTACTACACTGTATACTGAACTTAATGACGTTTGCTTGTTTCATCTAAGTTGTTCTTAATTCCCTAAATATTTTGAAAGGAAAGCTGGACAGTGGCTTAAGCTTCTGTTAGCATAGAACAGAATAAACTGAAGACATTGCATATTTTATTTCTTCATTCAAAGTGAAATTATTTGAACACTTTTCACCCCAAAGTTCAACATTTTTAGTTTCATCTTTTCTGCTGAATACCTCTTTTTCTCAGTCTTAGTACTACACAACATAGTCCAAATATCTCTCTCTATATATCTCTCTATTGGTTTTCTTATGGTTGCATTGGTATGACTTTTATCAAAGAGCTCTGTCCAGTACTTATACTGTTTCTTGATGTTTTTTTTCCTCTGCTACTAATATACTAGAGATATATGATGAAATAATGAAAGCCTCATTCTATAATTTTATTCATGATTATTATGTTTGTGAATCTTTCCCTGATATCTACTCTTATTGGTGGGTAGGACACTTCTTCTGCATACATTTATTAATTAATTAAAGACCATATTAGTATCTCTAAGTACGATGCCTTTAGTTTAAGGATGATAGGAGTATATAATATTGAATGTTAGTCCCTTGGTAAATATCATGGCATAAAAGATGTTGAGAGGTATTGGACAAATTACTAAATTAAAACAGACTCATCATGCCCTAAGTACCCAAGGAAAGATAAATATATTAAGAATATGCGGCATAGGCACAAAATGTAATGGAATACTACACAGCTATTAAAATGAACTATTGCCATTTGCAATAGCATTAATGGAACTGGAGGTGGTTATGATGAGAAATAAGACAGAAGAGAGAAGACAACTACAAAATGGTTTTATTAATATGTGGAGAGAAAATTAAGGGTCAGGTAAAACAAACCAACAATAAAACTTTGAAATATGAATATATAATTGAGACTACTGGAGACTGGGTAAATGGGGCAAAGTTGATGAACAAAGTGAAGAGGGCAAAGGAACTATTGGGAGGACTATCAGTAGGACTATTACTATCAGTAATATCTCAGGTGGTGTAATCTTATATCTCTGAATTGTATACACTATTGTAGAGTGTTCATATAGTTTTATTAGCCTATTAGTTTTAGGCTAATAATGTATTAGCCTAAATACATTATTTAAAATATTTAAATAAATAAATTAAAAGATTTTTTTAATTTCACTGTCATTTTACTTTATTACTATTTCTTACACACACCATGAAAAGTAAAATCTATGATATTATTATAAAATTATGTTCTATTCCAAAATAAATAGCGAGGGTTATTAAAATAAAGAAAGGATCTTAAAATGTGAATCTGGGAAACTGGGAATATATTCCCATTTATCAACAGGTGATATCACATGGGATCTCTCTACATAAATTTTCTATTTATTCATTTTTTTAAATATTTATCCAGCTTAAATACTTCATTTACCATTTCTTCAAAGTAAAAGTTCTGAACATTGATGCATATCATATAAAAAAGCAACATATTTTAAAATTTATAAAAATTAAGGACCTACCTGTGGAGATTCTACTTTACTTGACTTGTACTTACACATGAATGTCATTTGCTTTGAGAGTTTTCCAGGTAATGTGAAAATGGGGCTAAATTAAGACCTAGTAGTTTAAAATTTCCTTCAGCCTTTCATATGTGAGTTGCCCTGATAGATCTTTTCATAATTTTAAGAGTACTTGCAATGCACTATTATGATGTATCTACTAATACATCATTGAAATGAACTTCAAAAGTAGGTAATAATTATCAGATATACAGCATTTATCAATGGGCTGTTGTGGCCTTCAGTAACAGAGGATCAAGAAATCAGATGTGTGGATGTTCACTAGATTATAATTTATAAATAACTTGGAAATATCAAGGAAATTATATAGATAATGGCTTCAGGAGAAAATTGTTTTCTGTAGAAAAGTATTTGATTGTAACTTTTTTAATTTATTCCAATTTGCCACATACATATACTTTCCCATTCGGACTTACTTATTTAATAGAAGTAAGAAGATTGATTTTATCATTAAATAGCATTCTCTTTCATAAGGAAGAAGCAGGTATTCAGATGCCACCATAGCTTTTCATTCTTAATTAACTGATATCATTAGAAAGTTGATCTCATTAAATTATTTGTTAATGAAGTTAAACTTTTATCTATTCTAAGGATAAATGCAATCTCATTGAAGTGTAATGCTATTTTAAAAGAATTGTAGATTTTTCAAAAATTATGAAAACATATGGTATATATACAGTAATTCCATCTTATCTGCAGTTTTGTTTTCTGCAGTTTTAGTTACCAGTTATCAATCTTGGGCTGAAAATATTGCATATAAGCAGATGTTTTGAGAGAAAGAGATCAAAGGTCAAATACCTTTTATTATAACATTGCTATAATTGTTCCATTATTAGCTGATGTCATTGAACCCTTTCTTTGCTAATACAAAGACCACTATAGGTTTGCATGTATAGAAAAAAATATGATGTATATAGGTTCAGTACAACAAGCATCAGATAACCACTGGGATCTTGGAATGAATCTCCTTCTGATAAATTGGGGCTACTGAATACTTATCTTGAATCAATGGACAAGGTTTTTCACTGACTCTGTGAATGAGGACCAAAACCCAGTGGACTATAAATGAGAGTCAGAGTTCGTTGTCTGGGTGATAGAAGAGGTGATGGCAGTACTTAAAACTCTACCCTTTTATCATTTGAGAAGTCTTAAAACAAGAGTCTCAGGGCTGCAGCTCCTGTGGGGTGTGAGTGGGTTTAAGGGCCTGCTGAATGTGCAGTCTGCAGACCAGCCCAGAGCTGTGGATGACTGGACTTGGTGCAGATTGGTAAAATGGACCAATCTAATTGCAGCTTGACTGGCACCAATCAAACAACTGGACTTGTAAAGGGAACAATTAAGCTTGAAAGACAGGGGTTAGGCACCAAGACTAAAGTGCTAGAAGTTTGATTCAGACATCTGGGTTCAGACTTCTGAGGCCCCTCTCCTGGAAAGACCTGTGCAGACCAATTCATCTGGAAGACTCTTCCCAACTCCTGGAAAGAACTTCAGACTTTCATTAAATTCAGGGAACCTGACTTCTGATCTTCACCTCAAATTGCTGCTCTAGCTGCCAGCCCTGTTTCTGGTATCAACTGCTGATGGGCACATTAGCCTGTGTTGTGGACTTGGACCTGTGTCTCTAAAAGACTGTGAGCAACAAGAGCTAGACCTCGAATTCCTGTACTCTGGCATGAGCAGCAGCTTGACCTCTGGAACTGGTTCTGAGTACTGCCCACCCTCTGATCCTCCAGCATACCTTCCTGGTGCTGCAATCTGGCCCACTGCCCAGCACCGCTTCTGCTGCTTACTAGCCCGGCCTTGCAGTCGATGTGACTGGGGTACCACGTCAGTAGCACCACCTGTGAGCACCTCTTGCTGCTGCCCTGAATTGAATCTTGGGCCTCCTCAGGAGCGTGTCAGATCTGAACTTTGAGGAAGAGACAGCACCAGTTTGTACACGTGGCCTTTTACCTTCTGGAGTTTACAGGCATTATCTGGGGTGAGAAAGCAGCCATCTGTGGCCTCAAAAATGCTTTCCTTTTTCTACCCTCCCATATATCTTGTTGTTGTTGAGCCTAAGGGTTTGCTTGCAATGGTGAACTACAGTGAGAACTCATCATGATCTGTCCACTAGTCTTGGCACTGTTTAAAAGAACACTGTATGTCATGACTTAGGTAGCTACTCTAGCAATCTACTTATCAACAGACCTACTCAAGTTTCCAGACATTAGACCTATGTCTAGGTAGGCTATAGTGCTACCACCCTGTTCGTGACACAAACTATAGTGCAAGCATATCAAATCTGAGTAAATTCTGGTGTTACATGGACACACGAGTTAGGGCCAGGCCAGGCCTGGAGGCAGTTTATACCCTCAGTTCCCAAGGTTTCTTCATGCTCTTTCTCTGGGTTCTTTCTCCCTCTGGAGTTCTCTGATTTTATCCCTTTTGAGGCTTTCCTCCATCCCCTTATAGCTTCTCACCCAGGGTGATGCAGCCCTTTTATTTAGCCTTTTTTTCAAAGACCCAGGTGAGCCCACTCATGCATGCATATACCCACTGGGCCAGGTGTATACATTATGGGGAAGGCTTAATACCATAGGTGCTGGTCATAGAGACTAATGAAAAAAAGCCTGACTGACTAATTTATCCTAAATTTGTTAAAATGCTCTGAGATATGTGGGGCATCAGAAGAAATAAATATTGCTGTAATCATTTCTCTCATAATTCCATAATTTGCAAAGGTGCGGTATGAAAATGGAAGTACCTTTAGTCAATACAAGGTACTACACATTCCTTAGAGTTTCAGTTTGCATAAGGTAAAAGATGAAACAATCTTCAGGCAATAGTATTGTTCAGGTAATCTCAGAACAAGAAAGTAATTTACAGAATTCAGTAGAAATGACCTGAGAAAAACACATATTTTAGAAAAGTAGTCCCCAAATGGACCTCAAAGTACCTTCAGTACAAATGCACATGTTGTACTGTACTGGGTCAGGTCCCAGTGACCCAGAGGCACCACTTCTTTCTGACATGATATCACTGGGTAGCACCCTTTTGAAAACCAAAAGATCTATGCTTTCAAATTCTCACAGACCAAAACACCCTGTCAGTATTTAAATCGCCTGAGGTGCCTGTTAATCGGAGGATTCATGCACTCTCCACAATGAATAAGAATCTCCAGCAGTAGTTCTCTGGATTCTGCATTTTAATAGCTCCCAGTGAGCTATAAAATGTAAGAACTACTCCTGTATGGTGACGTATGATTTTGGAATAGGAACTAAAAGATCTGGATTGTAATATCAGCTCATCCACTTTCTAAACCTCCTGCCGTTCTGTGTCATATTTGTCTTTGTATTCCTATTACTACTTGCAAAGGAGCATTCAGTAATATTTGTTGAGCTAACGTAAATCAAACATTGGTTCAATCCCTGAATGTTTACATTTATTTCTTCATCTATAACTTGGCTTTACTGCACTTGATGATTTTAATCTATCTTTAGCTTTATGATTCTAGGTCTTTCTATAGAGATAATAGATTCAGTTTCAGATATAACAACAGCTACCTCCTATTTTTTTTTTTTTTTGCAGTCTTAGTCTGTTTAGGCTGCTTTAACAAAATGCAGAAATGAGAAGGTTTACAAACAGTGGATTTTTTTCTGGAGACCAGAAATCCAAGTATACATTGTCGGCATGATCAGGTAAAGTGAAGGAATTTCTCTGATTACTGAGAATGCCCAATTCTTGCTGGGCCCTCACATGGTGTTAGGGACAAGGTTACTCTATGTAGACTCTTTTAAAAGGCTATTAATCCCATTCCCATGTTTAATTGCTTCCGAAGGCCTCAGCTCCTACCGCTAGCTCCTAAATGTAACCTTGAGCTTTAAGTATCAGGTATGAACTTTGGAGCGGTGCAACCATTCAGACCATAGACAAAGTTTTGAGAACCCTTATCTTTCAGTGACCCCTGCTAGTCTATGGATTTTGGAGAACTCAGGGGACTTTATTGGGCTCACAATAAAGAAATCTATAGAGCAAAAACTAGAAACCATTGACAGGTTTACAGAGCATCAAAGAGATGTTGCTGCATTGGGGCTCACATGCACACTGAGAATAGAGTGAAAGAAAAACTAGAGGACTTCCATATGTATTTTGTCAGCTACTACCTAAATAGTTCACTCAGAGATGCAGGGAGTCAATGAGAAAAAGATGGAGATACAACAGTGAAATTCTACAAGCAAAAGAAATCACTTCTGAATCCTGTCAAGAGTCACAAAGTTAATAGTGTACAGAAAGTAAATATTAACTGAATCTTCCTACCTCTTCAATTCCAGAGGGTCCCTTGGTATACTGGCGATTGAGAGAAAAAAAACACATCCATATTCTTCAGTTCCACTTCAGACACCAACCTAAAGCAGTCCCTGGGCTAGAGGAGGGCAGTTTTATTTCCATATGATATTGGAAAATTTAATTCATGTTTTAGTTACTGATGTTAGAAGTAACTAATTTCAAACAAGTATAAAGGGGAGAAAAATATTCTTAAAAGTGGATTTTAATAAGTTAAGATTGGATTTTAATGCATAGATTTCAGATACATAGCATTGTAATTCAATGTAATTCACTGCATAGATTACATTATGATCACCACTGAAAATTTAGTTTTCATGAATCACCGTGCAATTGAATGCCTTTGCCCAATTAATTGTTCTTTCCTTCTGGTGACCATAATTTTGTACTCATAATCTAAGAATCTATTTTTGGCTTATTTTTTTTTGGTGCTGTTTTATATTCAACATATGGGTAAGATGATTTGACATTTATATTTGCTTGACTTATTTCGCTTAGCATAATGTCTTCTAGGTTGATTCATGATGTCACAAATGGCAAGGTTTAATTTTTTTTAACTGAGAGTATTATATTGTGTATATAGACTATATCCTTATTATCCATTCATCTGTCAGTGAACATCTAGATTGTTTCCATGTCTTGATGATTATGAATAGTGCTAACACTAACATAGGAATGCATATATAGTTTCAAATTACTGTTTTTATATTCTTTAAATAGACATACAGAAGTGAAATGACTGAATCATATCATATTTCATTCTTAATTTCTTGAGGAATTTGCATACCGTTGTCCATAATGAGTGCGCCAATTTATATTCCCTATCCCAGTTCCCACACTGGCACTTGATTTGTTTTTGTTGTTGTTCTCACAGGCTTGAGATGATATTTAATTGTGATTTTGAGTTGCCTTTCTTACTAATAGTGATAACTTATTTTTTCAAACATCTATTCACTATTTATAAGTCTTCATTGGGTAAAGTATTTAGATCCTTTGTCTAGTCTTTAATATGGTGGTTGTTGTTGGGTTCTATATATATGCGGAATATAAATCGTGAATTGAATGTATAAACCTCAAATATGTTAACTCATTCAGGTTAAATGTTTTATTTTTGTGACATCAGTTTTGCTACACATAACTTCTTAGTTTGTGTGGCCTTGTTTTCTTATTTTTCCTTTTGTTTTTCTTGCTGTTATAGATTAATCCCCAGAGAAATCTCTAAGGCTAATGTCAATGATTCTATATATTTTTTTCATCTTTGATCCATTTTGAATTATGTTCTACATGTAATTTAAGCTAAAAATTGTATTATAATTCCAAATTCTTGGATTAGATTTTAATAAGTAATAATGATAAATTGAATATTGGTATGTGAAGAGAATTCCTCTTTGTCTTTGGAAAATTGATGTGCATGATATTGCCACCAACCTAAGCAGATTTGACTTTCTATCTGGAGGATTCATCAATAATTTTATTTCATGTCATAATAACATAATTATAATTAATTAAAGCAAAGATATGAATTTTATCAGAACAATAATTGCAGACTTTTATACAGCAAGTTATTGTTAATGTTCTTGAAGATGGTTTATTTTTCTCTAAATAGATAAGAAAAAACTAACAGGTTTTTGGTAATGGCAAAGTCTTGAAAATAAAGGTGTTTAGAAAGGAAGAATTAGTAAGGAAGTTTAGTATGGAATTAGAGTATGATGGGTTAAGGAATGTTAAAAGCAACATCTTGGGAAGTTATTTTTTAAATTAGAACATCATTTTTTCAAATTTTTTTACAATATTGTGTTTTTCAGTTCACATCTCCTCAGTTTTATGTCACCACATCATACTCACCACAAAAGTAGCCACAGTCCTCCACCATAGGCCATTATCCCCACTCCCCAAATCTTCCTCCTTCCCCTTTTTGCAACCTCAATTCCACAGTAATATTTCTAGGATTGTTTGGGTTTGGTTTTCTTTGACCTTTTGTTTTGTTTCTCTATTTCCATACATAAGTGAAATCATTCAGTAGTCATCTTTCTCCTATTTTAAACAAGATCTAAATTAAAAAGTTTTAGTAAACCTGTTGAAAATGAAATATCAAGTTGGGAGCAAGAGTAAGAGAAAACAGTTTTATGAGGTTGTGGGTATCTGCACTTTTTAGAAATGCTGACTCTATATTTATAAACAAAATTACACCATGTATTGATTCTAAACAACTAGTTGAATTCTAGAAAAAAATTAAAATTTAAGTGTTCCCATGCTTATTGTAAATAAATGCTAGTAAAAGCATGTCTTTCTTAGAAAGAGTATTACAAATGAAAGGGGAAATATTAATGGTCATTAGAACCAAATTATCAGTCACTTCAGAATTGTGGGTATAAAAGTTGTATTTCAAGAAAAACTTCATGAAACTAAAATTAAGAGAAACAAAAAAGCAGCTTTCAGGTGATATATTGCAAAAGATCAGCAGAGACTATATTGATTACACACTTTTGATATGGAAATGCAAAAAATAAATGTGAATTGTTTTTTGAAAACCATTTCCAAAAACAAGGGAACAAGTTGAAGAGTAATTCACCAAAACCCATTGTGAGTATATGGCATTACTTAGTCCTATAAGAATGAACACTAATTAAGTGAACATTTAAAATAAAAACAAAACAGGAATTACTATTCCAGACTTCAAACTATACTACAAAGCCATAGTAATTAAAACAGCTTGGTACTGGTATAAAAACAATCAGACCAATGGAAGAGAACTGAATCCCCTGAAATAAAGCCACACATATATAGTCAACTAATCTTTGACAAAGGAGTGAAAAACTTACATTGGAACAAGGACTGCCTCTTCAATAAATGGTGTTGGGGAAACTGGACCAGACATGCAAAAAAATGAACCAAGATACTTCCCTCCACCATGTACAAAAACCAATTCAAAATGGACAAAAGACTTTGATGTAAGACCTAAAACCATAAAATATGTAGAGGAAAACCTAGGCAAAACCCTTCATGAGTTACAATTCAGAATTCCATTTCTGGCCACATCTATAGATGGCAAAAAAGTGAAGGAAAACATAAACAGATGGGACTACATCAAACTAAAAGGCTTCTGAACAGCAAAAGAGACAAAAGAAAAACCAAAAAGAATTCCAACCAAGTGGGAAAAAAAATTTGCCCTCCATACAAGTGATGAAGTTCTGACAACAAAGATACACAAAGAACTAACACAATTTAAGAAAAAAAAAGCAAAAAAAAAAAAAAAAAAAAAAAAAAAAAAAAAAAAAAAAAAAAAAAAAAAAAAAAAAAAAAAAAAAAAAAAAAAAAAAAAAAAAAAAAAAAAAAAAAAAAAAAAAAAAAAAAAAAAAAAAAAAAAAAAAAACCACAAAAAAAAAAAACCAGTTAAAAAATGAGGAGAAGAAATAAAAAGATACTTCTCCAAAGAGCAAGTCCAAATGGCCATCAGGCACATGAAAAAATGTTCAACGTCATTAGCAGTAAGGGAAATGCAAATCAAAACCACAATGAGATACCACCTTACACCAATAAGAATGCCCCACATCCAAAAAACAGACAATAACAAGTGCTGGCATGGATGTGAAGAGAAAGGAAAACTTTTACACTGCTGGTAGGAATGTAAACTGGTCCAGGCACTATGGAAAATTGTGTAGAGGACCCTCAAACTAATGAAAATGGAACTACCATTTGACCCAGCAATGACACTTCTACCCAAAGGAGACCTCAATGTGGGTACAAAGGGACACTTGTGCTCGGATGTTTATTGCCGCACTGTTTATAATTGCAAGGACCTGGAAACAACACAAATGTCCCAAAATAATAGATGACTGGATGAAAAAGATGTGGTATATATATACACAAAAAGATGTGGTATATATATATACACACACATGTGTAATGTGGAACATTACACATCAATTAAAATGATAAATTTGATGATTTTTTGGTAATATGGATGTACCTAGAAGAAATAATATTGGCAGAAACAGGTCAGGAGGAAATAGACAGAAACCAAATGGTTTCACTAATATATGGACAACCAAATAAAAGTACACAACTGTGGGAGGGGACCAACGGGAGTGGCCAGGGAGGGGAGGTGGTGGGTGAACCGTGGGGATCACCATGATGTGAAAAAAAAAATATATATATATAATATATTATATATTTATAATAAAGATTAAATGAGATTTAAAAAACAGGTGAAAATTTGGCAAGTTATGATATAAATGGCTATGGACATATATTTAGCACCATATGGAGTAGAGGTAAGTTCTTGGGAGCAGAAAATTCATGGGTCATTTCCCAGAGGTATTCTTATAGTATACAGAGCTTTCACGTATCATGACTGCAGTTTTAGCAGAGGAGGTTCTTGTCCATGAGGGTCTATATATTTGTTGATACAACAAGTAAGAGCATCTCTCTGATCTGGGAAGTGGCCTTTTAGAAAGAGAGCACTCTAGGGATATTATTCTCCAATGGGTTAACTCAGGATTGCATTGAGAGCTCTCCGTTAAGCTATCTAAAAAAGAAAGGAAACCATCCCCATGTTCTCAGGTTTCAAAAATGAAAATATAGCATTCAAATTAAATGTGATTTTCATATAAAATATTTAGATCTGCTTCAAGACAATGATAATAAGGTCTTTTCTGGGAAATCATTCTTTCATTTGTCTTGTGTGTCTTCTGAAATAAATATATATGTTCCAAAGTATTCTCAGGTTATCAAAAATAGTGATTCAGGGAAAACTCCTTGGAACTCTACTTTGAGTATAATCTTCACTTTGCTATCATAGACAAATTGTTCTACCTCCTTTAAGCTCAAAAGTCACATCTGTAACATAATACTGTTATAAATTTATAAATATATATAAAATGCATACTACTGATGAATAGTCACTAAAATAAAGATTTTATTAATATAACACACCTCAGAAATATATTTTTCCAGTTTACAAAATCTGGGAGACACAATACTTGAAATGTGCGCGTGTGTATGTATACGTATGTATGTGACATGCTATTTCACCTGCAAGATGAAATAAGCTGAAAATATATTTTCTCAAAATGAATAGTCACAGAGAGGTGTTTCGTAATGGAATCACAATGAAAATAAAAATAAAAATGATTCCATTCATGTCTCCATGTTTGAATGATACTGAACATAGTCTTAAGGCACATATTCCTAGATTATGCCACATAACAGAAAAACATGAAACCTTTTGCCTTTCATATATTTGAAAATATAGTCAAATATAGGATTATCCAACAATTACAAGTAAGTTCTCCATTCATTCTCTTGCCAGTCCTCCCACTCCTCAATCATTCTGTATTAATTTTGATAAATATTGATCTCAATTAAAATTTTTAAATATAGCTTTAAAAATCCTACTTTGAACTAATCTTTGACTAAGAAAGATTTTTTCCCCCATGAGGCAGATGCTAAAAGTATAGAGTTGAGGTTTCAGGTATGGTATTGAAATCACTTAAGAGTTAAATAGATATTTTCATTCTGTAGCAATAATGGTTTACCTTTGAATCTATGAATGTACTTGGGGATTCCTTCTGCAGTTCATAAACTACTCAAGTAGTGTAACCATTTTTTTGAATTATGGTATTATGGTCATTTGATGATCATCTATTATCCTATATATCATAATCTTCCATTTCTAGGCTTTGAGTACATAATTGAAATAATATGTTGGTGTTATATTATTAGAAATATGAATGTCTAAGCCTCTCCTCTTGCAGAGTTTAGAGAAAATTTATTAGTATATGTCTCACTAAATTGATGGAATTCATAAATACAGCTTACATAAATATCATTTTTCAAGCTATGAATTTTTTTAGTATGGCTTCCCCAGCTCTGTTTTATCATTTGATTTTGAGGAAGTGTCTTTTTTTAAAGGCTTAAATAACTGAGCTGTGAAATTAGTTGTTGTTGACTATATATATCAGATGAAAGTCAATTGGGAGAGGGGGGCAAATGCAAGTAACTCTTCCTTGCAAGTTCAGTGAGCCAAGTTCCTGGGAAATGCTTAGTGAAAGACAATAAATTAAATGAGTTGAAGGAATTGCCTTTTATGCAACTCATAATTAACCCTTGGAACTCTGCCATAATATTTTATGAAGGCAAATAACTTAACAAGATTCAGCAAGAAATTAGACACTATATTTGAACCAGAATGTCACTTGCAGTTAATCTGCCTCTCATGAAAAGTATAAAGGTTATTGATGATTATGTTATATTTTAAATGATCGCAAACTTATAGATGAACAGAGAAATAATCCTTGTGACATAGCACTCAGAGATGAGCTAAGAATTTTAGAGGTTGAATGGATCCTGTTCTCACCAAATTTTTAGTTTTCACAATTTGTCTTCTAAAGCATATAGTAGTGCTTTAATATCTATCTATCTATCTATCTATCTATCTATCTATCTATCTATCTATCTATCTATCTATCTATCTATCTATCTATCTGTCTGTCTGTCTGTCTGTCTGTCTGTCTGTCTGTCTGTCTGTCTGTCTGTCTGTCTGTCTGTCTGTCTGTCTGTCTGTCTGTCTGTCTGTGTCTGTCTACCTAGTGTTTATTTTTTTCTTTATATAAATATTAGATTTATCTGTATGTATACTGTGATCCTCAACTGTGTATAGTGAAGACAAAAGAGAGGAATAAAAGATCTTCTGAATTGTTTTCAGCATTGAGTTGAATGTTGTCATACTGTCTTCTCAGATTATTATCTCTTCTCAGCAGGTCTTAAGCTATTGTGGAAAATGAGATATGCAAGAACACCACAAAAATCAAGTCAATCATGAGTTTTTTTTAAAGAATAGCACAGATCAAAATGAGAAACACTGATTTTGTATCATTTGAATGTCTCTAGGCTGGAGTCAGTTCTACTTATATCATTATTGCTATTTTTTTCTAATTAATCAGGAAAATAGCATGTTTTAAATATTAGACCCATAATGTTTATGTTTTAAATTATTTGTGAAAAACAAGGTATTTTATTAGTATAAATTTAATATCAAAGTATGAGCATATTGCATTAACAGTATTACTTATAAAAATATTTAGAACAGCAGTTTTTGTTGACATTGAACTAATTTTTTCTGTGATATTCATTTGGAATATTTTTAGTTATAGAATATATGATAAAATTTCTGTGGATAAACTAAAACTAGAAAGTGAAGCTTCTTCCATTAATCAATAGTAGATGATTGATATAAGTTTATTAGCTTGGTCCTTGTTTAATTTGTAGAGTATTAATGCCTGTGGTATTGTATATAATTTATTTGAAAGTTTAGATTTTAACCTCTTCACAGGTTATCACAGCTATAGTAAAATACATTTTTGACTACATAGCTTAATATGAAACAAAATCTAGCTACCCTATTAAAAAAACTTCAGTAATATACATAAAGTAATATATTCAGTAATATGTTCAGTAATATATTCAGTAATATGAATAAAGTAATTTATATGTAATATGTGTACATTGACACAGAGATTAGTACAGCTATATTTTTCTTAATTATAAGTTTGAAATTTAGGAACAATTTGCCACTATTTCCCCTGGTAGGGGAGCAATTATTGGCAATTTGGGAGTACATGAATGTTTTAGTATATAGAAAAGTAATTCCAAAGCCACTGTGGTGATCTCCTTATTTTCATTTATACTTAGCAAGTTCTCTATTAACTACTCCTCTTTCCCAAAACACTATTTGGAAATTCTGATAGTAGAAAGAGTTTTTATTTAAATTAAGAAGAGGAGACAACTTCACCCTTTAAATTAGTTATGTTGAAATTCAAAGTCCTGTTGATAGTGTTCCTAGCAAAGGTACAGAGTAAAGTCACCAAGATGGTGACACAGCTTGCTCCTGATTCCACTTACTGTAACAAAAGGAGTCACTATTCAAGAATAAGACACTACAGAGAGAATCCTAAAAGATGGAGATGAAGTCAAAGCATACCAATGCACAACAGAGACTGAGACAGACTGCAATAGAAAGTCAAGAAAGATGACTACACCTTTACTGTGTTGTCTTCTCCCTGGCCAGAAAGATAGCACAGCTTCCCTTCCCTCCATTTGGGAAAATAAAGGAATGGTCAAAAGTCTAGAGAGGAGAGACTGATTATTATGGGAATGGGATTTTGGTAGGTGTTTTATATTCATAGATATTTGTTTATTTGATGTATTGAAATATATATTGAATTTTGAAAAAAATAGATTTTGAGGTATGTAAAATCCATTGACAGACTCATTTGCTTTATCTGGAAAAATGAGATAATGAAGTACATCATAATTTCAGGGAGGTGTTTTCTGATAATTACCTTTTCATTACTAAGGTATTCAGAGGTCTTCTTGGTGGTTCCAAGTATATCTTATGCTGTAGTCACAGGGCTTGATAAACCCTAATTTTATCTTTTACCGCCTATGTGATCTTGGGCAAAAAAAAGCCTACCTGTGTTAAGCTTCTGATGTTTTAGTTTAAAAAGAGAGCAATAAGAGTGCCAGCCTCTTTCCATAATTATTATGAGATTAAATGAGATATTTAAGCAAAACTCTGAGCACATTTCCTGGTATAAGACCCTAGCTTCTTATCAATTAACTATCATTTAAATTTTAAGTACCTGAATGCATAATTTCTCCAATTCCTTGTTTATATTATCAAATTATAGATAGATGATAAGGAATATTATTTAAAACCATCTAATCAGAATTCTACTTAGAACTTTCACTTTTGCTTTTCTCTATTCTCTCTTTGCTTTTATAATTTATAGTATGAAATATTCCAAAACAAATATTAAAAATATGATGAAACATTCTACTTTGTGGAACTCTTGTCAATATTCAGTGAATATTAATTTGAGCATTTTTATATTCTTTGTATATTCTTTGTAATTGCTTAAACTTAGTAAACTACATTTGATACTGTGGTTTATAATTAAAAAAAATACCTTTGATCTTTATCCCCATTTCAAGCATAGAGCACCTATATGTGCAACAATTTCCTAAATCAGCAGAGTGGTAAGGGTGCCTTTTGTTATGTTAATAAAGCAAATTTTGTGAAGCTACTAAAGCTAGGGGCTGGTTGCCAAGTGACCCAACAATGCAATTGAGGGTTGGGCCACTCAGTATCAACTTCTCAGCTTTCAGGAGAGGTTTGGAGGTTGAATCAATGAGTAATAGTGAATGAGTTCATAATATCCATTCAAAGGAAGCCTCCATAAAAACCCAAAGGATATATTCCAGACTTCTAGGCTGTTGAACCCATGGAATTTTGGGTCCAGTCCTGTGCGTAGAGAGGGAATGGAAGGTTGATACCCTGTCTTCTGCATTTTTTTTTTCTTTTCATCTGGCTGGGGGTTTTTTATAATGAATTGGTAATCTGCTGACTGAGTGTCCTAATACCTATGAGCCTCTCAGGTCAACTAATCAAACCCAAGGTGGATGATCATAAAAATCTCAATTTATAGCAGTTGGTCAGTAGCACAGGTAAAAATCTGGGCTATTGATTGCTATGTAATTGAGGGCAGTCACTTATCTGTACAATCTAATGCTATTTCTGGATATTGTCAGAATTGAGTAGAATTATAGTACAGCTGATTGGTCTCTGGATATATACTTCTTTTGAGTGTAGGAAAGCCCTCCTCCCCTTCCCCAGCAAACATGGGAATTTGGTCATCAGGTCAGTATATTTGGAGTCACCAAATAGACTCCATTTGTATATAGACAACCTCCGTCTTTTTTTCCCTTGCTTTGATATATCACCACTATGGAGATCAGCTAGATATTCCTTATTTACACTTTAATAAGTTCACTCCATTTGCATGTATTGAAGGACAAAATAAGGTTATTAATTTTTGTATGTTTTTATATTTGGACCAATGATGTCATATTACTTGTATCATTATGCAAATAGCTTTTGAATCTAATGTTTTCATTTTTACTCTAGTGAATTATAAAGACATATTTGTTTTATTTTAGCTATTCTAAAATATAGTCTGTGTGATTGTATCCATTCTTCCAGTGATAACACTTCAGCTACTTGATTTTCTCAATTATAAAAAACGCAGCAAAGAACAACTTTATTTATGCTTTGTTGTACAAAGTTATAAGAGTTTCTTAGGAGTTTATATAGGAGTAAAATTATTGACTAAGAGAATAGGTACCTCTCCAATTCTATTAGTTTTCTATTGATGATATAACAAGTTACTACTAAGTTAGTAGCTTAAGACAAATATTTTTATCTTACAGTTCATCAGATAATAAGTGTAACACAGTTCTCTGATCTAAAATCAAAACATCAGTAAGGTTGTATTTCTTTCTGGAAGCTGTGGGATAATTTGTTATCCTATCTTTTTTTTTTTTGGTTTTAGAGGCTGCTCATATTCTTTGATTCATGACCCCTACCTTCATCTTCTAAGCCCAAATGATGAGTCAAGTCCTTCTCACATTTCATCACTGATTTCTATATTCACATTTATTTTGACAAGACATGAGAAAGTTTATCCACATCTAAAGCTTAACATTACTTTATTGAGTTCAGTCAGCTATTCCAGAATAATCTCCCTATGTAAGGCTAGCTGATTAACTCTCTGCAAACTTCAGCACCTTGTTCATGATGCATTAACAAGTTATGAGGATTAAGTTACCAATATCTTTGGGGTTTTGTTTTTTCTAGCCACATCAACTTTATGCAATATTGTCTGATAGCTCTTAGAAATATTTGTACCTGTTGCATTCCCACAAATAGTGTATATGAATTCCTTTTTCTTCACTTTTAATCAACAGAATGTTGTGTAATCATTCATATTTTTGCTAATCTAAAATCTCTCATTACTGGTTTCATTTTTATTTTCTCAAAGATTAGTGGAATTTATATTAACATTGGCTACCTTTGTTGTAGGCATTATTTATATATTATCTATTAATTCTTATAGGTTGAATGAGTAATATGACATGGTTGTTTTATTTAAAAATACATTTAAAAATACATCTTAGAACTAAGTAGATTTTTAAAAACCTGAATAGGATTAAAATGTTGAATAAGTTAAATTTAGTCAATATATTTTTTCCCCTTCAGCATTTTACTTTTAGACAAATAATGCATTTAAAATCATATCTCTGACCTAAGGCTGCACAGAACACAATCACAACTGATCAATGCTTTTATGTCATTAATGATATAATAATGCTAGTGTTTCTTCAAATGAAAAGTCAATTATTTATTCACTTGAACTGAAATAATACTTTAATTATTTCTTATATAGATACTGACATATCATTTGATTTTTTTATTTTCATCTCCAAAATCCCGTATACATAAAATTATATGTGAGAAAAGTGCAGAGTAATGGGTTCGCATCCATATTCCATGGTGCTGATATGATATGAGGGGAGGCTATTTTCTCCTATTGATCTAGATTAATAAATAAGCAAATAGGACAAAGTGGTAGTTTTCTATGTGTTTATGCTTTCACAATATTGGTTATGTCTTTTAATACTTTTTAACCTTTTATGTTGGTTCTCAACATTATATCTCATGTACTTTGAAAAAAAATCAGTTGACTTTTGGTATAAAATATATTAATGGACCTATTTCTCACAAAATATGCTCCTATAAAGTAAAAATTGTTCCTTGTCAAACCACTAAGACAAAAAAATATTTCAATGTGTACATTTATTTAACTTTCATAGTTAATAAACTCTTGATTTACATTTAATATTATTTCCTTATGTTTGCTTTATCACTCCCTGTTGTAAATCTAGTGTTTGTCATCCTTTCTAATGAAGAAAAGGTTTATCTAATTAGAGTCATTTTTCTTTTTTTTTTTTTTTTTTTAGAATTGGGAACAGTAACCCCTTATCCATAAAGAAACCCAAGATTTCCATTGAGTCACATTTTTAAATTATCTATTTATTTCATTGCTATTTTTAATTTTCCAGCCTTTATTGATGTATTGTGTGAGTTTGATGTTAACTATATTATGATTTTTTAATACATATTACAGTAAAATGATCACTAATATAGGTTACTTATCACATCTGTAATTTCACATAATTGTGTATGTGTGGATATAAGGTTTCATGTGTGTGTCCTGTAACATACAGTAAGAACTTTTATGATTTATTCTCTTAGCAACTTTTAAGTATATAATTCAATATTAACTATTGACATCTTGTATATTATATATCTATAAATTTTTCATATTAATATTAAAGTGTATACAATTTAATCACATCACCCATTCCCAGTTCTACCTTTGACAAGCATCAATCTACTCTTTTTTTGCATTTCATTTTTTTTGTAAATTTTCACTTATTAGTGAGGTCACACAGTATTTAGCTTTCTGTGTTTCATATTTCCAGTAACATAATGCTCTCAGGACTCACCCAGGTTGTCATATGGCGGAATTTTCTTTTAATGGTAGAATAATATTCCATTCTATAAGTATATATACTACCATTCCTTATCCATTCATCTCTGAAAGACATTCAAGATCCCAGACCAGATAGGATTACCTACTTATCTCTTCAAATGTGTAGAGTATCCAGTTGGCATCTATACTTAGGCCTTGCTGTGAATCAGAATGCGTGTTAGCAATATCTGAGCACTGGTACTATAAGCTCCCTCTTCTCCATCTCTATGTGGTCCTAGTGTTTAATTTCCAGAGTCCCAGTGATCTCTTTGAGGTAAAATCCCCGTGACCTTGTATAGAATATTATGTACTGTTTGGGAAGTTAACACCAACCTTCTATTCCTTTATTCTTATTAGAGAAATGAAAAATTCCAAAGGCAATTTTTCATTTTCATCCCATCTCATGATGGGATACTGTGCCGGACCAGGGGAATGATGGTGCTCTTAAGCGCAACTCTTCTTTTATGCTTCTAATGTGCACATCCTACTCTCTGTGATCCACCAGAGAGCTTTCACCTCATCCCCAGGGTTTGATATTTCACAATAGTGTTCTATTATGGATAGTCACTAGTTGATCTTCTAGTGAGAGGCTACTCAAGTCAGGATCATCCTAGGTAACTATTTTGGTGGTGTCACTCCTCCACTGACTCTTTTAACACTACAGAGCCACAACTATGGATCCTAAGTAAACCCACAGAATTTTATTAAAAGTTCACAATACTTTTTAAAATTATTGAATTTTATTCACCAGTAATCATATCTCATTCCCCTGCTTACCACTAATCCTCATACCAAATTTTCCTTTAAGTTCAGTTTCATTCATTTCCCCTTTTCCTTCAAATTCTGGCTATTTTTTTTGTCAGCATCAAAAATAATCCTGTGCATTTCATAATTTTTGCTGCAATATTACCTAAAGGGTGATTAGTGAAGAAACAAATTAGATATGTCCTTCTCATCAGACCCCCAGGGTAAATAAAATGAATTACTTAAGTTCAGTCTCTGGAAAGTGAAAGCAAAGGGGTCAATTTATTTATATTCAGTTTAACTGCTTTAAGTTGTTGACATTGGAGCTGACTAATGGGAAAATGCTAAGAACTGTTAAATTCTCATTAGTGATGCACCTGAACATAGCCATGTGGCACAGGACATCAATTAATAGTAAATATTAAAGTTATTTGTGAAAAGTAGGAAAGGCATGCTACATTATTTAGAAGAAAATAGTAGAGTAGAACTTAATTGGTATCAAAACAGGGTCAGAGACTAATTATGATTTCAGTTCCATGTAACTTTACCTTCTCACATCTTGACTTAGTAATTGTTTCTGGCAATAGCATGATTAGAAGAATAAAGTGCTCTCAGAAATGTGAGCAGCTCAGAATCATTGTTAACCTCAGGCTATCCACACAATTAATAATTCAATGTAATTTTATCTATACTAGTTTTCAGAATGCTTTGTTATGAGATAAGGCAATATTAATCCCTTTGCCAGGGAGCAATCTCTAAAAAAGATTACAATTCATACCTCAAATTATTTATTTGTACTTAGGAAGTTTGTATGCAGGTTACAATGTGTCATGCCAATTATTAATGATTTAAATTTGAACAAATTCTTATATATCATTGATACACAAAGGTGCAGTAAAACAAGCACAGCAACATAAATGGAAATGTTGATGCAAATAACTATGAAACAGAAACATGGTGATTCAGGACATCAAAATAAAAAGTCGTATCTTCAGAAAACTGTGATAGTTCATTTGTAAATTTTACATATATATTTTTAAAATTTACATTTAGGTAGTTAAAATAGTGTTCATGTGAAAACAATGAGTGACTTTTTTTTTAAGTTTAGGTTTCCTACATTTTATTAAATTTTTAAAGTACTCCACTCCAAGTCACTTATTAAACTATTTTAAACAAATTGTTAGGTTTTTCATCTTTGAATGTTGAACATTTGTTTTCATATTTAAGATTGTTCATCATTTTCCTATACATCTAGAATATTCTGAGTGAAATAGCAGTTTATAGTTTTGAAGAGAAAAGTATATAAATAGAAACACAGATATTAAAACTAGGAATAGTGCAAATTCCTCAGAACCCAAGCTCATACAAACCAGTATATCCTGGAAAGACTGAAATTCAGTCAAGGTATTATCTTATTTAGATTTTGCTTTTAGTTTGCCTTGTAAACATATGTCCATCAATATGCCTGTTTGAATTTCCTCATCTGTAATGCACTACTAATAAATTCTACTTACTTAGTTCATTGGCTTGTAGTGAAAATAGCAAGCAAAGTGTAGTGTTATATTGAAAAGATCACAGCTTTAATGCTAAAAGCAGATTAAATTTCTATTAATATCAGGAGCCTTTTAATATCTGTTTTCTATTTCTTCATCTGGAAAATATTCTAATTTATAGATAAAATATGTAAAGTATGGCACACCATAGCCTATGGATGTATTTTCTAGTTTTATTATAATGAAATGATAGGAAAATTGATAACCTGTTCTAAATACTTACTGTTGTTTCCATAAGTTTGAGGTAAGGAGAATGTTATGAAAAAGACAAATACACATCAAACTATTTTGATTTTGTGAAGCAGTTAGCTTACATTTGCATTATAATTTTATTCTGCAGGTATCTATTGAATGTTGGAAATTCATGATTCTTTTTGTTCATAGACAATTTTAGAATTCTCAGACAAAACCCTGTTTAATGTCATGTATAGGTGAAATAGTAACAGTATGTATATATAGTACCTACAAACATCAGTTTGATAGCAATTATTCCAAATAAATCTTTTGAATGACTTTAATCCTGAATACTAAGGCCCCAGACCCAATCTGGTTTTGGAACTGATTCTAGAAGTGACTAGAACTTGGAGGGCTTGAGGAGAAGAATAACTTAGACAATGTGAACATTAAAAAGGAAAAGATAAAAGGACAACTAGGTGACAGGAAATGTCTCTAACCACAAAGAGACAAAATAAAAAGTGAAAATTCATACTCTTTCATTAAAAATCAAAATTTTAATGTTTATCCATTGGGTTTACCACTATGCACATATTATGCCAGTGTGATAGGGATGCAATACATGGCATTGTTCCTATACCACCTTTGTTAAAAGTCATAGAATCTCACACTTGTGTTAGTGGTTACTTACTGTAACCTATGTTTAAGTCCATATCTCTTAAATTCATTGATAAAGTTTTCCCTGTAAATGAGGATTGTCTATCATGTCTATCATATCTATAATGTCTATTTGCCAGCATTTTATTTTGATTCCCATGCCTTATATATTTTTTATTTAAATAGGAAAATACATTACTGAAATTGTGCATCCTTTAGTTTAATTTAAATAAAAAACTTCTAAGGTAGGAAGCCCGGTAGGCTGGCAACCTCAAAACCTGGATATAATGCTTGGCAACAGCAGAATGAATGACTGGCAACCATAATCTGCTTAAAGCTAAAACATAACAAAACAAACCAAAAATAAAGATTCTCTAACAACATATTTCTGAGTTTATACCCACTTAATATTGAGTTCCTTTTAGAAAAATGTATTCCCTAGAATACACCAGAATATTCATGATGATGAAATCCAGAAATCCAGACAAACATAATATTTGCCTCTGAGAGTCACTACAGTTTTCTGTCCTAAGTGGAAGGTGACAACTGACAGATCTTATTCTGCTATTTTCCATTATGTAAAATGACTATTTTTGTCTGCTATATGCGTGACATGTATTTTGTCAAAGGAAACAATGGCATATTCCAAGTGAATTTAAATTTGTGTGTATGTAACATTATTTTGGAAAAGCTGCTTTCTGCCTTTTCAAACTTTATAAAAAGTGACACAATTAATTTGAGGTGGTAAATTAAAAAATAGATTATCAGATGTGAAAATTTCTTAGCTAAAAGTTTAGATAGATATTGGATATTGGCCTGGGGCACTACATCTTGACTTGTGAATAGACACACTCGAGAATTTTTATATCTTAGAAAATTATAAAACAGGATCAACTGGTAGTGTAGTGTTTGTATAAAGCTTAGGAATTGAAGTATTAGGAGAGAGAAACAGGAAAATTTAGATCAAACTTTAGAAGTACTTGAAATGTGTGACTTTAGGATCATTAGATGTAACTTCTCTAAACATAAGCATATCTTAGTTGTCATTTAAGTGTTGTCACCACACAGAGAAGTCTGTATTTTCCAATATCTTTTACTTTTATACATCTCTCAATACTCTTAAACTATGTCCACTAGTTTTCATTCTAGTGATGATACAGTTTTACTCTTTAATCATGATCCTCCTAGGTTAAAGGATACCCACTCTGAGTTCTTCTAAGTATTAATGGAACAACAGTCTTTTTCTTATTGGTTATTCCCCCAATTACAATACAATAAATGATATAAATACGCTAATTTGAATAAAGGAGTCAAGAAATTGTAGCATAAAAGGAGATTCTACTCATTTGTATACTCGTTAGCAGGAGTGATTGTTTGTTGATGACAAGGTAAGTGATAGTATTACCCAAGAGAGTTAAGAAAAATTGTGTGTACATTTAATTGTGAAATTTCCAAATAGATGTTTCACATTCAAACTTAAAAAATTTAAAAGAGTAAAAATACATGAAATATATTTCAGAGAGCTACAGAGCATTTCATCATTTTAATAAAGTCATAATTGTATTAATTGTATTTAATTAATTTGACATGTTTTGTTTTGTTTTTAATACTGGTGTGCCAGAAAATAAAATATTGCTGATGGATAATAAATAATGACTTTTTTCAAATATGCAAAACTATAGTTTACAATTATAGAAGATAAAATAATTAACAAAAAGCTTTAGTTGAATGTTTCAATTCATATTTGGTAGTATGTATGTACTTACCAGTAAAAGAACATGAATAACCCCAGTTTCAAAAGTGTAGGTGCTATTTTTCATGGAATTTATGAGCTCCTTACTATTTGCTAAAGTGGAAAATTTGATTCATAACCATGATAAAAATCTATTAAGCACATCAGTTGTGAGTTTGCTTTTGTTTAATTGCTTTCTATGTAGCCAGTCATCTCTAAAATATCTTCTCAGCAATGTGCTATTCTATATTTTATAGGTTTTTATATTTAATAAATGTGTATCTGTATGGAAATCTCTTTATATATACATATATATACATATATATATATATACACAATGTACTCAAAAAACAAATATCTTAATCATCTCTAATACACTTGGGCTGTTCATTTCAACTGTGTGATCACTCATAAAGTGATGAGTCTGGATTTCAAACTCTAGTGATTTAGCAAAAACTTTTAATTTTACTCAAATTAGACATGATTCTCCTGATTCTCCTGATCAGGTATTAATGACTCTTTAGACCAGATTGGAACACCAGGATTCAGTATGAAGTCTATCCTTTTGTGATAAAATGGCACTAATATACCCTTGTTACCTGAGTAAGCATTTACTTTCTCTCTTTTTTTTTTAATTTATATATAAATTTCACATCATTGTAATCCCAGGGATTGCCTCCCCTCCCCACCATACCCCACCTTTCCCCCATGTCAGAAGTTGTGTGCTTCAGTTTGGTGCTTAGCTTGTTTTGACATTTACTTTCAACCAAACCACCAGAACTAAGTAGTTTCCATTTCCAAAGTAATAAAAGTGACTTGAAGAAAACAATATTTTTGGTGGGAATTATTTTAAAATATTTTAAGCTTTACTTATAGAGACTTTATATTTATGTACATTTT
Source organism: Uropsilus gracilis (assembly GCA_004024945.1). Taxonomy (NCBI): domain Eukaryota; kingdom Metazoa; phylum Chordata; class Mammalia; order Eulipotyphla; family Talpidae; genus Uropsilus; species Uropsilus gracilis. The sequence goes on along the minus strand of PVHY01000300.1, from coordinate 209,702 downwards.
TACAATTTTTTGCTATCCATTTTGTTATCCATATAAACATGAGCCACCCTAAAATGTAGCAGTTTAAGAACATGTTGTTTTTCTGTAACAGTTCTGTGACTTGACTAGGCTCAGTTATGTGCTTCTCCTTGCAACTCCAGTCAGGGCTGGAGATTCCTGGGTATTTAACTGGACCAGCGTTCCTAGAGTGCTTACTCAAAATAATGAGAGTTGTTGATAGCCCACTTTATTTCCCTGAATATTTTGTTTTGTAAATTATTTCATTAATTTTCTATAGTCCTTTTTCTGTTAAAAATAAGGATAACACTCTTTTTTGTTGTTGTTCTATTTTGTTTTGTTTTCTTAAGGAGAGATTTTAGTTTGGCAACTTGTATAAATAACGTTTTCATAAGTGAAATACTTCTCATCGAGAAAGACAAGGGATTTTTACATTCTATAAATAAAGGTCAGTTTCTGATCTAATTTTAACCAGCAGTTTGTGACCTAAATTAAATTGTCAAATGTTTGGGTATGATTGTTAATCATTTACTATAAATATGTTACATTACAATTCTCTGATTGATGCATATAGATTAAAATAGTAATTTATAAGGTTTTTTCAATTTAAATTTTAGTGACTATAATTATTTTTGATGGCATAGCATATATGATTGCTTTTTTTTAGCAAATGTGAATAAAATTTCAATTATTTCTCTTTAACATTTAAAAAGTGTCATGCCAAATATCATCTGGATTAATAGAGTTTGAGAATAATAATTTTAGAGTGGGTCAAGATTAAATGATAACCAACATTCTAGAATAATCTGAACATCAGCACTTCCCCTTTTTGTTTTGAAATTTGTCATTGTTTTCTGTTCCAGTTCTTTTCTAACAGTATCATCTTGCTTCTTTAGCTATCTATTTCACTGGTGTAATGATTGAGTACATTATTAGAATACAAGTTTTTGCACAATGACTATGGTATCTATTTTATCAGAAAATACTAAAGAAATAAATTATTTTAATATTATTTTCTTATCTTGCAGATAAGAAACTATAGATTTGTAGTCATTCACATTTATAAGCCTATAAAGATATACCCTTGCACTTAAAATGAATACAAGTTATACAGATGGTGATGATAATTAAAAATGGTATTTAGAAATTCCTTTTTTTAAATATACTTCAAAAGAAGTGTAAAACAAAGCAACAGTTGTATCAGATCCCTATAATGACTGGGATCTCTTTTCTTGTTAGATCACCTGATGTATGTCCTGCTAAATAATCTTTTTTTTCTATTGATTCCAAATTATAGAGCACCATAGTACATGAGCTAACTTTATGAGATTCCTTTGAACAATTTTATGAAGTGACAACAGAGACTATAGGTTAAATCTAATGATAGTTTCTGTAACAAGAGAAGTGCTAGTTCTGGACTGGAATACTGTTAATATAGTGTTGATATTTTCATACTTTACTATCTTGAAACTTATCTTTAATATCAGTGATGACCTCATCCAATATTCATATTTTCTTTGAATTAGAATGGATTTTTAGACTTCCTTGAATAGAATCTTTTTCAGACATAATGAAATTTTTATACAAAGGAGGTTATAACCTTATTTAAAAAGTTTTACAAATGGCACCTTTTAAGCATCAGTTTGGAGATATATCTTCCAAAGTAATTTATTAAATGTTTAATTAGCAGTAACAATTTTTTGTTGAGATATCATATCACTTTTTTCACATCATTTGAGAAAGAAAATTCTTTTCACAATAATAAAAATTCTAATTAAAAACATACATATGCTGCAGTACCACAAATAACATTAAATGGATTGTTCAGAAAAGATGGCTAAAATTTCAGCATCTTGGAAATTAAAGAATATATATACATACATATATAATTCTTTCACATTTACAATTATTTATTTTATTATGGCTTTATCGATAGTGATAAAAGACACAACATCTGGATGAAGGACAGCTTGTTCACAATGGCCAGAGATAGAGCGCTAACATTTCTTGCCATTTTTCTGATTCTCTGATATCCATTGAGAGACATTAGGAGAACCAGATGACAGTTACATGTCTAACAGCTGCATTTTTACAGGAGAGAAACCCTGAATTTAGGGAACTTGAAGCATATCTCATCTAAGCCCATGGGAAGACAGTCTCCATTACACTGAACACTAAGCATGTGTTACCTTTTCCCTGGAGGTATTTAATGTCTATATTCTCAGGCATGAAATACACCTATCCTTTTATGCACTTTGCTATTGATGCATCCTTAAAAAGATGATGTGGGTCAAGGAATAATCATGCTTCATATTGCTAGGTTAGTAGAAATATAAGCAACCCTTGGTGAATTATTTTTTTCAATAAGAAAATGCATAATACAACTCCCTAATGGAAACATAAGTCAGAAAAAATATTAGCAGCATAAATGCCTCAAATGGTGATAAATTGAAGACAACTTGTTGAGCTAATCATTTATTTGGATTATTCAGAGAATAAGGCTTAGAGAAGTAATCAAAATTCCTTTAACTTTCACAAAATAAAAAAAAAAAAAGAAATGGCATCCAGTTTTTGCAAATCAGTACTAGGTGTTAAGGGAGCAAAAATTACATTCTCTGAAATGTTTGATATATTTTTTGGGGAGCTATAATGTCTAAACATAAAGCAAACTATATAGCAGGTTATTGTGATATCTATTGAAATACTACATTATGAATATAAAACTAGTATACTATTGATTTAATTTATAAAACATTTGAGCACATACTGCCTCATTTTGTATTCATATTTCATTTATATTATGATATTTCATTTTATTGATTTTACAACTTAAATTTTTTATCATCTCTGAAATAACCATGGATTTATACTTGATGGCATCTTGCAAATAAAATTGTGGTGTTTTCCAAGTGGTACAGACAATGATGATGCATTTTTCATCATTTGAAATGCATCATTTCAATTTGGGAAAGAAACAGCAGCAAAAAGATTATTTTTATAACATAAAAGCCAATAGTTGTTAAGGCTTAATTTTCACTTATTTTTTTTCACCTAAATATTTTTAAATCTAACAAGAGTACTCTTAATTTAACACCTAATACTATTTCCATATTTAAAACATTGAGAGTTTCAAACGTAAAAACATTTGTTTGTATTAGCTTACTAGCAAGCATATTTTGTTTCAATAGCAGAGAGAATCTCTTTACAGAGTTAAAAGGTTAAAGAAAATGAAAGAAATGAGAAAATGAAGCAAAATATAATTTTTTGCTATCGTCATCTAAGTTATATTTTCTTTCTTTTTACGTAGATCTTTTTGTTATCTTTGGTTGTAAGCAGAATATTTTGTATTTCAAGTTTTCAAATGTATACTCAAAATTTTTATATTTATTTCCGTTGGATTTTTGTTTTTCTGTTTATCATGCTTACTTCTATATCTGTGATTTGTTTAGATTTGCATTATGTTGATATTTTATGTTTGATTTTTATTTTTTCTAACCAGACTTTTCTGTTTCTTTCATAACAATTTGTGACTGGCTGAGGTATCATTTCAAGGACTCATGAGTTACTTAGACATACACCAATTCATAAATAAGCTTAAATATTTCTATATGAAGTAAGTACTTATGCCAGGATATTTGATGGATCCATACACTGGTGCTTCCTTTCTACTTGCAAATATTTCCAACATTTGGTCTTAAATATGGACATAGATTAAGTTTGAAGGATGTTTTTCACTGACATTAATACTTTATAGTGGAAATTGCAGCGTGATGGTAACCCAGTTGCCTATAGCTAATGTAGAAATTTCCTGGTTTTGCTGATGAACAGCAAATATTATATTATATTCTAGTTTTATAATGCTTGCAGATTCATTATTTTTATATTTTTTTGAGACCTGCTTCCACCAGCCTGGTTATGTTCTATCACAGTTGGATGCTGTGAAGAAGTTAATTATAGGTCTGTGCTTAAGAGCTAGTCTATGAGTATAAACAAGCCAAAGATATGTAACCTATTTTGGGGTTTCCTGAGGCCTGATGACTCATAGTGCAGAATATGCTATTTGTCTCTTTGGTCTCCCAGGTAACTCACACTTTTATGCTCTTTTCTTAGTGAGTAATAGAAATTCTCCTCCTCTTGGTGTCTTGAGAAATGAAACTTTTTATTATTTTTCTTTCCTTTTCATTCTCCTAATCACTACCATCAAAAGTAAATACTTCTTCACTTTGATTACAATCACTTTCTTATAATCTGGAGAGAGCTCTTATTTTGAAATGAAGTTATATCCTCAAAAAGTTAACTAATATTTCTCAGGAAGGATAGTTATTTTTATACTATAGGGAGTTGTTGAAAGAAAGGAGTGTTAAAAAGAACTTCATGCTAGAACAATTAATTTTAATATCATCTATGATAAGTGCTATAAAATATGGTAAGTAGGAATAAGAAGATCAAGAGAAATAAAATATTGTGATTATTTGCCAAGTATCAAATATTATATAATGCTATTTCTAGTTCAGTGACCAAGCAATAATTCACACACACAAAAAAAAAAAACTTACAAAAATTTTACATTTTCAAATATTAGAGAATTTTTGGGAGTAATCTGATTAATGGTGATTGTTAATACTTAAATGCTTTTCATATCCCCAAGAGAGTATTTTAGAAACATTGTGGAAGGGAAGTAGAAATGAGGGACATATCAGTTGCTCTAGGAATGATCCAAACAGATTTTACTTGTCACCTTCCCTTATAATGAGCAATATTTTCCTTGTAATATAATAATATATGACTGCCTAGATAAGATTATTAACAAAATTACAGTTAATTGTACATTTTTACAACAAAATACATTGCAACTGTTGAAATTTCTTTATTATTTCAGGTTATGAAAGATGCTGTGGATTTTTTTTTTTAACAAGGTGAATTTACTTAAGTCTTACAATAATCTAATAAATTGCTTTGGGATTCTTCAGCAAAGACTCTACAACTTAGGTTCATAGACTTCTGGGGAACCTATAAATGAGTGGACCTAATGATCTATAATCACTCATTTGCTTTTATTTATAGCTTCACTATATGTGTGCTAGTTCAGTTTCCCCTGATTTTCTAAAATATTCTACATAAATATTGTCTTTCAGTATTTTTTGTGTATAAGCTTAATGAGATTCTTCTATATTGTCAATTCTTTAAAATTCATACTTTCAAGTGAGTGCTTAATAGCTCTTCATCATTCTAGTTAGTATTTTGTTTAATATTTTTCATTTGGGTAATATATCAGCCAGTTTAAAATTGCAAATTTTGTTGTGTTTTAATAAACATAAAAAAGCATTAGGAAAGAAAAAGGGGAAATGAGATTAAGAGAGATGAAGGAAGGAACATTTAGTGATTTATTATGACAACTGATTTCATTACTTTTTTCATGTATGTGCTTAATCATCTTGAGTTGGCCATGGCTGTTTTCCATAGGCTCTGTATTCTGGACTTAAGCTGATGAAGTCCTTTCTTGACATTGCTTGTTCTATACAAACTGAAGGCAGAACATGACAAGTATACACTGTGGATTCAAGTTTTGCTTAGTTGGTGGAATGTCATTTTTGTTCACATGTGATTGACCAAAGCAATTTGCATAATAAAGACTTTTATGAATGGGGTAGAAAAGGGTGTGAAAATTGTAAACATTCTTTGGGGTTCTTTAAGTCACTTACCCATTTTTTTCCCCTTGATCATTTTTTTCCCTGAAATTGTTCTGTTTTTATTTTGATTTTGTTAATTTTCCTCATTTGTGTATTTTCTATTTTTATTCCCATTTTACCTTTATTATTTATCTATTGTAATCTTCAATTTAATATATTATTCTTACACAATAAGCATACAAGATGTATGCTTATTACCAACATTCTCATTTTTAATATATACCTTTATAAATCTAATTTAATTTGTATCCAACAGTTTTAATTTGAGCTAGTTTTCATTAACATTCTTTAAAAGTGTTTTTTAAAAATATCATGATTTTTTTCCTTAAATCGGTGAGGTATCTGACAGTTTAAAAACATGTTGAAATGTCCTACTTATCTTTTTACTTCCATTTGAAAATTAATTCTCATATTTATTTCTAGCTTATTGTGGTTATGAAATACTTTGATGGTTTCCATTCTGGATATGCTTATCAGATTGGCTTTGATTCTAACATTCCAAGTAGTGTGAAAAAGTTCTAATCAAATTTCTTGAGTCTCCTTTATCGTCTTTCTTCAATTCAGAATCAGTTACTTCATGTGGGGAGCTTGAACTCTGCCCTGTTAGGAAATAAACAACTTGGAATTCAGTAAACACACACCAGAACTTTTTATTCTTGAAAGCCAGTTATTAACCATTTTTCTGAGCCCCCCACTGATATATCTTTATGTTTATAAGGATGTGTGCATATATACCATCAGTCACTGAGAATAAGCATTGTGATTTTGTTAACAAGATCATGAATAGACTATTTCATTCTTGAGTTTTGTCAATTTGTGTATTGTATCTTTTAAAGCCTTGTCATTCTAAACTAAAAAGCTTTGCCTCTTATTGTTGAATTGAACCGTTTCTTTTCATCTCAAGTGATACATTTCTCCTATGGTTGACTTTGACTCTGATAGCAATATTGGTACTTGTGAGATTTTCCATGGAATAAATCTTTTATTCTTTGCTTTCCATTTTTTCTCAATTTGTATGTTTAGATGTGAATTTTATAAACAAACAGTGAAAATCTTATGTTTTATGCGCTGTGACCATCTTCACATGGAGTATTTCATTATTTAGATTTAATATTATGTTTTAGTTTATATCACCCATTTTATCAAGTCATTTCTCTTTGTGCTGTCTTCTTTTGAGTTCTGTGTATTTGAATGTTTCAATTTTTCCTTTTCTTCCAATTTAGAAAATTCTCTAAAAGTTATTTTATAGACATAAACACGTACATATATATATTCAGAAAAACAAAATGGGTATGAACAAGATCTTGTTATTAAAGCACTGTCATTTTTCTCACACTGTTCCATTGAAACTGAAATTTTTAAAGGTTTTTTTTTTTTGTTTTCTTTTTAGCACATTAAAGATGTTTCATAATTTCTTCTTCTGTAAGAAACAGTATTCCTGCTTATATAAAATACAATACTTTCCATGTGGGAGATAAAAATATAAAATCATCTGGATGTCCATTTTTCTGTGGCAACACATTTTTCTTGGATATATGTAGCATAGAGCTATATTTTAATATAGTTAAAGTTAAGATTTATTTTATGAAAGTAAGAAAAATTACTTCGCAATTGTGTAAACTACCGAAGGGATTCTTTTTGATGTATGTTACCTACCACAGGTCTTTATTCACTGCTTGTAGCTTGTTTTCTCAGAATTATAGAGTAGAGCTCCCCTCATCTTTAAACAGTGATTGAAATCAGGGATTGATTTTTGTTTCAAAATCATAATGACTTAATCTAATCTGGGAAATTTACTATTTCTGTGTATCCAGCAAAATTTCTCAGCAAAATTTCTCTCATTCACTAGGTTTTGTAAAGTGAATGAAAATGTTTTATAATGAGGTAAATACAATATATTAATATATATACTTATAGCCATTAAGAGGAAGGTGAGTATAAAAATATAAATGCATGCTTCTGTTCTTTTTGAGATTCATCCATCTTCTAAGATGTCATAAAATGTCATTGGTGTCACCAATTCACACGGGGTTGCCCTGTCATATTAATAGATGAATATTTTTAATAAAAATAGTGCCCCCCCAAAGCACTGGAGAAATAAGAAGTCATCTTTTCACTTGTTTCTCTTCTCTTTTGTTCTTCCTTTCTTTCTTTGAAAGGAAACTACCAGCACTGTCATTATTTTAATATATATATATATATATATATATATATATATATATATTATAAGGAACAATTCAAGGGAGGAAAAATAATTGTATTACCTATATAGTTTGAATGAAGAGTGGTCTTGCTACTTTCTGATCTAATTCCATAAAGGAAGATAATCGCTGCTTCCTTGTGTTGTATGATTGCAAAAATGTCAGTACAGCCATGAGTTTTTAAATTAAATTGGATCTAGTAGGAATAGAAAAGATTTAAAGACAAGCCAGGAAATAGTTATTTACTATAGTAATCAAGCAATAGTCTTCTAAAATGTAGTAGTAAAATATTTGTCATTTATAGCTTAGTGACTAGTAACTCAAAATAAGAATATGCTAAGGTTAGATACTGTCCAAATTTTATGGTAGTTTTTCCGTGAATGATCTTATAAATGGTGGCTTTTATCTCTTATATTCCCAAGGAAGTATTTTAGAGATTTTTATAGGAGGGAGGCAGCAATTAGGGACATCTGGATTGCTTTGGGCATGACCCAACCGTTTTTACTAGCTCCCTAATCATAATGGGGAGAGTACTATCTAACCTTGACTGCCTTGGGTAAGAATTCTACCAAGTACAGTAATGAGATTAGAGAATGTCTTTCACAATTAAAATTCAATATCACTTTCAAATTTCTCTAATATTTATGCATTTTTCATACCAAATATTTAAATGAGTTTATCAACTTATATATTTTATTAACTTAGTAATTTTTCCCCTTGTAAAATTCTTAATTGGGGCATATGGATTTGAGGAGTTCTGAAAACAGAGAAACATCAGATACTGCAAACACTGTTTTCTGGAGTTCATGGTTCTTTAAAATTTCAAAACAAAGTTTGTTTCCCTGAAGTTGACACTCTTGGGGTGGGACCCTTACATTGCTGCATAGCATAGTGTGAAGAAGAATCACAGCTAAGATGATATATTTTTAAATACTTCATAAAACACTTTGTACAGTTATTTGAACACTTAAATGAACTACTGAAGCATAGCAAACAGGAACGAAAATTTCTAGGTAAGTAAAAAACATTGATTATGTTATGACTGCCATATAACCTTCATTTTTGTACAATCAGTTGTATATTTAACTTTGGGATAAAATTATTATTTAGGCACAAAGATGAAAATCCTATCTACTTTTACATGTGTGGACTGCAAATGCATTCTATAAGATGAAATATGACAAAAATAGAAAGTCAAACACTAAATGATATTATTTACACATAGAATAAAAAAACTGAACTTAGACTATAGAGTGGTGGTTGACAGAAATTGATGGGTGGGAAATATTGATGAAATTATATAAACTACCTGTTGTAAGATGAACAATTCTGGCAACCTAATGTACAATTTCATGATTATAGTTAATAATATTGTAAATTCCAAGATAAGTGAGTAAATCACAAATGTCCTCACCCCAGAAAAAAGTAAAAAGGTAATTATGTGAGGTGATAGATATATTAACTGACCTTATTGTGGTAATCATTTCATAATGTATATGCATATTAAAATATAAGCACCTGCTAAAAAAGTCATAAGATGTTGGTACTGAGAGTTAATATTTTACATGTGATTGTTATTAAAGATTAAGTCCAGGTAAGAAATTAAAAATATTTCATAGATTAGATATTTCATAGGTGAAATATTTTAAATCAACAGATATTCTAAACTAGCTTGTTACTTTGCTAGGGATTATAACTTACCAAAGAGCCATCCCAATATAGCTGAGTAATTTCTTACTGTGAATAGAAATTGTTGCCTTTTTAAAATTTTCATTTTCCTTTAGTTAGAGAAGCTAAAAGTCTTCTATTAAGATTCCAAGAGACACAACTAAAATTTTTTTAGTATTATTATTTAAAATTTAAGACTCCTCTGTTTCTTGCTAAGTTCAGTGGCAGACCTTTTATTAAAGGCTGAAGTAAATGACCAGTTACCTTGAAGAATCAGGATGGCTGACATGAAAATAATTGAAAACCAGATTTCCAAAATGATGTTATTAAATATTAATCATCATTATAATAATAGTTTAGTGAAAGGCACCAATTCTTTTTCATGTAAAATTAGAAAGGTGATTTATTTTTTGAAGAATATAAAGACAAGAAGGGACAACATTTTCATCCAGAATCTAAATCATTTCATTAATTTAGGCCAATTATGAAACCATTACAGACACATTTTAAGTGATGGTTTATGAAAGAATATTAAGACTGATGAAAAGATACAAACTTAACTAAGACTGATGAAAAGATACAAAGTTAACTAACTGTAGATGGTATGCACTGTAGGCTATTTAAGAGAATTTTTAAAAGCCTAAATGTCTTATTATATTCTAAATTTAATTGCCAAACAAGTAATAGGTCCTAGACAGACCTTTGCAGAGGTGTGAACAAACTTATTTGTCTAGACTAACCACTGGGTCTCATTTGTGTCGGAGAGATATCATGACTCCCTATAAATATGAGTCAGTCCTGTCTCTAATACTGGCTCAAATGGAGCCAGTTCTCCCAGTTGGTAACCTGCCACTACCAATATATCTTCATTTGTGTGAAGAGTGTGTGGATGTATCTTCTTCATACAGATGGGAGACCTACTGAAAAAAAAATTGTCACATCAATCTTTCACAAAACATAGCCTACCTTACACATTGCTGTAATAATGAGCAAACAGATTTCCTGAAGAAAATAACAAAAACCATGAACAACAGCAAGCACATCACTACAAATACATGCTGCTACTTAAACATATGTAGTCTCTGGAGATTCAGTAACATTGTCTTCCTTCAAAATAGATTTTCAACTTACAAACAAAAGGCACTGTGATTCTTTTCTCAGTGATAAAGAAGACCCTGCACTTGTAAATAGAGTATCCAGGGAGCTATCCTAGGAACAATTTGCATGTTTTTAGTTTGTTCCATTTTATTTTAACAGACAGTTATATAACATTTATTTTGTGCCAGGCATTTTTAAAAATTCATGTACTGTTTAATCCAGAGAACAAATTCAGTGGTGGCGGGGGGGACTTTTTATTCTGTTTGTAAATTAAATATATAAAAGCACTTTTAAAGGTGACTGCTATGTTGGTTATGAGAGTGCATCAGATAGTATATAGTTACAAAAAGTGTTACTGAACAGCCATGCTAACCCATGTGCTTTGAAATCTGTTATGTGTGTCACAAGGTTGTTTCTCATACAAACTGCTCTAGGATGATGACTTGGTTGGTAGGATACGATGGCAGACGGGTTCCTGAGAGACATCTAGTTCCCAGATGACTTTATTTGGATAGTTGATCATAGAACTGCCCCTTAAATGGTGTACTGAATGCCTCCACTCCACTCAATCATCTTTTATTTCTATTTCACTATTCTGAAAGATAAAATATACTATTTATTTCATGATTTTATTTGTATGGAAAAAATGAAATTTTTACATAAAACAATAAATACAAAATGAAAAGACCAGAAGAGATAAAAAAAGAAATAGATCTCCACTGTGTTTGATTTTAACAAAAGTGCAGAATTCTAATAGACATGCCTAATAGATATGCCAATTAACACCATATTCAAGAAAAAATAGAAATAGATATCTGTACATTTTCTAAATATGGTACCAAAAATTGTTAGCTGCTATTAAAAATCTATTCTTTTAAATACACATTAATTTAGAAATATGTTGCTTTCTTAATATGATCAAAGAAAACTATGTCATAACAGAATTTAGTGTATTTTTTTTCTAAGTTTGGAAATAGGGATAAATCACTTTCAAAAATTCTTTTAAAGCAATTGTTAAAATTGCAGAATTTATAAATATTTGTAAAATTAATATAAAAACTGATGGTGACTTGATCTTTTCCAAATTTTAATATAAAGTTTGTTTAGTGTTTCAACTGAGAAAAAATAGTTCGATGTAATATTTAGTATGCAAAAATTTACCTCTAAGTTATCAAAAGCCCTAAGTTTTAATATTATTCGGACAAGGTAGTGATAAGCTTTAAAAATATTATTTTTAATTCTATTAAAAAGAAAAAGGCCAATTATCTTGATAATTAAAAAATGGGCTTTTAAAATATTTTAGATACCATTGATACTTCAAAGTGCAAAAATGTTACATTTTATGTCATTACTCTATAATTAAATCAGTTTATAATGTAAACTATAAAATGGATACTATTACTTTATCTTTTTTTGCTAATTTTTCAAAATACTCTGAAACTGAAGAATATTTTATATAAAAGCAGTATTCATAATAAGAAAATAGACAAGAGGTATGTTATTCTATTTATTATAAGTGAGATTTTAACACAGTCAAGGTCTTATGCCTGAAACCATTAAATCTGAATCACAGCTGCATTCCAAACGACAGGTAGCATTTTGCAAACACGTTATGGTCAATTGTGTCTTCATATTAAAGTATAACTGACTTAAGTAGAAGAATCAAGGCTTGATCACATTTTCATTTCAATAAAAAGGGAACAAGTTATGAAATTTTGATTTTAATCAATAAAAATATGTGCAAAACTTATTGTATTTCACTGAAACTTAGATGACATTGACTATAACATGTGTAATTAAGATAGCAAAAGAATGCCAAGTGTAAAATTCATCTCTATTTCAGAGCGGGTGCATGTTTGAAATTATGTTTCTTTAAAATCATGAAATATAGTAGTGCTACTTCTATGACTGACCTCTGAGTCCCACAAGAAATTTTAAAATTAGAGACTGTGGTCTTGAGGACTTATGTTCTTCTGAAAGTTCTTAAATTTCAGCCAAACCATAATTATTACAGTTTGGAGAGACTAGAGTTAAAATATTCATGGATTTCAATCCGTTGTGTAATCTAGTCAACCTAACAGTAAAACATAGTATCCTGTATTTCTTTTTCCCCTAAGCTCCCATTTTCCATTTTTTTGTGGAATGGTCAGGAATTTTTTTGTAATACTATTATATAAGTATTTCACGTCTTTGTAATCCTTGGGACTCTCCCCTACCTCACCTGCCTCTGGCCCAAACTGTGGACTTCAGTTTCTTTTTTAGCTTGTTTTGACTTTCCCTCCTGGCCTTTGTTTCTTTTTCCTATGTCCCATGTATTAGTGAAACCATTTGAAATCTCTTTTTCTTTCTGACTTGTTTCTGCTAATATGATTTCTTCTAGGTCCATCCATGTCATCTCAAATTCATCATTTTTAATTGATGAGTAATATTCCACTGTGTATATATAACCACATCTTTTTTATCCATTCGTCTGTTTTGGAACATTTGGATTGTTTCCATGTCCTTGTACTTATAACTAGTGCTGCAATAAACATCTGGGCACAGGAGTTCCTTTGTTCCCACACTGAGTAGATTCCCAGAAGATAGATTGCTGGGTTGAATGGTAGTTACAGGAATTATTTTTGACCTGAAACCATCGCTCCATACTGCTGGTCGACATTTAAGATGTATGTTTCTTCAGTCATCTATTCACCACTTTTTGTTCTTTACTTTGAGCCAGTTGTCCACTCAACACTCTAGCCCAATTCAAATTCTATTCTGTTTGTAGCAGGTACATATTTTATTGTTTATATGCTCACTGTGAAAAAATGTAACTGTATTTTCCTAATATTTCCTCTGTTTAGACTTTATTTCAAGCTATAATAGAAAACTTATTCTTGCTAGTTCAGAGTAAATTCAATCAAATACTTTATTTCTATTTAATCTGGGCTTATTGTTTAATCTTTCTATGAAATGCAACTGTCTTTCTGAGGTTTTCCTACTATCCTCCGATCATGAAGTCAATTAAATTAGTTCCTCTGGCATACCTGTTGCTAGATATTCATTGTGGAATCTTGCAATCTCTAGATTCTCAGAATATAAAACATCTTAAATCTCATGCATTGGCTCAAGAATGGTGAGCTGAACGAAATGAAAGTTTATTATTCCATTTCCAATTCACCTTCTGGTACTGATAACCCAGAACTCTTATGAGTTGTAACTTCATAAGACTTGACTCAGGTGGTCTGACTGTTTTGGGCAAATCATCTCCTGGAACTTTCTCTAAGTTAACTTCCCTACCAAGAGGCAGGAAGAGCTACCAGGTACACTCTAGCCTACAATTTAGACAGCATGGGTGATCTCTAAGCACCCCAACCTTCAACTGCCTCACATCACATACAATGGGTTTCTAGTCTTCAGCAGCTGCATTTTGTTTCAACCTCAATTGAACTCAGGTGTCAAGGATATTGAGAACTATGTCAGCTATGGAAAGTATACCCATGATGCTTTGAAAGTTAATTTGCATAACTTTCTCATCTTTTAAATCATTGCTCATGTGCACAAATACAGGCATGGAGAAAGGGGACTTACAAATTTCATTGAGGACTGAGATATTGTTAAATAGGATGATGAAAACAACAAAGAAGATGGAGATATTCGAAAGAGGCTGGTTCATAAAACATTAAAATGCAGGGGAGATGTGAAGTAATTCCTTTGAAAGTTTCTATGGAAAATATTAGAGCCTTCTATAGAAAAATGCATAGTAAAATAGAAGAAGTAATTCATTTAAAGAGTATATTAGAAGGAGTTTTCAGACAAAGCAATTTATTATTTTAGGAGTGGGGCATCAAGGTGCAAAATGTGACCATGGAAAGTTGAAACACTGAGGTGAGAGGATCACTGGAGTGAAGGTAATAAAATATTAGAATAGTCTGTATTAATTATATGGAATATAAAGTAATGCATAAAACTGAATAAAACAACAGAGTGGATTTATTGTTCACACAATAGTAAATCCCTAGAGTGACTGGCTTCAATCACGGATGGACTGAGGATTAAAAAGAATCATCAGTGCTGTTTTGACTTTATCTCCCTACTTTCTCTCCCTTCCGGCCTCTCCTTTTCTTCCTTCTCTCAACCTACTTTCTTCTTCTTTCTTTCCCTCCCTCCCTCCCTCCCTCCCTTTCTTCCTCCCTCCATCTTTTACTTCCTTCTCTCCCTCCTTTCTTCCCTTCTTTCCTTTTCTTTACTTCACCCTTCCTTCATTATCTTCCTTCTTTGTTTTTCTCCTCCCTCCTTCTGTATCGATCAAATTCTCAAATAGGTCCTTATGACAGACACCAAAGTAGCCACCAGTAACAATTAAAATCATCCCCACATTCCTACATTACAAAATGGGTCTTTACTTTGTGACTAATCTTCTGAATGCAAAATATTTGATAAAAATGTATAGTTTCCCTGCCCTACTTTACTTTCTTTTATATAATTCAGTTATATGCACAACAGGTTAAAGAAACCCTGCTTTTTGTCAGGAGTATGAAAATATGTTATAAAACAAAATAACTCATGTAATTATGGGCATAGTTCAGGATAACTAATGATTGCTAAGGGATTGGGATGATGCAGACAGGTACTATATAGCTTTAACAATATGTATATCATAACTTATTTATATATTGTATTAATATATTTATATATAGGTTCTTGCCCCATCATTGTCAAATTCCCTCAAGTGTACTTGTCTTCAAAGTTTCAAGCTATTTTTTGGTTCTATATTTAGAAGTGGAAGTGCAAAAGCAAAGAATGGTGCACATTTTTAATTGAATTCTTATTGACCAGTAGTAACCCTCTAGAAAAGAATTCCCAGTTCTGCTTGGATGTGCAGTCCACTTGTTTCAATTTTTCAGCAGCTTGAACTCCTTGAAATTATGTATCTTTGTAATTGTCAATATACCAATAAAATTCTATTGGAAGAGAATTCCTTTGTATATATTGCCACAAAGCAATACTTATTTATAATTGTCTTCTGTCTCTTGTTCATAGTTTGGTTAGTAAGATTTGGAAGATATAGTTATTTTGGCTTATTTATGATTTGGGGTTAATTTCTAATTATTTTTAATTAAATAATTTATTGATATATAAATTTCACATTTATGTTATCTCTGGGGTTCAGCCCCCCATCCTCCCTGAACATTCCCACCCTATCCCACCCCTCACCCCCAAGTTATATACTTTAATTTGGTTGTTAGCTTGTTTTGACTTTTCTTCATGGCTTTTTGTTTATCTTTCCATGTCCCATATAATAGTGAAACCATTTGATGTCTGTCTTTTTCTTTGTGACTTGTTTTTGCTAATCTTATTACTTCTAAGTCCATCCATGTTATCATAAAACCATCCAATTTGTCATTTTTAATCGATGAGTAATATTCCATCATGTATATATACCACATCTTTTTCATCCAGTAATCTGTTTTGTGACATTTGGGTTGTTTCCATGTCCTTGCAATTATAAATAGTGCTGCAATAAACATCAGGCACAGGTGTCCTTTTATATAAGCATAGAGGTCTTCTTTGTGTAGATTCCCAAGAGAGCAATTGCTGGATCAAATGGTAGTTCGATTTTCAGTAATTTGAGGGTCCTACAAACAGCTTTCCATAAAGGTTGGACCAGTTTACGTTCCCACCAACAGTGTAAGAGTGTTCCCTTCTCTCCACATCCTCACCAGCACTTGTTGTTAGCTGTTTTTTGGATGTGGGTCATTCTTACTGGTGTAAGGTGGTATCTCATTATGGCTTTGATTTGTATTTCCCTGATTGCTAGGGAAATTGAACAATTTTTCATGTGCCTGTTGGCCATTTGTATTTCCTCTTTGGAGAAGTTTCTTTTTAATTCTTCTCCCCATTTTTAAACTGTGTTTTTCACTTTGTTTTTGTAAGTTGTGTGAGTTCTTTGCGTATCTTTGTTATCAGATCTTTATCACTTGTATGGAGGGCAAACATTTTTTCCCACTCATTTGGATTTCTTTTTGTTTTCTCTATTGTCTCTTTTGATGTTGTCTCTTATGCTGTTGTCTCTTTTGCTTTTTAGTGTGATGTAGTCACAGCTGTTTGTTTTCCTTCAGTTTTTTTTGCCTACTATACTATAAATGAATTTCTGGATTGTAACTCATGGAGGGTTTTGCCCGAGCTTTCCTCTGTGTATATTATGGTTTCTGGTCTCACATCCAAGTCTTTTATCCATTTTGAGTTGATTTTAGTACATGGTGTGAGGGAGCTGTTTTGGTCCATTTTTTTGCATATTTTGAAGCAGTTTTCCCAGCATCATTTATTGAAGAGTCTGTCCTTATTGTAGTGTAAGTTTTTCACTCCTTTAGAAGTAGCTGACTATATATCTATGGTTTTATTTCAGGGTCCTCAATTCTGTTCCATTGGTCTGATTGTCTATTTTTGTACCAATACCAAGTTGTTTTAATTATTATGATTTTGTAGTATACTTAGAAGTCTGGAATTGTAATACCTCCATTCTCCTTTTTTTCTGTTCAAGAGGTTTTTGTTTTTTTTTTTGATATTTGAGGTCTTTTGTTATGCCATATGAATTTCTGTTCTATCTCTTTAAATAATGTCAGATTTTTAATAGGATTGCATTGAATCTGTAGATTTTGGTAGGATGCCCATTTTGATGATATTAATTCTTCCAATCCATGAGCAGAGAATGTCTTTCCATTTCCTCATGTCTTCTATCTCTTTTAGCAGTATTTTAAAGTTTTCTTTGTATAGTTCGTTCACATGTTTTGTTAGGTTTATTTCCAAGATTTAAATTTTTTTGGTGTAATGATAAAAGGGGTGGTTTTTACGATTTCTTCTTCATCTATTTGGCTTTTTGCATATAAGAAAGCTATCAACTTTTGTGTGTTGATTTTGGATCCAGCTACCTTACTGAACTGGTTTATTATTCAAGTAGTTTTTCTGTGGGTTTTGGGGGGTTCACATATAGAGAACCATGTCATCAGCATATAATGATAGTGTCAGTTCCTCTTTTCCCATTTTATCTCTTTTATGGCTTTCTCTTGTTTATTGCCCTAGCTAAAACTTCCAGTATAATGTAAGAAAGTAGTGGGGGAAGGGAGCATCCCTGCCTTGTTCCAGACCTTAATTAGAATGATTTTAGTTTTTCTACATTTAGTATGATGTTTGCCATAGGCTTGTCATAGATGGCTTTTATTATGTTGAGGTATGTTCCTTTAATCCCCAATTTTCCAAGGACTTTTTTCATGAATGGATGCTGTACTTTACCAAATGCTTTCTCTCCATGTATTGATATGATCATGTGGTTTTTGTTTCTCATTGTTGATGTGATGTATTATGTTAATTGATTTCCAGATGTTGAGCCATCCTTATGCCCCTGGGATAAATCTCACTTGGTCATGGTGAATAATGCTTTTTATGCATTGTTGGACTCGATTTGCCAGGATTTTATTTAAAATTTTTGCGTCCGTGTTCATTAGGGAAATTGATCTATAGTGTTCTTGATGCTGTCTTGGTTGGTTTTGATATGAGTGTGATGTTTGCTTCATAGAATGTGTTTGGCAGTTTTACTTCATTCTCAATTTTTTGGAAAAATTTCATTAGTATAGGCATTATTTCATCTTTGAAAGTCTGGTAAAATTCTTTAATAAAGCCATCTGATCCTGGGCTCTTGTTTTTGAATAGAGTTTTGATGACTGCTTCTATTTCACTGCTTGTAATTGGTTTATTTAAGTATTCTATATCTTTTTTGTTCAAGTTTGGAGAGTTGTATCTTTCTAAGAATCTGTCCATCTCATCCAGGTTGTTGAATTTATTTTGATATAGTTTTTCATAGCAATATCTTATTATGTTTTGCATTTCTTTTTTGTCTGTTGTAATTTCTCCTCTCTCATTTCTGATCCTGTTTATTGAATTTTCTCTCTTCTTTCCTTTGTGAGCTTTACAGGGGTTTATCAATTTTACTTATTTTTTCAAAGAACCAGTTTTTGGTTTTATTGATCTTCTGAATAGCCCTTTTGTTTTCTAGATTATTTATTTCTTCTTTTATTGTTATTGTTTCTTGTCTTCTGCTGGGTTTTGGGTTTTTTGTTGCTCTTTTTATAATATTTCAATCAGGGAGATAAGGCTATTTCTTTGGTTATTTTCTTGCTTTTTGATATGGGCCTGATTGCTATGAACCTTCCTCTTGAATATGCTTTTGCTACATCCCAGATATTTTGGAAGGTTGTATCTTCTTTGTCGTTTGTTTTTGAAGTAAGTTTTAATTTCTTCTTTAATTTCTTCAATTACCCATTCCTCATTTGGTAGCATGTTTTCAGTCTCCAGGTGCTGGATGCTCTTCTTGCTTTCTTTTCAGTGTTGATTTCTAGTTTGATGCCTTTATGATCTGAGAAAAAAGTTGGTATTATTTTAATCTTTTAGTATTGATTCAAGTTTGCCTTGTGGCCAATTATGTGGTCAATTTTAGAGAGTGATCCATGTGCATTTGAGAAGAAGGTTTATGGGTCTAGTGTCCTGTAGATATCAATTAGGTCCGTTTTGTCTAGGTCTTCTTTTAAGGCTTTAGTGTCCTTGTGTAGCTTTTGTGTTTTTGATCTGTCCTTTGACAGATCAAAGAGATCTGTTGAGAGTGGGTTGTTAAAGTCTCCTACTACATATGTGTTTTCACCAATATTTATTTTCAGTTCTATTAGCTGTCATATGAATCTTGGTTCACCTTCATTTGGTGAGTATATGTTGATAATTGTTATGTCTTTTGGATGGGTTGACCCTTGAACCATTAGGTAGTGACCTTCTTTATCCTTTGTCACTTTTTAAATTTTGAAATCTGCTTTGTCTGCTATAAGAATGGCTACCCCTGCCTTTTTTGGGGGCCCATTTACTTCTAGAATTGTTTTCCATCCTTTTACCTTTGGGATCAGATATGTTTCTTGGAGGCAGCAAAATGTTGGATTCTTCTTTTATCCAGTCTGCAACTCAATGTCTTTTGACTGATGAGTTTAGTCCATTGACATTTAGAGTAATTATTGATGTTTGGGATTCTAACATTGGGTGATCATGTGGGTTTCTGTTTTAGTTTCTTCTTTTTTTAAATTATTCATTCTTTTTATTCCTCTGTTGGTTTCGGTGTTATGGCTTCTTGCAGGAGTTCTTGGAGTGGGAGTTTGGTGGTAGCAAATTTCTGGAGGCTTTGTTTTTGTAAGAAGGTTGTAATTTTTCCTTCGGAAAGAAAGGACAATTTTGCTGGGTAGAGTAATCTTGGCTGGCACATTTTGTCTTGTAGTGTTGTGAAGATGTGGCCCCATTTTCTCCTTGCTTGGAGTGTCTCTTCTGAGAAATCTGAAGTCAGTCTAATGGGTTTCCCTTTGTAGGTTATTTGTTTCTTCTCTCTTGTTATTCTCATATTTTTTTTTTTTTTATCTTTGGCTCTTCAAAGTTTTATTGTGATTTGTCTTCCTGTGTTTTTTCTTTTATTTAGTAGTTTGGTGTCCTTTTTGCTTCTTGTGTATGTCTATTTTCATTTCTTTCTTCAGATTTGAGAAGTTCTCCATTATTTCATTGAAAAGATTTTCGGATCCTATGTCTTTCTCTTCTATTCCTGGGATTCCATTTACTCTTATATTTGTTTTCTTTAGGGTATCTGACAGATCTCGGATTTTTTCTTCTGTCTTCTTACATTGTTTTTCTTTCTCTTTTTCTTTCTTCTTCCTCTCTACTCCTGTGTCCTCTAATGTGCTAATTTGTTCTTCTATTTCTTGTAATCTTCTATCCTGGCTTTTCCTTGCATTTTTGAGCTCTTCTATTGCCCCTCTTAGAAATTGTATCTCGTTCAACCTCTTATTTAGGGTTTCAATCTCATTCTTCTGTTCATCAATGATTTTGCTCATTTTGGTACATTCTTTTTTATATTTTTCTACTTCTCTTAGCTCATTGAAAGTTTCTGACCTCTTGCTTTCCCTTTTTCCCCCAATATTCCCTTGCCTCTTTTAATGCTTTTAGCAAGTAGATTCTGAATTCTTTGTCTGACACATAGAACATTTCTTCCATGTCCTCCATGTTGGTTTCTGCAGATTGTTTATCCTTTGGTGGTGACTTAATCTTCTTAGGGCTTGCTTGAATAGTTAAAGATATAGAACACTTCACAAATTTGTGTGTTATCCTTGCACAGGGGCCATGCTAATCTTCTCTGTATCATTCCAATTTTAGTATATGTGCTGGGAAGCAAGCACAGTGTCTAATTATATAATGCATCAATGTGTCTACCTCAATCATTTTAACAGATGTGAGGGGAAGAAATGACAAATCCTATTTTTTTAAAGGAAGCAATAGGTTAGCAGTGCAGACTAGAAGAGAGCCAAATGACGATGGCATGCATTGCTGGCATTCATTGCTGGCATCATTTCTCAAATAGAAGGGCCAGGAAAACAAATGCAAGAAACATTTGGATATAATTAGAGACCAGGAGGCAGGAAAAGATGGAAGAGTCTGCAAAATAAGGAACAGATAATCTTTCCATAGCCCAAACTCCTCAAATTTTTCAGCTTGCCTCTCCTGCTTGTTTTGCTATAGCAATGTATGTGGACACACTCTGAAATATACTGAGACTTGAGATTATTAATAATTTTAAAATTGAAGCAGCTTCATACAAAATACTGTATACCAAATGTTTGAGTTGATTCTCTTAGCTTTTTTCAGCCTCTACTAAGACATTTATCCCATTATATTGCTGTTTTATGATCAATGTCCTTAACTAAACTCTGAATTCCAAAGAATAGTTCTAACTGAACATTTTAAAGTATCTCTGGGTGCCATACATAAAGTATATCTGGATGCCATACATTAATGAAAATTTACCATAAATTTATGAATCCGTTTTCACATATTCATGTGTTTCTCTTTCATTTGTAATTGAACCTGACTATTACGAAACCCCTTTACTATTTGTCATTGAACAAACCTCTTGTGCTAGACCCTGCTAGATAGGTCTTTGAAATTCTATGTTCTTTATTGTGAGTCAAGCAAATGAAAGTGAGATTGGGACTACCCAGTATTTAAATGATTACCTGCTAACTTACCTGCTAACAGCTTACTAGGATTCTTGCTAATCCTCAGAAAAATGCAAGGATTATGACCCATGTATATTTTGGCAAAATGTGGCCCATCAATAATTATGATAGTTTCCCAAGGTTTTAACACAGTATTTGAAAAATCCAGGATATAAACATATTTCCTAACCTAGATGGATGTTGCCAGTACTTTTCACTTTGTCAAGTTAGACAATATTTTCCTGTTTCTTTTCAGTCATGTAAAATTGAAGGATAAGTAGTAGAATTCTCATCAGTACATCTTTCATTCCTAACAATTGAAATTGCTAGTACTTCTATTTTTCTTAACTTAGAATTTTCATGACATGAATAGGTATTCCTGTATTTTTCTCCTCCTATATTTTATACTTTTGCTTATACTAGGCATCTGTCATATTGGTAGTTTATATCAGAATCACAATCACTGAATAATTATGATACCTTCTGCTTCCATGTCCACAGAGTTACTTCTAGAACTCCCCTACTTTTGCTTTTACTTACTGTGACATGCCCTATTTCCACCAGGAAGTTAAAAGAATATAAAGTAAGGGAAAGATCCTAACTGTTTTCACTGCAGCCCTCCTAAGAGCCATATTGTTGGGTACAACTCAAAGTTTCTGTTAGATTATCTACATTATCTAAAGGATATTACCATAATGTATCTTTTAGGACTACATAGCATCTTATATTAATTCATTTATTCCATAAATATGTTTCTGGAAACTCCACTGTCTACTAGGCCACATTCTAAATTCTAAAAATACCTAGTATAAAATGACAAAGTTGCTGAGCTCATTGCACTTATATTTGAATAATTAAAGTCAGTTACTAATAGTTAGTAGCTAAACTTTCAGTTCTAGAAACTAAAACTTACAGAGAGTAGGAATAAACATACTAGTTACCATCCTAGTTTTTTCTGCTTTTGATGGTGATGGTGGTGATAACACTCTGATGATGATGGAAATGAAGAGAAAATGTCTGATTCATATTAATTCAGGAATTCACTCTTTAGGGAGTATCCTATTTTATGGCAAAGTTTGAGGAGATGCCAGTGATGAGATAAATTCCAAATGAACTTGATTTAGAATTCTAAGTAAAAGTGGCAAATTATAAGACTAACAGGGCTACTAATATTGTAATATTACTAATATAGAGACTACTAATATTGTACAAAATTAATGTAAAAATTAGAAAACTAAAAATATATATTATTTTAGGCTACTCAAAATGCAGATAAGCTTGAGGGTAAATGCTTCAAATGTATTCTTATCAGCTTGAATATACATACAAATCCACTGAATTTTATTAAATACAGGTTCTGGTTTAGTAAGTTTGTGATGGATTTATTCTTCCTGTCTAACAAGTCACCAGGTACTGCTTCTACTGAGGTTTATCTGTGAACTATATGCTGTAAATGGTTACCAGTCCTTTTTCTGAACATTAGTATAGTCAAAACACGTTTAGGAGAATGGATGCATGTCTGTTTTCCTGCTAACGGAGGATGTAATAACTATTCAGAGAGACTCTCCAGTATTGTATGAGATTTTTGGACAAGTTAGAAAATACTTCCCATTCCAAATGAAGCAATAGAGGTCCTGTTGGAACCTAGCCCTCAAGATACTGGTCACCATCAAGGTCTCCAGGAAATATTCTCACACACTTTGTTCCTCTTCTACCAATAACTAAATGATGGGAAGGAAAACTAAAAAAAGAAAGAAAGAACATTTCAATGACTTCTCTATATGCTTATTGTGTTTCATAAGTGAATAACCCTAACACAAATTGTCCCACAACTTGGTAGGTAATTGGACAAGGAAAAAATGGAAAGAATGTTCTTTTTCTTATGAAAGTGTTGCTTAGAACTGGGCAACATTTAAAAATGAGGTATCTCACACCATGAGTGATAAACCCTATTCTATTCTTACTTTAAAACCTAAGTAAATTTTTATGCTTGGGATATAATTTTGTTGTTTGAATTTTAAATGTATTTGAACCAGTCTTCCTACTTTTTTGTCTTAGATGGGGATTTATAGTAAAAACTGTACAATCATCAGAATGACTGACTTAAAAACAAAAGGTATACATATTCATAATAGAAAGCTGTCAAGAAACCTGTATTTTAGCAAAATGAGGAAAAACATGACTAGGTATTTTAGCTTTACAGTCACAGGAGTTCTGATAAATTCAAAACATTTGACTGCACTTACAATATTATATAATTTTACTAGTAAAATAATGTATCCTAGAATATAGGGCTGTGGATTATGTATTGGCTAAACCAATAGTAAATGACCAATAAAAAGTCTGCATACTAAATTGATTGTAATAACTTTCATCTACTGTAATTTTATTATATAAAATGAAGCAACTTTTGAATGGAAGCAAATTTGATAGAAAAATGGGATAAGAATGTGTTAAAAACAAAATAAAAAACCAAAACAACTCTCCAAGTACTTGTTTTCAAAGTATTAGAGATTACAAATCACTTTAAATGGAAGAAACTCATTCATTAGAAAGGTTATTTTGTCTGCAATAAGAAAAAAAGATGCATCTTTGTTTTTCTTCATCAGGCCTACCTTTTACATATGCAGTCGCAATATCCACTCACAGGATCTCAATTACAAATATCAGTCATTCAGTTTATCTCAGTTCAAATTGTGTCTGAGATGAATTTAGTAATTCAGTTCTATTCATTCTAACTCTAATCATCTGAGAAAGTCTTTTAAGGAAGTGAAAATACTTCTGTTTTCTGCTTATTCCTGTGATTTGTTAGTAAAATTAAAAAGAATATAGACTCTGACAGTCTCATGCCTAGAATACAGTAGAGTCACAAGACTTAATTTTATTTTCATTTGTAGTTAGACTGTTTTTCTAAGATTTTTCCTTAGCAAATTATAATTAAATAAGCATTTTACACCCTTGTTTTGTATGAAACATTAAAATGACTGTTGAAAATAAATTAGACAATGTTTTGTTATAATGACTCAACAACCTCAAATGGATGCAAATTTGTTTGTCAGGAGACCCTAGTACATTTATGTTGCTGATTTAACACATACCATGAAAATAATAGCTTAAAACACCCATGTATAAGTTCTGGTTCTGTAGCAGCAGCCTGCATAAGGAAGGCTTAGACTGATCCTCTGCATTGATTGTTCAATGCAGAATCAAGGCACAGCAGGGCTGTATTGCTTTCTGGAAGCACTGTGGATAAATCCATCTCTAAGCTCATGCAGGTCCTTGACTAATTCAGTTACATGTGGTTTTAGAAAGCAGTTCCCATTTCCTTGCTGAATGTCAAAAAACTACTCAAGTTTTTTTAAGGCTGAATATCCCCCTACCTTAGATCATTGAAATCAGTTATTATTTGCTCATTTTTGGCAAGTAAAATATATTTGTAGGTTCTGTGTGTTGTTGGGCTATTCTGCCTACCACAGACATGTTAATGAAAGGGTTCTGAATATACTGGACTTTCCTATGAGAGACCTCAGAATGATGATTGAATATGATCAAGGGAAAATGATTGAGTATGATCAAAGGAGAAGAAAATATTGATGTCTTAACATTCCTCCTGGTTCTAATAGATGTTTTGTACATTTTCATAGATATGTTACCTTTCTTTTCCAGTATATACATTCACTACTAAGATCTTTTGGAAATAATTTTCATTGGACTATCTAACATTCCACCAAATAGTTTAATTGGAAATATTGATAAATCATATCACTTGAAACAGTGTGCTGTCCTGAGTCAGGGATAAAGGACGAAGAGAGGAATTATTTTGATTCGTTTAAGTTGCATTACAAATCTTACTGGAAAGAATCTTATATGTCAACTTATGCTCAATTATTCTTCACAGAAATCTGCATATTCGTGTGCTAATTGCATATGTGAGATGGGGAGGATGGTATGTTTTATAGCACATTTTAAACCAAAAAATCATTTGTAGGATTAGATTGAAAAATCAAACATTCAGATTTAAAATTTTGCTAAATGTCAATGCTTAGATAATGCAATGCAACACTTTCAGGGATAAACTAAAGAGTTGTAGAAATCTTCTCCTTACAGTGAATCTTAACTGCTACATACATAAAAATCTGTAAATCAAATGGAACTTTTGTTATTAACAAAAATGATTAAAAGCATCATAAATGGAAAGCTGTCTCAACATAAAGCAGTAGTGTTTTGTGGCACCTGGCTTAATGTTAGCATTACCATTTTCATTTGACTTTGAATATGTTAAGGGTTTTATAACTTAATTTCAAAAATATAAAGGAATCTAGATTCCCAATCTGACAAGACAGTCAGAGTGGACATGAATAGGCTGATGGATGATTCTTTTTGCATGGAAAATATATTTTAATAACCTAATTGTTTCTGAACTGAAAAGTTGCTGGTTAATTTACATCCTTTGTCCATTCACTCTACCTCTAGTGCTTTCTTGTAATTTTTTTCATTCTAATGTAATGAAGGATTTAGAATATATGTGTAGTATTTTTTTATATATTAACATTACTATGTCTTTCTTCATACATTTCACTGGATCTCATAATTTTAAAAAAGGGTCGGAGAGTATTATCTGAAGGATTTCAGAACAATTCCCAAAGCACATTTTGTACTCCATTAAATCAAATTCTTACTTTTCCAAGAAGGCAGCTTAAGTTAAGAAAACTTATTAACAAAAAACAATTAATTTTAATGATAAAAGATATATTTGCAAAATAGAAATCAGTGTTAATTTTAAAATATAGTGATAGGATTACTTGTACATATGTAGTGTTAATGACTATCATATTTACATTTTAATTACCATAAAATATAAATCCATGATCTTTCTGAGGGTAAGAATTCATTTATAAAGCCCAGTGCATTTACTCCTTAATCTTTTAAGTGAAGGTTGCACTTGAGAGATAAAGGTGATTACAATTTTAATTATGAGTAAAAGAAGTAAATGTTATAAGTAAATGTTATAAAAATCTTTAAATTTGTCCATTCTATCCACAGAAAATTAGTGCTTCCCTTTTTAATCTATATGCATTGCAAAGATTATATTCTTCTAATGATCTCAATATTTTCCTTATTAGCTTCCCATATTTCCAGGTAGCACTTTTTTTTCCCCATGGATCAGAAGACTGTCTTGTCTTTAAATTCATTTTCACCCTTTAGTTTTTCTCAGTGTAACCAATTGATAAAGAAAGATGAAGGGACTCACTTTCCAACACCTCTTGTAAACTCAAATCTTCAACTTTATGGAGTAAAATAGCCTCCTTACTGTTACAAGGTATTTCTGAGTCATTGAAATGTCCTGTTTTTCTCCTTATTCTCCCATCAATCCTCCCTGCCACAATCAGGCAGACAAAGTTTGCTGACACTTTTTTCTTGCTTTTGTCCTGGAAATCTTGGCAACAGAACATAACTGTTCCAAGTTTGTCAGGCAGATTCATTAGGTGACAATTCACCTGCCATCACAATCCTTATGCCTTTCCTTACCTGTGCCCAGAAATGAGAACTACAAGAGAAGAGTACAGGGGAGGAGGAACAAATATACAAATAAACACGTGGTTTATGTTCTTAAGATTGATGAGAATGATTTTTGTGGATAAAAATACTTAATCTTGATGCTTAACAAAATTTGTAGTAAGTATAAGGTAATAATAAACCTGTTCAATAAATAAATATCTAATGATAGCAGTATTTCTCTTACCCAAAACAATGATATAAAAGTTTTGTGATTGAATGAGTTATTAACATTTAATTCTGGATTTACCTTCCATTTACCTTACTACATATGAATCAGATCACCTTCATATTCAAATCTGTCATGTCTTTTGTACGCACATGTGATCGCACCTTCCTTTATTATATACATAAATTTGCACTTGTAAATGTTTTCTATATATTATAAAGCTCATTCCTCTCATTTTTCTTCAGGGTTCATACAGTTTTCCTTGATTATTTTCATGTCATCTTTAATTGCCTAAGGTTAATTTTTCTTCCTATTTTCTTGCAATTAACATACTTGTCAAATACACTCATTTTTACATTTTTCTCTTTTGAAATATAAGTAATTTAAAGTTGTTTCTACTTTTGACAAATGCATACAGGGAGAATAATTTACTTTAATAATTAGTTTTGATTGACCTTGTTTTTAATGTTCTTCTCAATATTTTTTAAGATTTGGCATATTCTCTGTATTTATCACTTTAGTTATCTTTCTAATGAAGGCAAAATTAAACTATGTGCTTCAAGGGAAATGATTAAAAGAAAAGTAGCTGCTATTTTTAGTGAATTTAAATTATATTTTGCAGCACAATTGCTGGTTTCTAAACCTTTGGTTCATTATTCTATGTTTTAGTTTCTTCAGTTGTAAAATGAAAGAGTTGAACTGAATCATCTCCATATTTCCAGGGTATTATTTAAACCAGAATCCCTATCCCAGGGAGGTTTATACATGAAAAAAGGACAGATGAATTCATTGTAGGAAAAATGAAAGAAAAAATGCCAAGAACTTTAGAGATAGATAATGATGAATAATGAGTTTATAGAGGTTGAACATTTCAACTTTCAATATCAAACACTGTCAATTTTATGTCTGTATTTTCTGTTGTTCAATAAAAAAACATTGGTTGAATTAATTTGATGAAGGAATGAGTGAATAAACTGCTAAGACAAACTCCTGGCACATTGTCTACTTTTAATAGCAATATTTTGGAACACCTTATTTATGAGACATACTTTATACATGGATTAAGTTATTTGAATTTCAAAGTGATACCATAAGATAGCTATTGTTTCCAATAGATGAGTCTAAGCAGGGTCAGATTTTTGGAAAGCGGAACATTTCTTGAAAATATGGTTGTCCATACTATTGTTTTTGCATATACCTTATGCATGAATTCCAATAGAGAAAATTAAAACAAACAAAAAAAACCCTAAGGTATAAGATACATTAAAGATTTCTTCCACTCAGATGTTATGCTAAGCCTCAAAGCTTAGCTTTACTAAGCTTTATGCTATTTACTTCTTGGCCCTTACTACCCATTTCAACTACTAATACTTCCTGGATCTTTTTCAGAATTGCTTACAATAGACATTCATTCTTGATATTCACACGACACTCAAAGTAGTATTTACATCTTATATCATCTACTGAACATTTTTTTGTCTTTGACAAATGTGAATTTTTTCAACTTGAATTTTCTGCATTGGAGATTTTTAGTGCAACTATAAGCAAAATACTGCAAATACTTGAATAACATATTCTTGTAGAGATCAGCCTATGTTGGGATATTGATATCAGCACAAGGTAATATTTGTTAAATTGAATAAAACTGACAATCATAAATATGAAATAAACTGGATAAATGAGTATGCTTATAATTCCATCTGTGTCATAAAACCCAACATTAGAAAGAGGGTTATAGCTTTACTGCTTTCATTGCTGATTTGATATTTAGTAAATGAGTTTGCTAACCTTTTCAGATTTATAAAATACACTTGAGAGCAAATTCTAACAATTATGAACTTTCTGTTTTATCACCCATGAATTAATTCCAACTAATAATAGCATGTTTCTTTATCATCTGTAAATAACACAAAAACAACAAAAATAATAATAATAAGAAGAATAACAACATTAACTATGCTATTCTTACTCCTTTTTATTTCCCCTGGTCTAAGACCTCATCTTTTACCTAAACTGTCCCGACTATATTATCTAGTTCATTGTCTTAACTCCTCATCCATGACTATGTAATTGTTATTACTACATTTTGACCAACTTCCATAATTTTATTAAACACAACTTTAAATATGTTCAAACTGATTTTTTAAGACACAAATTCACTGGTCAGAATCTTTAAAATTTCCATCACATTTGTTCGGACAACCTTCAAGTATGAATCACAAGTCCTTCCATTACATTTACATGTCCAAGCTCGTTGTTTATAATATCTTTTATCTATGTATATCCCTCTAGCCAAGAACTGGAATTTTTGTGTTTCTTCAGTCAAGACAAGTTCATTTTCATAAGTGTGCCTTGTGTCTCCCTCTTAGTTGGATACCCTGCTCTTTCTGCCTACTTTCCTGGTTAACCCCCCTTTTTTAGAACGAATTTAGACATCACCTTCTCTGAGTCAAATTAGAAACCACGTCCTGTGGGAAGGCTTCTCCACTGTATTCTAAGATTGGTTAAGTCCTGTTCACATGACATTTTGGTAATGTACCAAACACCATTTGAGACTGAAGAGTATTCTATTTACTTTAAATACCATAATCTAAATACACAAAGGGGATCTGTCTTATTCTCAGTAAAATCCTTGGTAATTAGAGTACTGGAGCAAATGTTTATGGATGGAATGGCTGATGTATGTTTTAATTATTGCAATGATCTTGACATTAGAGGATTAAGTCTTTTAAGGTCATCCAATTTTGCCCTATATCTGTAGGGGGCATACATTCCAATTTAGGGGTTTATCAGAGGGAAAAATGCTACTATTTTAAGAACAATTACATGCAATTAATGCCATTTAAAATGATGATACACTCCATGAATGTATTTTCTAAGAAAATATGCCTGTCACTTTCTAATTAAAAATAGAAATTACTAGAAAAAATATGGGAACTCTTTGCTGAAGAAACATCAATTTTTAAAAGCTGGCTTTATTTCTTCTTTTGACTATATTTGCATGTCTCTCTTCTCTCCCCTACCATAAATACTTTTTGATGATATGGTGTATAGACACATTGCTGGCAGAGATTTCACAAGTCAGCAAAATGTCATTTTGCAGTAATTGACCGCTCTTTTACAGTGAGGAAAAGTACCCGAGAGAGAAAATAAAAAAAAGTCAGGTATCTATGTCTCTGGCCTCCATGGGCTGAGGCTGCCTAGTAGAGTTGCAGAGTGCCATCTGCTCAGTGCTGTCCTTTTATTACATACTCCATTGTCTACCAGAGGGCAAGACCTGGTATAGTCCTCACCTTGTGGAAATGAGATTGGAATCTGAACCTCTAGAGGAGAACCTTGCTTAATTCTTTCTTTTATTGTTGTCAACTAAGACATCTTTGGGGAGCACAAATTAAAATCTGTATAACTTACTGCAATTCAGTCAACGTCATAAAACATTCCTAATATTGTTTCAGATATTACATTCATTCTTATCAAGACTGTATCAGGTGTTTTTAGAAAAACAAATAAAAAACTTCCAAACCTCAAAGAACTTGGATGTTATTTATACTGCACTACTAATAAAGAATTATTGTAATAAAAGAAACATATATATATATATATATATATATATATATATAATTTCCCCCTCTTTGGACAACCATTGATGGGGCATTACTGCAAGGAAGCATTTTCTAATAGGATGAGAGAATCTAAAGAGTCAAGTAATAAATTGTTCTTTTTCTCCCTGTAACTGAAATTACTATGTAGGTTTTACATTTCCCAATCCAAATTAATGAACAATTTCTCTGTAGTATAAGAGTAGATTTGGCAGTGCAAAGATCAGAGTAATATCTTCTTCATTAAA
Organism: Uropsilus gracilis; assembly: GCA_004024945.1. Classification (NCBI taxonomy): domain Eukaryota; kingdom Metazoa; phylum Chordata; class Mammalia; order Eulipotyphla; family Talpidae; genus Uropsilus; species Uropsilus gracilis. Next base: position 178,425 of record PVHY01000300.1, on the reverse strand, counting down.
TTGGGCAAAGAGAACTCCCTGGTTCTTAAACTGTTAAATGGATATTGGGTTTTTTAATGAATGGAACATTTATTTTTGTGCCAACTCAACTAACAACATTGACATGATTAGCATACATTTTGGCAACTGTTCTAGCACAAGGTGTTAGTAAAAGGGCTCTTTTATCTCCAAGCTTAATTTATTTTAGCTTTCTTTGTTATAAATGTTTTTAATGTGAATGAGATGGTTTTGTAAAGGAAACCCTGCCATGAAAAGTTATTCAGAAATATGTCTTTTTGTTAATGTTATGGGTGATTCTCAGGCTAGAGAGGACGTCCATATCCCCAAACACTTGAAACATCTTCAGATTAAAAAATGAATAGAACATAACTTTTAAAAAAATTTAAACTAATCATTAAATCATTGCACTTATATCAGAACTTCTTATTAATTGGTCAATTTAATTTATCAAATTGTGAATAAAACATTTTAGGGATTAGATGATTTTAGTTTCTCAGCTTACAGTTCCCTCATACAAAAGATTTTCAGATAAAAGTATATTTCTTATAACAAACACTACTGCCTCATATGTTTATTATTTTATTTATTTAAACTGGCAACTTGAAGAAAGCAAAAAATTAAGTTAGTACAATATCAAAAGGTCTTGGGTGTATCCATTCAGTTCTGTTTTATCTGTAATATATTTTTACTTTGAAATTTACTGTAAATTGCTGTAATACACCTAGCAGATGATTAACTACATGTCATAAAATGAATGCTTATTATTGATGCTATCAATTATAATAAATTAATATGCATGTGCACATGCATGGGTAGTGTTCATATAATCTTTTATCAAACATATAGGCATACTCTATATTATATAAATAGCTCTTACTACACACATATTTAAAGATCTACCCAATGTTTAATTGAGTAATGAATTAGTTTAATATAAACTTTATCATAACAGAATATTTTCAGTTCACTCACATTTAGCTCTAAAAGCAAATTAATGCCAATAACAGGCACTTCAGTGAAAGAACAAGCCCATGTTTAAATATAAAATGGTAAAAATGAGAAAAATTATGAAAATATATACCTTTAATTTTCAGACATATAAACACTTTTAGTACAGTACGGACACATGAAACCAGGAAGCAGAATGATTCAGTTTAAGCTAACACATTCCTTGTTTATACAGATAATTTTGCTATAGATCTCTTATAAAGTAAAATTTCTAGCTCACACAATGAAGTGAATGTAATCAATCATTGACAAACCAGCTTGCTGCATTGCAAAGAATTCAGTAAAAGCTAAATTATCAAAGAAATCTGGTGCTAGGTTTACGAATAAACTCCTGGACTTAATCCAAAGTCAGAGAAAGGAAGCCAGAAATAATAGCTAACGAACCTAAACAACAACAAAAAGATAAGTATAACTTTCATATAAAGGTCCGTTCTAAACAGCCACCAGTGTGCACTAGTTTCTAGAATAATTTTGTCTTAATATAATTTTTTATTTGTTTATGTGATGGCTGAATTTTAGGATTTAACATTCTGACATATAACCCATATAAAGTATTATTGACAAGTTGTGAAAGTATCAAAATGTCATGAACACATAGAAAGCAACTAAGGAGTGAAACATTTCTTTGCTTGTGACTATTTTTCTTGGACACAATTTGAGTTACATTTTCTATAAAGAACACATTCCCCTGTAATAATAGCAAGTGCAGTGGTAAAACAAACAGAAAATGATTTGAGTACACAGAAAGTAAAATGCTCTTCAGCAAGTTGAATCTGTAACACATTTTGATGTTTTTACCTAAAAAGAAATTGTATCCTCTTTGTAATGCCTTCTCTTTCAAACTATACAGAATATACTTGTGAGGTAATATTCATCCTATTTATAAATGCATTTCTTTCTTATTATACACTTAAGGGGGGGAGATTCGATTTACTTTCATTTCATATTTGCTAAGTGTTAAAAACAATATATTTAAAATATACTCTTTCATTAATTTCATGTACAACTGTCATGTACAATAGCTTAAAACAGTTCCTTGCAAAGGATCAACTGATGCCCTCTTGTGGTGAAAGGACTTTTGGGACAAAAAATGCAATATACCATTTTCTTACCTTTGTTGTCAGGTTTTATCAACCATCTGCTTGGTGTATGAAAGCTGCAAGTCACGTCCAAGCTTTTTTTTTTTTTAAATAATAGTTCTATAGCTGGTAATACCAATTTTCATTAAAAAATGCTGTACACATCTTATAACCTCTGATTTGAATTTAAAAACCTGTAAACAATTATTTACAATATAGTACAACTTATAAATTAGTTGTCCTTCATTGGAACTACCATCCACACACTCCTGTTTAAGTGGTAAAGACTACACAAAGTCCATTAAAACATCCCTGTTTTTCTACAACAAAATATCAAATATTAGAAATATCCATTGGTTTCCTCTCTCTCATATGCAAATCAATTTTTCCTTTTAATGGGATTTGTACTTCAAAGTTTTCCTCTTCCCTGTGATGATTTTTCCCTTTCCTTAAGCATATATATATACCCATCCCTGTGACAAGTGTGATAGAACCCAAGCTTATTACAGAGAGAGCCACTAAGGTGGGCATACAGGAGACAGATTCGACCTTCCTATGAGTTGGTTCTATTGAGATCTGTGGTTCTTTCTCCTCTATATTAATTTCTGGCTCCTTTCTTAAAAGGCTCTCAATGTAGCTCTCGTTACTGACAGTGTCATTGACAAATAGGTTCACCATGACCGTGGAATGGAGAGGTTCAGGATAACCATGGTCACTCACTTTCACAAGTAAACGATGGAGTCCATAATCTGTCTGTAGCAGCGCCTCTTCCAAAGTAATGTTACCAGTTTTAGGGTCAATTCTAAAGGATTCTGGACGAGGACCTCTTCTCCCTATGATGCTGTAAGCTATAACAGCATTCATGCCTGTGTCTTTGTCAACAGCATAGACTTCTGTTACTGGGGACCCAGGAAGAGTAGATGGCAAAACCAATAGATAAGACATGTTAGACTGAGGAAATAAGACAAGAGGAGGGTTGTCATTGATATCTAGAAGGAGAATTGTGATTTTTGCGGTCGATGAGAGGGGAGGTTCCCCTCCATCAACAGCTTCAACCCACAATGTGTAGGAGCTTTGCTGTTCTCTGTCCAAAGAAACTTTAGCTCTCAACATGCCCTTTCCTGTGTCAATGACAAAAATATCACTCTGGTTCACCACTGAGAGGGCAACCCACCCATTCCGTCCAGCATCAGCATCTGTTACACTAATTATTCCAATTTCACCATATCCAGGAAAGTTTTCCGGCACAAAAAAACTGAAGTCCTTGTTGATAAACCGAGGGCTGTTGTCATTTTTATCCAACACGGTGAGAGTCACAGTGGCTACTGATTCTCTAGGTGGTTTTCCAGAGTCAACAGCTTTGACTGTGTACCTGTATTTTTCTTTCTCTTCTCGGTCCAGCTGAGTAGAAACTGTCAGAATTCCTGTGGCACTATCTAAGGAAAAATACGATGGAGCATCAGGCCCCAGAAAATATGAAACTTGACCTCTCTCTCCACTGTCAGCATCTGTAGCATGTAACTTTGTCAGGAAGGCATTGGGTGTGTTGTTTTCTTCAATGGTTAGTTCGATCAAGGGTTGAGGGAAAATAGGGGCGTTGTCGTTGTCATCTAAAAGTTGTACTTTGATAACTTTTTTGACATGAAATCCCTCAGAGTTCCAGGCCACTACAGATATCTCATAGAACTGCTGTAACTCATAGTCCATAGGCTTTGTGGTTTCTAGCAAATACTCATTGTTGTAAGGTTTGTAGGGTGATAACTTAAATGGCCCTTCACCATCCAGGTAGCAGTTGACCTTGTATTTATCTTCTGGATCTCTTATGGTGAAGAATGCAATTGGAGTATTTATAGGCTCCAGTTCTTTCAGGTAAACAATTCCATCTATCTCATTTGCTATATAACGAGGAACAATTTCAGGCGGCCTGAAAATGACTTTGATGATGGTCACTAGGGCAGTGATCACGGCAGGGATACAACCTGGCCCATTAGCAAGGATGGTGAGTTTGTGGGTTTGAAGAACATTTCCCCCAATCTTACTGAAAAGTTTAATGACTCCAGTGGTTTCATCCAAATGGAATAAATCCTTGGAGGCTTGGGGAACTTTCTGGCTGTAAGAGTAGCTGATCTGAGCATTGGTTCCCAAGTCCTTATCCACAGCCTGCACAGCGGCAATCGGCGTGCCCACTGTAGCATTCCCATACACAGTGACATTGATTTGGGAGTCTGTGAAGAGAGGGCAATTATCATTAATGTCACTGATGCCAATGGTGAGGGTGGCACTGCCCAACAACGGTGGAGACCCACCATCCTCGGCTATGATGATGCTGACATACTGGTCCTGGGTCTCCCTGTCCAACAGACCCATAACAATTAGATAGGGGGTGCGCTCCCCATTCTCATTCTCTTCCACATCCAAGGTGAACATACGGTGGTAGTCCAGTAAGCGGTAGGTCTGCACCCCATTAGTGCCTATGTCAGGGTCCATGGCAGGATGCTCTATAGCTAGCCTGGTGTTTACAGGTGCATTTTCTGGGACCCAAACAGAGATCTGGGAAACGGGAAACTGCGGAGCATTGTCGTTGATGTCCCGGATAGCAATTTTCACCTTCACAAATCTAAAGTATTCCTGAGGCAGGACTAGCACATCCAGAAGCAAAAGACAAGAGTCAGAGGAAGGTGAGGAGATGGAAATGCTGCCGCCCCAGGCAGCCCCTCCGCCTCCTTCCAGACACAGGGCCTCCCGGTCGATCTCCTGGGTAGAAGTGTGTAACTCCCCAGAGCGGTTGTCTAGGGTTACGTACTGGCCACTCAGTCCCCGGGAGGCCAGGCTGAAGGAGAGAGGGGGGTTCCGCTCTGCGCTCCTGCGCTCCGGCGACTGCGGGTCCTGTCTCCCCGCGGCCCGGGGCACCAGCCGGAGGTCCTCTGCCAGGCTGCCGATGAGCACC
>PVHY01000300.1:29195-173291 GCA_004024945.1 Uropsilus gracilis | reverse complement strand
CAGAAGCAAACCATCTACAGCCAGTCTGAGAGGATGATGGGGAAACTGGCTGCAAAGAGGCACTCTATGGAACACTGCTTCCCACCTCAAACTTTTACTATTATTATTATCATCATCATCATCATCATCATCATCACCATCATTTTTTTTTTCTATTCACTTTCTATCCCCTACTCCCATCTCCACTCGCCAATCGCTACCCAAGGCTAGTTTAAATTTTGGAATCCCAAACCGTAAGCCATCCCTGGAAGCACACGCCAGAGTGGAGAGGTCGCTAACTGAGGGACTGCGCAACGCGACAAGGAAAGCACCGGCTAGGTTATGGGAAGGGAGGGGTTGGAAGTGGAGAGCGCTCAGACATGGGCAATTTATGTCCCATTGAAATGTTTCTAGCACTCAGGACTCTGGAACGCGAATGTGTTGTTATGACACCAATAATAGCAATATCAATAATAATAATAATAATAATAATAATAATAATAATAATAATAATAATAATAATAATAATAATGTATGGAACTAGAGTCATTCTCTCCGTAGGATCCGCCACCTACCGTTTAATAAACTGTTTAGGTTAGAAGTGAATTTCATTTTAGCAAGCATCTAAATTTAAATCGACAGGCTCTGAATCTCTCCCCTTACTAAACCTTCAGTCACCTCCTCCCCTGGGGACACAGACAGAAACGCGCAAAACGATTATGCAAAAACAATTCGTCAATTGCAGTAGACAGTGCTAGCCAAAGGCTGGCGGCAGCAAACAATCTCAGCACGCTTGTACCGAAGGCGAATTGAGCACACCTCCTGCCCCTCCACCTCATCTGCCTGCGTTTCTGCTTCAGAAACTTCCACTCGCAGCCCAAGCACTTGCTTATTCCTTGTTAAAATGAAGACGCACGTACCAAACTCCATCTCTTTCCCCCCAACCGTTCCGTGAAGTTTGGATTAAGATAAAAGGTTTGCAAAACCAGCCAGGAACGGAAGCTGCCTTACAGCAACGGTAACTTGTCCCGGCCGCAAGATTCTGCATACCAACACTTACCGGCAAATTTCTGTGGCTGGTGCTGCTCCTGGGACGACTTAGACGCCCCATATCCAGGCGCGGGTGCCAGGTCGCCAAGCGCCAGCTCTCTGCCAGGGCCCGCGAGCTGCGCGCATTCCCTCCGCCGCGCATTCCCAGGGAGGCTGCAGTCGGCGCGCTCCTGACGGGAGGGCGACACAGGACACTCCCTCTCTGTTCATGCAAATCGCTGGGGAACTTCAGCCAATAGTCGCTGGCTCATCAATTAAGGGAGCAAAAGGGGGGCAGAAAGGCAAAGGGGCAGAGGGGCACAGTCATGGTTTCCTCTCCGAGACGTCAGACCCCACCAGAGGTACCGGAATGAAGATGCCACCAGGCGCCACTGGGTCGGGCATCCGAGCGCGCGCCCACCTGCCGCCCGCCCGGTCGCACCAGTCAGAAACAAGTCCACAGGTTGCAGGCATCAGAGGGAGAATTAGAATAAATAAATAAGCCTGTATTTGATCTGAATAGAGAGGGAGGAAGTAGGCGCCACGGAGCAGAGACGCGATCCCAAAACGCTTGCTTTTTGCCACCAGTTCTTCAGAGAGACTTGGACCCAGCGGTGTTTGCACAGAGGGAAAAATCCACTTTTCTCTACGGAGGGAAGGAATTTTCAACTCTTTATAAGGCGGCCTGAGCCATAAAAAGCGAATATGCAAATTCAGCGAAGATTTCGACAAGCTCTTCTTTTGAATATTCGCTGTTGGTGGCGGCGGAGCTTCTGCTAGTTTCCTAGTTGTGGGCGCAAGCTCTCTGCTCTACCTTGTGGTCTTACTTCAGAGGCAGCCCCGGCGTCTAGCCAAGGGAAGGAAGCAAGGGAAACATTGGGTGGAAACAATTATGCGATGGCACAAGAGGGTTTGCCTGCAAGCCATCTTAGTATATTTCTCTTAAAAGAGGCACATTTTACTTCTATTAAGGTACCCACTGAATCATAGGTTAAAAAAATGAAAAGCTTTATTTTCAAATTACTATTTTTATTTTCTCTTGGAATTCTTACTGGGAAAGTGGTGCTTTTCAAGAGGAATGTTGGAGGGGGTGTAGGAAAAAAAAAAAAGCCTGATTATCCCCCTGACACCGCATAGCTATAGAGCCTGTTTTCTAATTTATAAAATCAGACTTGATAATAAACTGCAGTATATTAAGTTTGTGGGGCACTTTGTTATCTACAGGGTGCTGTGTAAGTAATGGAAAGACCAATACCACTGGTCTTTCCCTGAATAGACATTTCTCTTCATTGCTAGATTTTGAGATAAAATCTGACATGAACATAAAACTCTTTCTGCTGAATAATTAGTGAGTGAACCCAAAGTAGTAAAAGTCTTCCTCTTGGGTCCAAGAAAGACCTGACATTCCCATACTTTGAAACTATTTGTTTTCTTCATCTACCCCATGCTAACTAGGATAAATAATCATTTTCCTTCTGATTCTTCCTATTTTCTCTTCACCCACATGAATCCTACATACAGAATCCTAAGTACTGACAACACACTACATCAAAACACCTCGTGTCAGTAAGATGTTTTTTTAGTACAAAGTGGAAGTATGCATGGAAGTTCACAAACAAAACCCCCTGTAATGCAAATCTGGTGTGTAATATGAATTAGGCTTATAAATTTAGCTTCCTTAGCATGTCAGAGTGAAACTGGAGTGCTGATGAAGTGGTAAACACACACACACACACACACACACACACGCAAGCGAACAAGTGGATGAAAAAGCCTTATACAGCTGGTAAACAAAACCAGTCAGGAAAGCAAGATTTGCCTCTCCTTACTTCCACAGCTGCTGGCTTTGCCCTACAGCTGAAATTTTACCATAATTGATAAATATTTACTTTGGGGTCTGTAGTTGACACATACCCAACTTAAAAATCAGTACCAAGCTGCTTCTGAAATGTGTTTAATTTATGTCTTCACACAATTCCCACAGCTTCTGGAAGTATGAGGCACAAGGCCAGAATTGGGCAATTCATCAGTGTTCCGAAACATGCAGGCTGGCCTCTTAATCTGAGCTAATTCTATTTCTATACAGATAGCAGCAGCCTTCAACTATGTATCCTCTTCACAGTCCATTTGGTTTACAACAGGTTAAGGTCACTCAACCTTGTATTTGGTGAAAATATAGTGGTTTCTTTAGATTACAAGAAGTCTCCTTTGTTTACAAGAATAATACACAGAAGCTATTGTTTATGTAGACGGCCAAGTGAAGTGACATCACCTCTTTTGTAATTATTTTCTCAACCTTTAATTTTCCCTGGACTTTAATTTTCTTAGGCTCTTTACTTGGCAGTGATTGCCTTTGGCACACAAATTTCTTTCTCAAACACCCTATCCCAGCAGAATCATGGTCTTCTAGCCACATCATCCAGCTGCTCTCTATGGAAAAGATTATTAATGCTCCTCTCCTTCATTGTACTGGCAAGAATTTAAATCTATTCCACAATATTTTTTTCTACTGTTTCTGAAAAATATGAGCATATAAACTATAGTGTGAATTGAAACAGAGAAGTAAACACATTCTAGAAATGTATGCAACTTTGCTTTAGTTTCTGTGATTATTTCAAAGTCCTTACATGGAAATTTGTCATCAAGGCTGGGAGACTTGGCACAAATTTGGGGACTACCTTACATGTCACATTCCAAAATGTAACTGAGCTGCTGGTTATTATCTTTCTACTTTGAGGAACTAAGGATCTAAGTGGAGGTTTCTTGTGGGTTTACATTGTAATTGACCTTCGAAAAAAAGGACTAAATACCCTTCTTTCTTCTCCACTCCCTTCTTTCTGGGCACCGTGAAAGCATTCTCAAACTCCTTTTCCTTATGACGCCAGTCTGTGACCTACCATCTGGTGCCGCCTATTACTTTCTAGATAAATTAAAGCGCTTCCATGCTATTAGTCTCTTGAAAATAATACTTATGAACTTCTCAGATGTCTCAATTGCTCTGGGCCTGCTTCCCAGGTGTTTTGTAAAAATTGATCTAGAAGAATAATTAGATTATATGCTTCCCAAGCTTATTTTTTTCTATAGACAAGGACAACAACTTCACAGAATAGATGGTACAATGAGACTGAGGTCAGTCAGGGGACTTAGATGTCATTCTTTAGGTTGCTGCTATGTTACCATGTAACTTCAGACATATATATGTGTGTGTGTGTATGTGTGTGTCTGTGTGAAAAGTTTACCTAACTATTTGTCATTAAAAGACACTGTGTACTGATCAACAGGTTCATTTGACTGTTGTTTACTGCATTAAGTCACTAAACGTTATAAGCATTTTTCAATTACTACAAACCATTTTTCCTTGTAGCTCTACATGTTCACGAAGTTGTGACTAGGCTTCTAAATATCTATCAAAATAACATCATCAGACTTTATATGTTTAGTACATTGATTCTAAAACTGGACATTTTAAAAGTGTTGTTTTTCAAGTAAATTTTATTTCTATTTTTCAATTAATTGATTGTGGCATTTAAATATTTTAGTAAAAGATGATATCCACAAGATTTATATGTATGCACAAATTAAAACTAATTTTAAATCATAGTCCTATACATGTTGCTTTGAGGACTGGTTAGTTCAAAATTGCAAATAAATATGCATTAATAATATTTTATATTAAAACTACTTCATTTTTTTGTTTCTTAATATAATATATGAAATTAACAATCTTTTAGGTGACTTAGAATATGTATATATATAATAAACCTATTATATATTTGTGTAAGTATATGTAAATAATATAAAATGTATGAGACAACATAAATATACTGTGATATAATTAAACCTCTATCATGTGTAATATACATATTTTAAAGGGATATATTTTATAAATATATAATTTAAATATATAAAAAATGCCTATTATGCTATCATATAAAAATCATATTTTTCTGATCCAGCAATCAAGGTTGAAAAGTGACCTTATTGGTAAGATAAGTAAAATATCTGAGAAATAAGATCACCATCACTGAGTGTCTTTGTGTTTTGAATAAGGTATTGGCTATTTTATATGTTTGTATACCAAATCTTCATAGCAGGGTTACTAGTTGATAGGTGTTAATGATATCAATATACAAATTGTGTGTCAATTTCAGTGGTGATTATATCAGGTCAGTAGTCTCCATAGTAGATGATCTTTCTACTCTGGTACACCGTCTTACCGAAGGGTGGATCTGGCACTCACATATGTTAACTCTAATTCAATTAAACATTTATCATTCACCTACAATAAAAAAAATCATTATTGTTGTATTCAACTTTGAAATAAATAGTAGTCAATTATTATTTCTTAAACAGACATGCACACAAACTTCTCTGTGTTTGATTAGCTTAGCCTATTTACCAATTTGTAGACTTAAAATATAGTATATTTGTAGATTTGTATATACACTTGAAGTGTTGCAGAGTTCTAAGTAATTTATCAATCATCGAATTTATTATTAATGTACACATTATTTGAGAACAAGAGAGATGGTTTATAATAAATTCAAATTTCCTAAAACAACTATCTATAAATAGTAGTAGGTTGTGGTGTCATGATTATCTGGTATGAAAACATAAGGTAGAAAAAGGGCACTTTCTTGTCATTATTATCTCCAAAAATCTTGCCCTTAAATGCTGGTATATACATCTGTTAATTAATTTTTAATTATTTTATTATGCTTTATAGTTTACAATTTTTTAAAAAGATAGCACTATTTGGGAAAAATTAATGTTCAAGTATATCAAGCTAACTCTACCAAAAAAAAAATCCTATTGCATTTTCCCTATACAACTCAGACACTGATTGGGAGACTAATAGGAAATCATCACATTGACTCTTTCATTAAAAGAACAGTAGTTTCATAAAATAATATAAATATGCATTACTTATAGAAAGGTAAAAATGGGGCCGGGCACGGTGACTAGTGCCTGTAAGCTTCAGCCTATGACGTGGCTGGGGCTAGGGATCGTGGTTTGAGTCCTGCCCGGGGCATGTAGCGAGACCTAATTCCAAAAATTTAGCTGGGCATGGTGGTGTGTGCCTGTAATCCCAGCTACCTGGAAAGCTGAGGCTGGGGATTGCTTGAGTCTGTGGTACCCTGGGCAACGAGAGCCTGTGGTTCCACTGGCATAAAAAGTGAGACTTGGTCTCAAAAAAAAGAAAGAAAGGTAAAATTACAGTAATCAGTAATAATAATACGAACTTTTGTTCTAAAATATTTGCTAAATATTGTTCAACTTGTATGACTTTGTAAACTTAAATATTTCCTAACTAGCATTATCTTTTGAGAAAAATTTGTATAAATAGATTTTACATTTCTCCTTTCCCTTGTATATTCCATGAAAAAGGAGTATGCCAGGGTTCTTTTATTTTGAGAACTCAATTAGCATCACTTCAACAGGGATAAGCAGAGCAGGGTGAAGTCATTAGAAAACCCTAGGTCTAATTTTAACTCACATTTTCAACTTCCTCTCCTTCTCCTCAAAATAAATTTAAAAGTCATTTTCAACTCATTTAAATTTCACATTCTTCCTTCTCACTTCTGGTAGAGGTGATAATGAGCAGTGAAATCATCAAAAGAAAGGTAGTAGGATGGAGGTGGAGAAAAATGAAGGGCATGGAAAATCCACAAAGTGGATCAGTAGTTGCAGAATAATGAACAGTTAACTGAATGCACTTTATTGATGATATATATGCCTTACTTCCTGCAGTTAGGCCCTGGAAGACAGGCAAGCAGGGAGAGGTATGGGCTGTTCAGAGAATAAAGCTTCATAAGCCCTATAAATTAGCATAGAAATTAGGTCAGGAGCAAAATAAATCCATTGAAGGAGAGAAATCATTTTAAATTTCATTTTTGGATACTGATCCTGAGTCTTGCATCCTTCAGATACCTATTCTTCACATACGCACACTGAAGTGTTACATTTGAAAAAGCTTAATGAAGGTTTGTGCTCAGGTGATGTTTTTATATAGATCAACATCTCTTTTGCCTGACTTTAAAAAATATATATTTTATCTGATTCATTGAATCAAAGGTGGGATTAAAAAAAAAAAAAACTGTGTAACTAATTTGCTCTCAGTCTATGTGAACATTAATAGCTCAACAGTTGTTTTAGGGCCAGTACGAGACTCTGTCAGTGATGTAAAAGTTCAAGCAATGATCACTAGCTTTTTTTTTTTTTTTCTGGTGTCTCGTTAGGAAGTGGAAGAGGTAGCTGACCTCAATTTCATATATTGCCATTAGTTACCTATTACTAAACCACTACTTTGGCAGGTATATCATCTTTAATGTTCACAAAGACCCTACAGCAAATTAATGATTAGGAATGAGGAATCTGACACTCTTAAAAAATTAGTAGGCTTGCAGAGGTCACAGAGACAGAAAGTGGTCATGTTATAACTGAATACGGAAAAATTGAGGTAGTTTATTTTGATATAGGTCAGTTTTTGTTCTTCATATTGGAGAGATCTAATATTCACTCATGTCAACATATGTTGAGTAGTGAGGATGTAAATATTATAAGCTATGCATAAAATCTGACTGCAAAATAATTAATTGAAAAAATATCAAACTTGTGGCAACATTGGATAATCATGAATTTCAATAAAATGTATATAATTCATATCTATGAAAAAATAAATATTTAATTATTTGGATTATCAAAAAGGAGTGAATTTGGTAAATGAATTATCACTAACAGTTTGGAGTTACATGACAATAAAACATTTAGTCTATGAAAGTCATATGCTTCTTGATAGTGAAATTATAAATATTCTAAATGCCTAACAATCCTTAATTATGGATATTATTTGAGTGTGGTCTAATTGATATCAACTTTATTTGGAAGACAGTAATCAGAATTATAAATTTTTGTGTATTACTTCTTTTAATGGATAAATTATTCATTTACTAGATTTAAGTGGAATATTGCTAATAACAATTAGCTCAATGGTGGGTTGTATTATTAACTTTATTTTAAATATTCATGTGTTCTTTTAGAACTTAAAATAAGTCAAACAATTGTAGTAAGATGAGTATTATTAGATCAATATTTGTTATTGCCTAGATTTTAGACTTCAACCATTTAAATACTCACATAGACAAAGGAGAAAAGAAATCTAAGGACAGACAAGAGAGTGAGATAATTATGAAGGAGGCAAACATTTTTAATGGTCTTTTTCTCTCAATGGAGAAGATTAAAAACACTCTTTGCATGTGTCATAAGCTTGACATATATTCTCCGTGGACACAACTCTCCTTATTTTAAATATGAATATATATGTATTCTCTCTTGTGTGTGAGACATTAAAACAAAGTATGCCACTTATATTCCAATACCACTTTTTAAAAAGTTGGAATTTATTAGAGTCCTGCCAGAACTTGAAGTATTCAGTAATGATCATAAAAGGCATTTTACATACAAGGAACAGTAGTCAGAAAGCTGAGCAACCTCCAGTATTGTTGCTGACTGTGAGCGTGAATGGTTTACTATTTCTGTGGGATTTCCAAATGAGGACTGATTTCAGGTGCCATTGCCACACATCCACCTTATACGAGAAACTTCTAGGCTAAACGCAAATCCTTTGAATCTGTCTTAGTCAAAGGCTGAGGTGTTGCACCATAACCTGTCGTTAACCTCTTTCATGCTCAATCAAAGAAGCAGTGACCTTCTTTACAAAAGGACAGGTCTTAGCAATTGCTTGCTGTTTATAAAAAAAAAATTAGAAATCATGACTCACCCTTATATTGTCCCTTCAGTAGATCTTGGCAAGAACACAGCATATTCCTTAGAAGTTTTCAGACACTGAAGAAAGGTAAAAACCACATAGAAAATGCTAGGTTTTTGTTGCCATGGCTATCCTTGTAAGTCCTCTAAATATTTATAATCCACTTTCCCTGACTTCTGTGACACTACACTTAATAGCATTTTGTATATCTGAATAGCATTTTATATACCTGACCTATTTCATGCTTGCTGGGTTTTCTTGTTCCTCTTTTTGCCTCTTAACTACAACTCTCTGCTGCTTTCTTCTATTCTCTCACTGGGAGCTCATTTCTATAATTCTAGTCATCCTGATTCTCAGAACTCCTAATTTTACTTAAAAAATTCTTAAAATCTTTACATCCAAAATATTTCCTCTCAGTAGCAGTCATGTGAAGTTGAAATACCCTCTCCCAGGTAACACTGAATATTCTTCCTTTTAAGGATACTTGTTTCTTCTTACTCAAAATGGTCTGCTCTAGGACAAATAGCTATCACATGACAATATTTCTGGCATAAAATAGAAATGCCCACACTTCAGAACGTATTAACTACTGAAAGATAGTTCATAAACATTGAAAGCAATACCTAATATTGCCATCTGTTGGAGGAAGGCAGAACTGAGTCACACAATTTGGTTTTCACCCTATTAATACATAGGAGACTGACAGTTCTTGGAACATAGCAGATACAGAAATTTGAAGAAATCACATAGCAGAGCAGAGCACTATGCCTGAATAAAGTCAGATGTCTGTCTTTTTTTTTTTTATGCAGTTTCCTTAAAATGGTGAAACATTGATAGCAGCTACCATATTGAGGGTTCACTAGAATAAGATATATTATGTGTGTATACATTGCATATAAAAAGAGATGTGCATGCAGGTTTTTTTATGTGGTCTATACATACTTGCAGTAATCCACCCATATAGGAATTATTTCCAATTTAAAGTAGGAGAATTATAATTTAAGTTGTTTTATATAATATACAATATCACAAAGTCATTATTTAAAGTCTTCCAAGCATTGCCCTTAATTCAGCCACTGTTATTTTGAGTGTACCAGGCTATACAGTCATTCAGACTGGAAAACCTAATTTGGGGAAGGAGAGAAGATACAGCATTTTAAAATATCAGACAGACCTTAACTTAAATTGACCTAGCCAGACTATGTTTGGGGACAGTCTGGTTTTAGCCTGTGGTTCCCAAACATTGACAAGGAATCTCTTTCAATATTAAAACAAATTGTAGGCTAGATAATGAAATATAGGACCAACTTAGATCATATTCAGTTAATCATATTTGCAAGATAGGTGCAAAAAATCAATATGCATTGAAAATAAAACTGCTTTAAAGATTTTTATCCTGCTGTGGCATGGGCAGCGTATTCTCTCTGAACACAGGGCTTAGGGAAAAGCAAAAGAACTGGGAAAATTAAATTGTAAAATAAATCAGATGTTTATTCACAGCAGACTAAGCCAGGGCCTATCCAGTCAATGGAAATGGTGAATTCAGCCATTTGGCTTCCATTCCCTCTCTATGGCTCAGTGCATGGATGCACATTTTTCTGGGATTATTCTCTTTTTGTTTCCAAAGCTAACCAGATTCTCTGCTGATGAACACACACTAAAAAAAAAAATGTAGATACATCCATATAGCATATGGAGAAACCTGATGTCTGGGGTGTGAGAGGACATTTCTCCTTATTTCCAAAATAAAGGAGGACTTTTCCCTATAACCTGTAGTTAAGTACAAAGAATATCATGTTGCCTCTGAGACTAGACTGATTAGAAAGATGTAGCTTCACTTCTCTATTATGCAAGATACTTGTGATAGTACCATGAACTTAGAGTTTTGATTATTCAGTTTCACCATTTAATAAAAACAATTAAAATTTTCAGCACTTGTTACCACCATCATAAAAGCCTCGTCTCTTGATGCCATTTAATTTTCACAAAAATTCTATGAGTCGGATACTCCAACTCTCGCTATTTTAACACGAGGCCCTGGAGGTTACATGATGTACTCCAGTTCATAAGACCAAAGGTGAAGGTGCTGAAACAGGAAGTGGGGACCTTAACAGCACAACTTGATGGCCCTCATTTACCCACTCACCTGTACCATTTCCTGTAGGATAAAATCAAAAGTACTTACCTTCTTCCTGGACTAGTGAATATCGATAAGGCAGTGCACTTAAAGCATTATCAGAGTCCTTGGCACAGAGCAAGTTTCAATAAATGCTAGCTTATAAAAATATTCTATTTTCTCTTTTTTCTTCTGCTCACTCATTTTCACTCAAATTACATCATGATTCTTTTATTTTCAGAGACACTATATAATTACTGGGCCTTCTTGCCCTTGTTCACATATTTTACTTTTACAGTCTTATGTTGTCCATTTAGTTTTTTTTCAAAACTTGCTTAGACTTCACAGCCCATTGTATACAATACTCTTCATTTTACTTTTTACCTTTAACAAGATCAGCTTTATTTCTATTGAACTCTGTCTTTACATATTTTCTATGTATCAATTTTTGGTGAAATAAGATTTCCAAATACATGTTTGCCATGCGGATTTCAATATTTCATATATGCTAATTTCAATATTTCATATATTTTCATATTTCTCCTACTACCATTATCACTTGCGACCCATCACTATTTTCCCTTGTGTTCCTCATGGGAACTACAACATTATAAAAAAAAACTCTAATTAATTAATTGGATGTCTTTTAAATGCAATTTCCTTATTCACTGTTTGTAAACATTCATTATCATTATTTATGTGTTTAAGAAAAGGGTCTAAATTTTAATTTTTCCCAGTATGTTTCAATAACTCTTATCTCGATATATTTTTAATAATTTACAATAGCACTTGCAGTGTACAAGGATACTCAGTTCTGTGAATAATATTTACTAGATAATGTCTTAAAATTTGTTTCCAATATTGTAGGACTAAACAGCAATTATTATTGTTTTCACTGGAATAGTAATCATTTTGGAAATTAAGCACTTTTATTTATGGTATGTGATGGTTTTTTCATGTTGCTTAAATTTCATTGCATAACAGAGATGGGGTACTTTTTTTTAAGTATCTGCAATATTTTATTCCTCTTGACTAGGTTTTTTATATGAAAATAGCAATGGTAAGCTTCTTATGGACAATGGCTATGCATGCTGAGCAGATAGTCACAATTCAATTAATAATTTGATATATAAAATCATCAATCTCTTAGATTTTAATTATCTATAAAATTATCCACAAAGCCTTCATGTTTTACCAGCAGCATACATGATAGATTTATATACATAGAAGACTCTGCCTGCTTATACAGTATTCACCATAGTACTATTTATTTTAATGGGTATAATAATGTATATTAACATAAAGTTCTTTCATTATAATATCTTATACAGTACTCTAAAATGTGAGCATAAACAATTTAATTAACATTTTTTTACCACAGAGTTAAATTGTTAATATGACTCATTTGTTTATTGAAGAAATATGAAATTCTTTCTTTCCAAATTAAGTGTGTTGGAAACATCTTATTCTCATTTGATCTCTTGTAGATGAATGCTCTAGCATCCAGAAACTTTTTGTTCCATGATATTCATTTGGTCCCATGCTAATTCATTTGTTTTTTCCCTTGGTCAAATAATTCTTAATCTAAAGTTCAGCAAAATGAAAATAATGTAAAAATACTTAGCTTCTCTAAGGGAATTTTTTATTTTATTTCATTTTTTCTTTTGGGTACTTGTTTTTTATTCTAGCTTAAAAAGAGAGAAAGCAATAAATTAATAACTAAATGAAAATTACAAGCTTACATTTGTTATTTCGTAGAGCAAATGTCTTTAGGTAAGGAACAACTTTCTGCAATCTAGGTTCATATTTCTTATCTGCTAAGGAAATTATGCCTTTTTCTGATGTCATGTGGATTATATAAAAAGGATACTTACAAATAACTTAAATTTATGAAGCAAAAAAAAAAGCAAGTTCTTAGTATTCTTCTAGGCTTGGAGATGAATTTAAGTGGTCTTTAATTCTAAAGCTTCATAGGAAAACTATAATCAAAGTGTTGCAGAAGATTCCTTTAGCTATATATATATTCCTGAGTTCTTCCAGCATCTACAAACCTTTACTATTTACATTCTACTTTCCCCTACTTCTTCTGTATTGTTTCTCAGTGAGATCTTTCTAAATATTCAAGGTATTATCAAAAGACCATAAAGTGGAGTATTGTTTCAACATGCAGATATTCCACAAAAAAAAAAAAAGATTCTACATATCTTAATTAAGTTAGTTGGTATTAAAGTGAATTAAACATGTTTTTTTTTTTTAATTTGAGATAATAGATGTTGCAGGAAAATGAACTCACTGCTGATTAAATCTGGGTTTTATGACCAATAAGATTTTCTGGAATTTAAAATCTTTTAAGCAAATATCTGTCTACCTATATACACATATATGTATGCATATATTACGTAACTATATATATATATGATTGTATATATGTATATATATATATATATGAATTATAAAACTACCAATCTTTTTTTAACCAGAAACAAAATTTAGTTTTTTTTTTCCAGTGTATGACCAACTTTACTTTAACTTATTTTCTTTTTTTTCTTTTTTAAAATTTCTTACAATAGCAGTCATCATTGAACGGTTGTTGGTACCCCTGGGAATGCCTCCCACCCTTCTCCCTGACCACTCCTCTGATCATTCAGACTCCTTTCTCCTTCTTGTTTGTTGGTCTATGTTTAACCTGTTGGTCTCTTCTTTTATATATTTGATATAAAATATAAAAAAGTGTCCATTTCCTGGTCTGTGCTCCTGGGACAGGGCAAACTGTGCTGCTTAGGATTTCAGTCTTAACTTTGCATTGAACAGCCATTCCATGCTCATTGGAGTCTATCAATGCCTCTTCATTCTTGCTGCCTGTCTCCTTGAATCTGATCTCTGAAATTTTGTTGCTTCTTTGCCTGATAGTTCTGGCCTCTGGCTTAGCAGGCCCTGCTCCCAGCCATTATCAAGAGAGAAGTTCCTCGATAGGGACAGGTGATTGCAGATGACTGATATGGCTCTTCTACTCTCCCTCAGTTTGCAGTTTCATTGTGAGGCCAGTGCCATGTCTCTGTGGCCTTCTTTCCCCATGGATCAGGGAGGGGTGCCTTGCTCTCTTGGAAGGCATCTCTGAACTAAAATTTTGGCTCCAGCCCCTGGTGAGGCCATAGGCGTGATTCTGTGGTAATCATCACCCTAGCTGGTCTCTCAGTCCTGTATGTTGTGGCTCTCTCCATGTTCTTTTATTGTGTCCTGTTCAGGAGATGTGTATGTTGAAGATCTTTATCCATTCCTTTACCCATTCTGCGTCTGCAACTGGAGTATTTGTGCTCTTCTTATTCCTGTTGAGGACTGACAGGAATAAGAATAACCCACAAGGGAGTGTGGTGTTCCTCCCATTCCCCATCCCCCTAGTGCTTGGGTGAAATGCACTGCCTCTTACCTGTGACAGGTTTGGGGCTCAGAATCAGAGACGCCCCCTCTGATAAGTAAATAAATTCAGGGGACCCCAGGCAGGGGAACACACCTCCCTGCCTCTGAAACCATAGAAGCCCAAGTCCAGCAGATCAGACTGCCTTGTCATACTATAACCTGCTGGTGGGTGGGGTCTACCTAAATCTCTTCTTTAATGAAATCTTTGACAATGGCAAAAAACAAAACAAAACAAAACTACTCTATTATCCTAGTTGTAGAAGAGAAAACTGAGACACAGTGAGTATATTAGCGTATTGTGAGATTATAATGCAGTGACAAACTAAAGATCTCAACAAAACACATTCAAAATACATGTTTTGCTAAAATTGCATGTTTATTCTTAGTTTCCATGTATTCTCATTCAAGGATAG
Source organism: Uropsilus gracilis (assembly GCA_004024945.1). Classification (NCBI taxonomy): domain Eukaryota; kingdom Metazoa; phylum Chordata; class Mammalia; order Eulipotyphla; family Talpidae; genus Uropsilus; species Uropsilus gracilis. The sequence continues at coordinate 158,569 of PVHY01000300.1, read as the reverse complement.
GTTGATGAATATTCCATTCTTTGTGAGTACCCTCCTCACTTCTTATTTCTCAAGGAAACTGTAGAGAGGAGAAAAGAAGAGGAGATCATATAATCTTGTCTTCATTGTATACACATCTTTTCTGTTTATAGTTTTTATCCAGAGCTGATCTCATTTCATGTACATCTGTAAGATAATTGTGGTGTTCTCTTGTTCTTTGGAAGAAGAAAATAATCAGATTTGAATACTGAGAACAATTCTAACAGAAAACAAGTATTTTATCAAAAATTCAATGACTGATAAATAGTGGAACTGAAATTCAAATCTAGAATACTTCAGATTCTGAATTCATAAAAACCTCATTTTTATTAATATCTAACAGCTGATATTTTAAGATCTTTGTTTCTTGATCCAAATTATAAACTTATCAAATTATTTTGAAATCATTTATCCTAAAAATTCATTCAATTAAAAACCGACAAATCGACTCAGTGACTTAAAAATTTTTATGTGATACATATACATAAGTATATCTATTAAACATTTTATTAGTACATCTATATCTTATATATAAATGCTATACATACAATTAACCATAAATGAATATATTTACAATAAACAATAACTGAGATTATTTATATTTTATCTGATTTTTTAAAATAAATGCACCTGAAGCATGCATTCTCTTCAAAGTCTTAAATTTCATGTTATGTATGTTATTTTAGACAGTCCAGTAGGACATAGCATAGAGGATACTCTCCCCAAAACCTAGGACTATAGTATTTTTTTCTTCAATTTACAAAGAAATTGTAACATTTCAGTAACTCTAAGCATGTAAATTCTTTCTAGTGTCCTAAGTAAATAGCAAATGAATTTCAAGGTTTTTATATTATAATTTACATATAGATTCCAATGTATGATTTATGTATTCAAAATAAAAACTGCAAGTGCAGAAATTTGCTTCTTCCATCCATATTGTTAGCCTAATCAGAGAAAATAAAAACTTAAACAGACATCAGACTTGAGAATCTCTATTGCTCTTGTATGTTCAGTAGCAAATAATAAGTGCAACATAAAATCTTGAGGAGTTGCTGAATTTCTTGTGGGAATTGATAGAAATGCTCTCTGGTGCTTTAAACACATTCCAAAAACTACTTACATGGGAAAGAGAGACATTTTATTGATCAAGGAATTTGAGTGTACATAAAATTATTCACTTGTTTGAGTCTGCGAGAATAGTATATTCAAAAATAATGTAGGCTACTGTAAACCCTGGCTGTGGAACTTAGAAATTGTTATCTTCAGTTTATTTGGGTTCAATTTTAATGATTTAAATCAATTATTGCTACATTGGGAAGAAAATATTGAAGCCATTGATATTAAAAACTATTAGTTTGACAGTAATGCGTATCATATATTAATAATTTATTAAGATCCATTAAGAATTCAAGGTAAAATTAATTTACCTGAATTCAGATTTGGTTGTTTTGTATAATTTGTTAAGTTAGAATTATATATTACATTTATGCACATTCAGCATAGTAAGATGCCTACTTTCAGTTCATGTTATAAAACTATAATTTTACATAAGACAAAACTAGCCTTGCAGAGGTGAAGATCATTCCATTAAATATCTAAATAAAGATGGTGTAGTAAAAAGCTCTACTTGTGGTTATCTTATAATGTTACAGATGGTTCTTTTGTCTTTCACCAAATATTTCTAACAAATTTTCAAACTCCTAAAAAGTTATGATCATTTTGTAATTTTAAGTGAATATGCCTACTAAAAAATGCATTAGTTTCATAGAATAAGTAGCAGCATTGAAGCAATGTTAAAATAAACATGTATTATAAAAGCATCTAATAAATTAGGAACTGATTAATTAGAAATTTTGTGACTTTAATTGTGACTTTTGAATGCTCAGTTGTTTTCTTATCTTCTTATTCAATAAAAGAATATTGCCTTTTGCATAGCTTTCTTATTCCATATATACCCCATGCATTTTTAATCATCTTAATAAATACTTCCTGTAGTGTCTGTGAGAGTATGAAAAATGAACACTTTATTAAATAGCTCTTCATTGTAAAAATATGTTGTAATTAAACACTTGTATATTTTTGTAACACAGCAATTTTAGTAGTATACTTTTTGTTATCTTTTTCATATTTATTCCAGTATCGGCTAGTATAGTACACTTTCAGAGAAGTTATTTGTATTTTTCTAAAACACTACACTACAGTAAGAAGTCTTTCTACTTTTGTCAATCAACACCTAATATATAATAGCGAAAAATGGATATTGAACTTTACTTCAATCTGCTCACAGATATCGAATCTTTGTGTCTATTATAAAATATAATTAGCTTAGATTGACATAGGTTGCTCAACTAATAAGAACTAGATACAAACTTTAAGTCTAATTCTCTGTTAGAATGTCTGTATTTGTGACCATATTATTTGATTTTCTGCGTCTCAATTTCAGAAATTATTTAAAGTTATTGGACTAGGTAATCTCTACATTCACTATCTTAAAAGTTCTGAAATTTACATTGTACCTTTTATGACAAATGTTGGATTATGCTGAGACAAAATAACTTTGATTATGTGTCTACTCTATTTTCCTTATATTCTAATAATATCATCTTTGCAATGGTGGTGAACCAATAGACTTGGTAAAATCATCTAAGGATAATGATTGGAGAGATTCCTAAAAGCAGGAATCTGGATTATAGTGATCAAGACATCCATAGAGGTGGAGAAATGGAAATCAGAGATTCGGAGTTTAAAATCAGGAGAGGAGACAAAGGAAGCAAATACTTCAACAGCAAATAAAAGGAATAAAGGGACCCTTTAACAGAACACTTAAGAGTTAGGCACTATACTGAGCTCTTTATATAGTTTCTCTCATGTCAGTCTCCTCAGTGTCATGAAGTAATATGTTCCCATTTTTACAGCTAAGGTAAATGAATCTGAGAGTTGTTACAGTTTCCATAATGCCACACTTGTCTAGTAAGTGTTACAGATAAATTCAAGCTCTCTAGAACTCAAACTTAAAATGCCTCTCTATAACAGAATAGAAAGATAATTGATAATGCCTAAAACCAAAAAGTAATCTGAATAAAAATTAATTATAATCAAAAATTTAAAAGGATACATAGATTTAGCACTTGATAAGAGAATGTTTAGTTTATTAGAGGGGGCATCAACTAAATCTTGGGGAATGCTTGAAATTTTTGTTTTAAATGTAGCTTGAAGAGAAGAAAATTTCAAAGGAATGCATAAGGCAAAGATGACATGTGGCAATGATCTTTACAGTTAGACAAATTGAAAGCTAAAAGGCGAATTGCTTAATATTCCTCTACAGTATTCTACTCTCTGAAATTTAATTCTTAAAATTTTAAAGATGCATAAATTAAGTAATATACAGAAAATCTGATGTTAGCATAATAGTGTATGATATATTAAAATTTTTACTCAGTTCAACATTTGAGAATGAAAATAGAAACCGATTATGATATTCTGAAAGATAGAGAAATATGGCAGCAGAGTTAACAAATATATAATAGTTTCCAAAATGTTAGACAATGAAAAGAATTCCATTAGGGAAGAGCTTGGATAAGAATAAAAGGAGGAAAATGTTAATAGAGTATATACAGAGGGGAGCAGAGGTGGAAAGATTAATAGAACAATGCCTTGAGGAGGCCTGGCAGGGTAAAGTTAAGTTATATCCCTGAAAAAGATTGGAATGATTACCCTAATCATTAGTTTTTAATGTTCTTTTTAAAAATTTTGCATTCAGATAGTGGGTTGTCTTGCAAGCAAGTACTATCAGACCAATATTCAGAATATCTGATCCAATGTCTTCTCCTTTTGCTAATGATTAGCAGTGAATTTGGGCAAATCATTTAGTATCTACTGAAGACTTAATCTTTGTATCACCTTAAAATATATACGTTGAAACTCAACCGTCATTAGGACGCTATTTCAAGTAGGGACTTGTGGGAAATAATTAGTTTTAAGTTATGTAGTGAAATTAAGCCTTCATTATTGGATTAATATAACTCTCTCATCACAATTGCTCCCTCCCTTTCACCCTCAAAGGACCCCACCCCCTAATTTGCAATATTAAGGAAAAGCCATGTGACCACAGAATCAGGAAAATAATCATCACCAAGGAAACTGACCGTGCTAAAACTTTGATCTTAGACTTTTAGTCACTGTAACTATGAGGGACATTTACTGTTCATGTAACCTCCTCTATAGTTTTCCCTAAGCAGCCTCAACTACCTGAGAAACAGAATACCAGAACTTGGTTTATTCATTTGCATCATAAGGTAGTTGAACTAATCCTGAAATCTTTTCCTGTTATTCTGATTTTAGTTTTGACTTCCTCTAAAACAGATTCTTTTTGAATTTGGCACTTGTCATTTTTAACTTTGTTCTTAACCTAAAACTAATCCTGAACTTTTGGAAATAAAACATCAGGGAAGACAGCCTGAGTGTATGTAATAGTAGTTACAGAGTGGAACAGAACTTTCACTACTTTGTCCAGGAGAGCCTACATGTTTATGAACTAATTCTATCTATCTATCTATCTATCTATCTATCTATCTATCTATCTATCTATCTATCTATCTATCTATCTATCTATCTATCTATCTATCTATCTATCTATCTATCTATCTATCTATCTATCTATCATCTATCATCTATCGATATGTGTGTATGTGTATATACATAATGTATCATATGTATTATGTATATATGATAGTTCTATGTGTGTGTGAGAATTAGAACTGTTATTCTCTTTTTCTTTCCTTTCTTCAATTGCCCTTCTGTCCTTCCATTTTTCCTGCTTTCCTAGTTTTTTTCAAACCTATTTTTGACCCACTGATCTTATTCACACCATTACTCACTGTTGAATGAGCACCTTATTCAGATGCAAATAGCAAACATTATTTTGAGAAGAAACTAATGAAATTGTCAATCTAAACAATATTAATAACATATTTAATAGATGCAAAGTACTGAAAACTAGTTATATAAAATGTTTTACCTTTTAAAATCAGCTATACATATGCAGAATTATTTCATTTAAAATCTACTAAAATTCTTTGCAATATATATGTTTAATTGGACTTAAGCTTCTGAACAGTAGACTCTATCATTTGTCAGTGTTTAATGATTAATAATAAATGAATAGTAAATGAATAAATTTAGAATTTTTTCAGCATGTACTATTACCAAAGTTCTAAGGTTGATGATAAAATTAAATGTGTAAAATGATGGCAAAATATACCCTCAATCTAGTTTAACTGTTGACAGAACTTAACTGCTTAACTCAAATCTTCACTATGGCAGTTACTAAGCCATTAAATAAAGTCACTTTGTCCTTCACCCAGAAGTCATGTCTAAAACTTCATTTCTTTACTTCAAATTCTGGGCAAATGTAATTTGCTTGCTTCTAAAATTGAAATAAATAAGTTAAAAAGTAATTTCTTTTATTCTATATGTTCAAATACTTAACTGAATCATTTTATGGATAGAATATTTAGGTGGTTTTGTTTACAGATATTGAGTGTTGATTAATGAGTGATTTTCACTTTAAATTTTTTTCCATTTCTTTAAACAAAATACAAATTTTGTAATGCGTAGATTGATGTGTGCATTACATCTTATGGCTTGTAGATACTCGAAGAACAACATCTTACATTCTTTTATGGATTCTTTCCAATTAATTTTATATTTAGTGCTTGTTCTATAACCACACATATTCATGCTGTAACACACTTCATACATGCAGTCTTATACACAAGTGCTCATTCCCCCCAAATACATCCACATCTACTACTCTCACTTCTGCATATATGTAACAATTTGTGGAAGAATAAGAAGTGACAGGAATTTTTTAATAAAATCATTTTATTGCACTTCCAAAGAGTCGATCAACCAAAAAATAGATATATTTTTATTTGAGGAAGAATTTTAAAGGCACACATGAGGAAAAAGTTGAAATCATAATGCTTTTTAGATCTTCTATCCCATTAGCTCCTTTTCCAATTATTTCTTAGGAGGAAAGTCTTAAAAAAATAATGATTTCTGTATTGTGCTAGGGGAAAGTGAGTTCTATGATACAGTGTTAATGTGATACAGTTGAAATGTTTAATACTATAAGTCTTTCATACAATTTCTTATCACATTAACACAGCAACAGCAATCCTCTACTGGCCAGCTTACTTTCCTCATTGCCTGCAACTATTGGAAATTCATGAATATTTAAAACTTGTGAAAATAAACTGTTGTTGACTCTGTGTGATGACTCAAGAGCTAGATTTGTTTGTTTTCTTCCAGATAGATTCTCTCAGGAAAGATTTTCTCAGTAGCACAACCCCTGAGAGAAAGGGGCCCAGCCTTGCCAGGTATTTCTCCGGACATGGTAGGTAGAATTCTCTGATAGGGTTCTCAGACAGCTGGTTGTCTGCAGGAACAAGAGCATGCAGGCTGCAGTTCCACCGTGTTTGCAGTTAAAGGAAATAGACATATAACTTCAGAGAGATGTTTCTGTTTGTTTGTTCACTGCCAAGCTTCCTGCAGACTTTCTTGCATTTGCAAATACAGATTGAATGGTTTTTCTAGAATCCCCCTAAAATGAATGCTTTTATGTAAGGATTTTATGTAGATACCAAGTTGTCTTGTGTAGCTTTCTGTGTGATTCTATATTATACATGATTCCTTTCAAATGAAAAACAGTAGTAGATGAATCAGGATTCCATTATAACTTCTATGTTGTGAGTTTTTCTTTCTATGACCTGGATAGGTAAGCTATTCATTTGATGCATCTAGAATGGAGTTGGTAGTCACCTTAATGTAGAGATAAACATTTTTAGGAAAATAATTTTCCTTTTGAATAATTTCTTTAGATTTTAGTGTGACTTGAATAAAACTATTATATACTTTTTTATAGATTGAGCATACCAATAGTTACACTGTCAATTCACATTTATTTAGTGATCATAGGCTTTGAACACAGTTCTAAGCACTGAGCACAATATAATGTTTTCACATTTTAATAATTTACATCCTCCTATTTGGAATATATAAAAATGCATATATACTATTATTCTACTTTTTAAAAAATTTGATATAATGTTTCTCTTTAGTTTTCACAGCTTTAATGTTTAGTCAATCTAAATAAAATATATTGCTTAAGAAGTAAGAATACTTCAACTTTTAATTTCAATTATTATTTGTTATGGAATAATAATAATTTGATATTTATTTTATAATATTGAAATGTTTGATTATCATGAATAACTGTATCTATAACAAAAATATTCTTGACATTTATCATGTCACCTCTAGAGATGAGATGTTTTCTTGATACATGGTATCATCAGTACTCTCCTTTTCTTCTTGGTTTTCTTCTCTGTACTTTCCTCTATCCATCGACACACTGTCCTTAGGGTAGCAGATTTCATAATTAAAATTTGCTTTAGGCAATGGTAAGCTAACATGGAAAACTATCTGAAACTATTGAAATAATGGAGATAGGCCAGAACTGAGTCTGATTTAACTACAGTAAAAGGCAGGACATTCAATAATTAAGGTGAGTACATCACAGACCTTCTGTGTTTAACAACTGGTTTTCCTTAGAAAAACTAAGCTTTCTCATATCTTTATAACAGGAAATATTATTACAACTTGGAACAAACATAAGATTCATAGAAATGTGAACAACTAGAATAACTTAAGTGAGTCAACCATTTTCTCTTTTGTTTTTAATTCACATGTACATATCTTGTTAAGTATATTTTAGTCCTTTTTTTCCCCTCATAATAATGTTATTTCAAACACTGCTATATCATATATGATTAATAATTCACTTAAATACTGAAATTGCCTGTTAGATATATTGAAGTTATTAATTAGTTTGTCTTCATAAAGGCAGAAAATAGATGCATTAATGTAAGGCATGAGGGTGACATATTTTTAAACCCTCAGAGCATATAGGAAGCAATGCATTTATTTCCTTTATACATCTAAAAACTCCCTCTCCTCTATGAGTATAGTGTCCACCAGTTGTACTTTGAGAGACTGATTCACTTTTGCTTCTGAAAATCATGACATAGAAAAACTTTGATTATATTAAGAAAATGATAAGAAATGGGGTTGGATTTAAAGAAAGATATAATTTTGAGGTGTATATGTATGTACATATATATATATATATATTATAACAAAATTTCATAGACTATTGTCCTACAAGAAAGTCATTTTAGAACAAAGTAAAATATGCAGCTTTCCTAAGCATGATATATCTTTTAAAATAAATGTGATCTGGTTCACCATTAAGGTAAGCTTTAAAAGTTTTGATTTATGAATCATTATCACATGACTATGCTTCTTGCATTACAAAGGACATGTGTGAGCTTGTTAAGAATTATTAACATTAGATCATGACCATATTTATTTACCTAAATTTTGTTTTTCTAGTACAAAAGCTTATCATTTTTAACTTCCTAGATATAAACTTTGCAGAATATAGAACAATCAAATTTCTCCAATATCATTCAATTCAAATAAAAGCAGCATGATTTTACTGGTAAGCAGTGAGTCCTGACAATTTAATTCAATGTTATATTTCATATACTCAACATTTACCTACCCAGTAAATTGAAGTGCTTGAAATTAAAAGTTGAGTTATATTTTATGAGGTTTCCTTATGACCAAGTTCATTTAAATAATCATATAACTTTTGAATATATAAATCTCAGGAGATACCAACAGAAGGAACTGGGGGAGGAGAAAAAAACAAAAAACAAAAAAAACAAAACCCGAAGTCATCTCGATATGCTATTTTAAATCTGTTCAGTAAAATGGAGAAACTAACTTGTTATTAATCCTTCATATTCATTTTTCTCTAAGAAAAATGATTACTACAGGAGAGGATTATCATTCTGTGGATAATGCTTTTTACAAATATAAAATTTGCTATACAAAAGTGTTTCTATTTTGTTTTAAAGTTATTAGCAATCAGGTTGTGATTTTTTTCCCTCTTTTTGCTTTCATAATTTTTAGAACTGTGTTCATAACAAATGTTTGGAATCATTTGACTTATCTATATGCAAAATGAGAAATTGAGAATTGTCACCACACATATATCTATCTATATATATATGCATCTATATACACATATACAAATGGACAAATTTATTACAAAAAGGGAGACAGGAGTAAAGAATACTTGCATAGGCAAGTGAGTAGAAGAAGCTTCCCCTGAAAGGGACAGGTTTGTTAAAAGAGGCCTGCATATTTATAGGTGGACAGTCTTGGAAGGAGAACTTCCTCTGTTGCTTTGGAAAGGAGGTGGTTAGTGAAGGGAAACACTGCATCGTTCCAGATGGGCAGGAGAGCTGCTGTCTTGTAAAAGGAGAAAGTGATGATGAGGAACACCTGCATAGGTACAGGGCGACAGAAGAGCTGTTGCCAATACAGTTTCATCTGACAAAAATGACAAGAAAAATTTCAGGGAAAAAAAATACATGACATCAATAATTTTCACTTCTCTTTATAGGAAAGTTCTGTAAGCTAAACAGCCATCATTAAAAACATTTCAGAAAAGCAACAGAAATCTGAAAGTCAGTACTGATGCTTGTAAATTCTAGGAAAGGATGGAGACCCAGATTTTTGACATCGACATTACAAACTGCCTTTCACCTGTGAACATTTGCTTATATAGAGCAAACAGCTGTGAAACTGAGCTGTGCTATGTAAGCATCAAGGTAAAAAAAGGTATGGGTAAAAACACAGGTTTTGCATAGAGACTTCAACCACCTTCCCTATCTTAAAATGAGATCCTAACCAGCTGAAATTTCATGATAAAGCTTATTGAAATTATCAGGACCTCTCTAGTAATTGCAGGTTAATGTTACATTATTTTGATGATTTGCTTCACAGATTATAATTGAACTCAGTATTTTCTAGAAATACATTGTCCATAGGATTCCAAAAGAAATTCCTTTCTGGGTAAAGAGAGTCCTGCTAATCTATGTCTTAAACCCTACATTACTTTTCTGACAGTATCTGTTATAACATAAATTAACTAGGCATATCAGGAAATAAGATCAGAGAGTGAAAGTAGGTAACTTATCTCCTAGAAGAGATCAAGAGTCTATTTGCCCAGAGGTTCAATGACTACATGGACCAGGAAATTAAACCATATCACCTGTCTGATTTTCTTTTCCCCAGGGAAATTCTTCTATTAATCTGGGAATGAATGAATAGGAAGTTAGCTGTATAATATTTTCTTTTTCACTATGATAACCAATGAAATAAAGGAGCAAAATATGCAACTTTCATACCCATAGAAAAGACAAATGAAATGGTAGAGAGTAATCATCCATTCCTCTAGAAGGCAAGAAAGAGAAAAGTAGAGGATGAATAGACAACACTGCTTCTATGGGATAAAAAGTGAAAATGAAATAATAATGAGTGATTATTTCTCATGAAGTCTAAGATGATTCTTCTGCTGCTTGGGCACAGTCTTGCATTGCATCTGGATGTAAGTGTTAGGGTAGCTGTGATGGGGAAAGGCCTCTTTCCCCTTGTGATCTTTTACCTGTACTTTTTCATATTGTGTTGATTCATGGTGCCTAGTAAAAAACAGAAACCACAATGACTCTCTTAAGACTAGTCTTGGAGAAGAATAATATGATTTCTTTACATTCCATTTGTCAACAAGTAAAAGTCCAGCACAGATTCAAGAGGCAGGGAAATAGACTCTGCCTGCTAATGAGAGGAATAGTAGTCACATTGCAAAATATATGAATCAAAAGAATCATGTTTCATAGGGTCTGTCATGCAAACAACAGTCATGTAAGTAAAGCAAGCAAACAAAAAGCACAAAAAAAGGAAGCATAAGAAAATGTAAATTATGAAGTAATTGTGGACTACTTGACTCTGAACAATTATTGCATGATAACCATAATAATATAAATATCAGTTTTTTTTAAGTAGAGTGTAAAAATTCTGAGCTTAAATGGTCATCTAGCTACACAGAAGAGCTATAAAAACTAAAAAAATCAATACATTGACATAGTTTATTATTTTTAAAAATGTGGATTAAGTAATATATAACTTAAATAAAAGTTTTGCTAATGGGACTTGGTTTATAGACTGGAACAAAGTCAAGAATTCCTGCTTATTATTATGGGCCTTTTGTCAATTCTGTGGGATGTTTGCAATAGTTTTATTATTATTTTAAGGCAACTTTAAAATAAATTTTACATTTTTATTCCTTTTTCAAATAAGAAATTTTACATTTTTAATAAATTAAAACATTTTAAGAACACTTAAAATCAAACAAACACATAAAAAGTTAAAAATGTGAAGATTTTCTGATTCAAATACTTCTAGATTATTCTCCCTAGAACAAATTCTTCCAAAATCTAACTAGCAAAACTAAGAGGGAACAGAGTAAGGTGCATCTCTGTCTATACTGTAAAATATGCAGAGGATTTCAAACTAGGATTTGAAATCAACCAATTGTTAGGCTTCAGGAGAAAGTTTTCCTAATTACAAGACTGAGGAAATTGTTTCCTTAAAAGATACAGAGGGTTGCCCTGTGTGAATTTACTTTCCAGCTTAGAAATTTAAGTAGGCACAGAAATTCCACCTCCACACCAGGCAGACAGACCTGACATGAGTGCTTCATACCTCCCAGAATAGTCCTGTTGTGGGGCCTTGAACTAACAAGGCCTTAATCAATTCTTTGGCTTCAACAACAGCAGTTTGGCAGGAATCCTTTGTGGCTATGGAAGAAGTATGGGCTGGAGGAAGAAATGATTATCAGTGGCATATTTATCACCGTGTGCAAGAGATTTCTCAGTAATCAAAGTGCTTGAGGCAGGTCAATGTCAGGAAAGAAGCCCTAGTAACAGTCCAGCTAGCTTTGCATTTCTGTATTGAGTTTTGCATTTAGTTTGTATAAAATTGTATATTACAATTTTAATTTTAATAAACCCTTTCTCGTTTGAATATCAGTGAACTTAGCATAAAGAAAAGAATATCCTATTTCTATTTTGGAAAGCACTAGTAAAAAAAAGTCTATTGATTCAAGGACTTGAGATAGAAGTTGTATATCTGAACATGCTTTCAAGCTGCAAAATGAAAGTGTAATTTGAGTAGAAACTATTTTGCAAAGAGTAAAGTCAAATAATATATTCAATTTTATGTACTATTTTTATCACCTTTATGGCAAATACACATAACAATGAAATATAATACTGTATAATGTTAAGGATGACTGTAACAAGTTCATAGAAATTCAGTTTTTTTACTCCTATTTTCCCATAAACTATTTTTTTTAATAATAGTAGCTATCTTATTTCCTGTTTCTGGCTTCTATAATTGGATCGTTCCTTTAAGGTGTTCCTTTAAAGTGTTCCTTTAAATTTATATATTAACATATTCTTTACTTTCTGATAACACTCTGATAATGTAAATAAAAACCCAAAGGCTGGATAATTTAGCCTCATTACATAGTATGGAATTATTTTTTCTTTAGAAAATAAGTGTAATTGGTACTGAATACCCATACAGTATCATTCATTATAAAAATGAATGACTAGAATATAACATAATCTATTTGCTGTATTAGTCTTCCTAATCCTCTGCCATTGAATTTCCCTGTTTTTTTTGACTTTGGCTTGGCTGTTTGATCTATTTTGGTTAACAGAATAATAGATCTAAAGAAAATAGAGATTTATACTCTGCTATGTAGTTGATTCTAATAAAGTCTCAGCCCTTGCCATGAAAGAAAAAAAATAATTTTATTGCACTGGTCCATAGAGAGTGGAAGACATGTGAAACAGAGCTGCCCTTCATGAAGCTACTTCACCAGGGGATGTGAGCAACAATCAGTTATAGTTACTTTAAGCCACTGAATTTGGAAATGCATTGTTATAGTGAATACAGAAATTGGTACTGATAAATAGGTCCTGCAATAATGTGTTTGTGTGTGTGTGTGTGTGGAGGGTATGTTTTATTGGCTTTAGGATTGTGAAGTGATAGTGAGTAATCTATTAGAAAATATAAGGGTACAGGATGCATTCTATATGAAAACCATATAATGTCTTATATATAATAGGAAGGACAATTGTCATAGTTTGCCTAGAACTGGGTGTTATGTTTAATGTGGGACTCCCAGTACTAAGACTGGGGAAGACCTGGGAACATCAGGAGGAGTTGATCACTTATGAAATACTGAAACTTGAGGAAGATTTTTGCCTGCAACATGCAATCAAATAAATGCACCCTAACAACTTGTTCATTTGGGTAAGGTCATAACCAGGCATATACTGAAAATGTGGGTTTGGTGTTTCTAGTTGCATGTAATAAAATTCTGCAGCATAAAAGACTCAGGAAACCATACAAGCAGAATTGTTGACTTGGAAATTAAAATTGCTTCTTATCTCCAGTCCCTCTAGTCATCAAAATTTTAAAAACAGTATGGGAACAATAAGAGATAGCCTCAGGATAAAATCAGGGGTATGCCCAACACACCTTTGTTAAATTCTCAGGAAGACATGAGGTGTCAGAAGTGAATACATTTAGCACACATGCAGTCTCAAACAAAACAAAACAAAAATATATGGAGCAATTATTTCCAAAATACAAATTAACTCTAGAGAGATAACCATTAACCCCCAAGAATGGTGCTGTCAAATACCTAGGATGCCTACAGCATATTTGGAAGAGATGTCTTAGTAATAATGCTGTAACTCTGAACTGAAAGGTATCAATGCTGTTTCAAATATTAAAAATAAAATAAAACAAAAGTGCTTCTGACAACCCAACTCTTTACATCTATTCAAAAACTGATAGGAAGTTTTCCATTTCTCTTAAAAGAAATTTAAAAAGATTAAAAGTAACAGATGCCTGCTTTGGGCATTCATGTCTCCCTGTTCTAATTAAAATTTTATATTTAATGTATATTCCTTGACTTGACATCTGGCGAGGGTTACCAGAATTTTGAAATTTGGGATATTCTCCATATCTCAGTGTAATTGAACTATCTGGAGAACTTGATCTATTCTTTTTACTGTCAATGCTAAAAATTAAAGTGAGAATTTGGAATAGTAAATCAAGAATAATGCAAATCAAAATATTCTGCAGTGTTCATTCATGTGGCATGGCCTTGATATGATAAGTATGTTCAGTCATGTGGCATGGCCTTAATATGCTATTTATATTCACTCATGTGGCATGATCTTGATATGGTATTTATGTTTTATAATATAAAAGATCTTTCAATAATAAGATTCAAACCTTCAAGTCCTTTAAAAATGTCAATATTCCAAATACATTCAATGTAATTATGAAACAGAAAAATTAAGCTTAACTGTGTGCAAATTAAAATAAATACAAAAAAATCAGATGACTGAGAGAGTCTGTTAAACATGATTTTGAATTGATAGAACAATATTCATTATTTTAATTAATGTCATGATTTATTGCATTTGCTTTAAAGTAAACCTTTCTATTGCATTTCTAAAACTTTCATGTCTGCAGTTTTCATAGCATCAATTCTGAACCAAGTTTGGGACAAATCTTCTTATATGTTAAAAAATAATAAAGGAAGTTAAGTACTATCTTTACCTAAAAAATTTCTTAATATATTTTCTTAATATATTTTATTTTTCTTAATATATACTTTTCTTAATATATACTTTTCTTAATATATACTTAACATCAAGCAACTATTGAAGGCATACTTGGGGCAAAGCATTGTGGGAATATTTGAATGATCTTTTTAAATGTCATGAGAAGCAAAGAGAAAAAGGAGTGAAGATTGAGATACCAAATAATTAGAATTTATCCTACAAATGCAATTTTCATTTGTAAAATCTCACTGCAGTATAAACACTGACAACTGTTTCTCTTTTTGTAAAGCAAGTACCTAACTTAAGCTTTAATGCTCAGGTATCCAAAAATAAGTGCTACAAACATACTGCCAGTCATAGGACTAGATGTAAGCCTTGTTGCTTCCCCAACTAAGACTCTTTGATTTAAAAGATCCTGGCTGATTTAGATAACTTATCATATGCTGTTCATTTATGTTTTTTTTTTTTTTTTCTTTTATTTTTCCTTCCTCCATTTTTGGTTTCTGTTCCTGAACTCTGCACTCCTGCTCTTTATTAAGTTCACAAAAATAATGTGAGCTGGAGAAACCTTAGATTTTCCCTACCTTCCACCAAAATGAATGCAATATTCATAATCAACACCAAGATAATCTGTGCAATTTGTAGTTCTATAACAGAGGCATCTCCTATAAGTGGTATATAACTTGTTTCTTGCTCCTCTTCTGGTGTGAACAGGCCAAGTGAAGCTATATAACATGGAAGGCAGGTGAACTCTCGAGAGGCATTTGGAAAAAGTAGATCTCTGGGAAGATGGGCTTACTTAATTCTTAACTTTGGGGGAGTTAGGGGACTTGGAGAGACACATGAAGGGGAGGCATGTAGAGAAACCTGAAGAGATGTGTAAGTAAGAGCCGTGAGGGGAGCTCCACTAACAATGACAGCTTTTATGTTGAACTGAACTTTGATTTTGTTCATTTCTTCCTAGATTTGCCTGGCCCCTTTTCCCTTCTTTCTATGGTTCCCACCAGAAGGAGCCTTAGACTTGTGACAAGATTTCTCAGTGAACTTTCTCAGGGTTAACCCTATATAACTATACATTTACTCATGAGGGGATGGACAACTTTGATGGGCAATATTAGGAATATTCTTTATTTTCTTTTTTCTTAACAAAATTATTTTACACTAAGTATACCTTGTCTTTCTATATAAATAGATGGTCAGACCCCATCAGAGAATGAAGGTTGGAGGGTTCTTGGCTGCCCCTCAGACACTTAATATTGTGAACAAGGCTGTGTTTTTCAGTTTTCTGATGGGTATTACTGAAGGGCATCTAGCAATCAGAACAAGAACTCCACTGGCTAGTCTAGTCATTTTGGATTAAAAGAGGAATTATCGGTGGAAAACTCACCTGAGGTCAGTGAGATTGTCCCCAGGAATTTCTAGCCAATAACATTGTTATCAAAATGCTAAAACCTATACAAAACACTCACTCCCTAAAATATTTAAAGAGTAGATAGAGTGAATAAAATTCAGGAAACTCCTGAAGGTAGCAATGTACTATTGATTTTTTTTTTTTTTGCTACATAATCACCTCCACCCTCAGAAAGTTAATTTTTATTTCACTTTCTAAAAAATAGAACTATAGACTAACTGAACATCATGTTATGTAATAAGGAAATAAACATCTTTCTTGCAAACTTTCTTATCCACTTACTTAATGGTGAAAAGCCTTAACCCTCCTATGGTAGACTTTTTAATTTCTGGATAGTGAGACTTTGCTTTGAGAAATGAGAACTGGACTACATTAGTCTAGAGTTTCTGTCTGGGGAAACTTGTATCACTGCCACACATGTACTTTTGTCTTTCATTGTACAAGTGTTCATATTGGCAATTGAGAAGGTAGAAATAGCCAAATATACACAGAACATCAGTATTGTTCCAACTTCATATTCCATTTACCATGTAAACTGATCTTATAACCACCTAATTGAAAAACAAGATAAATAAACTGTTTATATTTTAACAAATCCAGATTCTGCTTTACCTCCTCTTCTTTATACCTCCTACTAGAAAACCCGCTTATCCTCTATGGCTTTCTTCCATTAAATAAAATATATATTGTGCTGCTTTGCTCAGCTTAGGCTGAGCACTTTATAGTCACTATTCTTTTCTCTTTCAATGAATACACGCACATATTTGTAAATGTATGTTTAGAAATTATTTAAACTTATATTGGTTCCAAATAAATGCCACATTTCCTTATATATTAATGACATTTCTCACTTTGACTTCAAATATAACCATATTTGGACCTAAATTCTATGATGTTGGCAAATATCAACAGAAGCTCAAATCACTTAACAACAGTGAGATAAGTAGAATATTGTAATGGATTCTGGCAATATATTTCTGTAGATATTACAGACTAAAACTTGCAATTTTGACAGCAAAAGAATCCTAATTGAAACAGTGAGGATTCTGGACAGTGTAAAAGAAAATAGATGGAATTAGAGATACTTGCTCAGCTTAGAGATGAGAAACAGAGTAACTGCTCTCACATATTGTAGTGTTGAACAAGGTGTAAATATATTGTATGTTACTTTAGGGGAAGAAATAGTAACAGATTTTGAAGATAGAATTTTCAGGGCCCTTATTGGACCTGAACTCCTATAGTTTTCCCTTACAGTATTTTCCCTCTCTTGCAATTTGTTACAGCTTCTCTGTCTCTCTTTTTCGGTTTCCTGATGCAAATGTCTGTCTCTTCTCAACACCTATGAGTCTCATTTTCCGTATGTTTCCTGAAGGGAATCGGATTTTCCTTTCCACCCCTCCTCAAGGCATCCTCCAATCTCCATTTAGCTATCATTCTCTCAGCTCAGGCAATAGTACTTTGGGGCATGTTTTTAAGTCCCTGCTAAATTGAATCCCAGCTAAAAATTTATGCCAACAAATGTATTATTTTTCTCTGCATTTACCTCAATCTATAGTAATTATATCTGTGTTATTACTTGGTTTTTCTATTTTTTTGTATTAGACTATGATTTTTTTTTTAATTCCTTCTGGAACTGAATAAAGGAAGGAATAAATAAATACTTGTAGCAGGAATACATGAACCTAGCAAAAGAGCTTTATAGAAATACATTCAGTAAAGATTCCAACTGTCCAGATGCCAAATGAGCTCCCTTTAAATTACTGAACTTGTGATCACTTGACATTTGCAACCAAAGGATGAATGACCATCTGCCAGTGATAAGGATGTTCTGGAAGGGTTTACGAAAATAATAGAGTGGGTAGTTGATGGCCTCTCAGGTCTTTTCTGACCTTTATCTTCTGTGACTTAAATATAATCTTTATAAAAAGCTTGCTTATAGGTTAGCTCTTCTATTATTTTACAAATAATTTTACTCATTTTGAAGTATAACTTGAGGATAACTTTGATTATGCACATTAAATTCAACATCAATGATAAAAATAGTGAGATGGAGAGATGATTTTATCTTTCTTCCTTTTCCAGATAAAGATTTCAAATCACAATAGTCCCATGCTGTGTCAAATTGAAAGTTTGGGATAGATTGATATTTAGATTTTAAAATTCAAGAAGCTTCTTTAACAATTTACATAAGTCTCTGAACTCTCTGTTTTCTTAATTTAAGAAAAATAAGCATAGTATTTGATGTACTGAATGATTAGAACTAAAGTGATGTAAAAACATTTTCAATTTTTCTAGTGAGATAGCAGTGGAATTTAGAAAATTCTGCAATTTGTCTACATTTTGACTTCTAATGTCAAAGGTTTCATTGTATACTATGCTGTATAGTGTTATATGTGTTTTTTTCTTCCTAGAAAATAGGGTCTGCACATTTTATATTTATTTGTTTTAAGAACTCATCATCTTATAAAAAAATCATTATGTTAATTTTTTGCATTGTATCAGATGCCATGATAAAAATATTATTTTCAGTTAACCAAACCAAGGATTCATTTGCGCTAATACTAATAATTGATGTTACTTTTTAAAGTATGTTATAGAATGCATTATTATGTATATATGACATTTATTTTCTTTTTAGTTAATTGACACTTTCAAAGTACTTACAGACACTGTTGTAATCATTTAAAAAATATTAACCAACTATGTTCTGATAAGAACCCTATAATATAGAGACAGTTGACATTTTAACAGCATGAATTTGAACTTTGCAAGTCTATCATGTGGCTAGATACCACACGGAAGGAATTGATAGAAGATTACTTAATCGGTATGAGTACTTTAGAATCCGTGCCAGATGATGAGGAAGAAGATGCAGAAGAAGCAGTGCTGGAAACAAATTTCTATTCAACAATCTGGTAACAGCATTTTGATTTTCTGATTATTCAAGATTGCTTTTAACTTCTTTTACAATATGGACCTGTTTATGCCATTAGCCCTGAAATTAAAGTAAATGGTGCAAGATGATTATCACATAGAAGCAATTTTAAAAACATCAAAAAAACAAACAAAAAATAAATATATAAAATCAGATTGGCATGATGCTACATTTTCAAAGCCACACACTCTGCCTGCCTCTCCTTCCTCCCTTTCTATTTCCTTCACTCAGAGCAACCCAAATACTCCCAGTCAGGGCCTCCTTATCAGTCTACTCAACAGGAAGACAGCAAAAAGGAAGACTGATCATGATGTCCTTCTACTTTATCACTAGTAAATGCAGATATGTGTTAATGTGTTTATGTTATTCCCAAGACTTGTAGTCAACAGCAGACTATTTCTCAGGTGTTTGATAAATCAATGCTATGAAAGGTTTTTGACTGCACAGGGCTCAGTGCTTCAATCCCAATATTATTCAAGGGTCATCTGTATAACTAATTCCCCCATTTATAGAAGAGGAAAATAGGCTGGAAGTTTATTTGTTTGAAGTTACCAGTTTTAAGTACTGAAACTGATATTAAATCCAAGACTGATTGGAACTTAATGTAAATAATACTTGTCTTTACCAATAACATAGCTATTTGATCTAATTATGCAAAATATTCTCAATCTTATTTAAACTAGTAGTTTTCAACGAGGGTGGTTTTACTCTCAAGCACACTTGATAATAAATATTTTTTTTTTTGCCACTGTGTGGGCAGTGGGTGCTACTGACATCTAGTGGGTAGAGGCCACGGTAACTGCTGAAAACCCACTATGTACTAAATACCTCCTATAGCCATTATTTGACCCCAATTATTATGTCCAAGGTTGAGAGAACACACTTAAGAAAGCTGTGTTCAGTCCATATATTTAGACAATCATTTGAAAGCACTAAAAGAAATAGCTCAGATTCCCATGTAACCTAATGAAAACTAAATATAATTGGATTCTGTTGCTATTTTATATTTCAGAATTAGTAAAAAAGCTTCCAAAGCCTTTACCTGGATGTTATGTTCCTTTTCTTTCTAAAGTTTTTGATCTTTTTTTTTTGTAGATAATGATATGGGTATGTTAAAATTATTTTAGTGAGTGAGAATCAAATTCTTTGATCAGGACCATGATAAGTATGTAATATTCATAAATCAGGCACCTGTGTTCAGCAGGGCAACGTTCACATAAGAGCTAAAGTTAGCACATCCCTTTCTGCCTTATTTCCTGAAAAGCATGTTATAAAACAGATAAGATAGAATCTCGGGAGATAATCTAATCACTCTGACCTCCATAGGCAACATTCTGCCTAAATTATACCATGTAGATTAAGAAAGTAAGGTGTCTTGGAAACAGGTATTTACAGCCTTCTTCATTATCCCAGTTCAACTGAATTGAAGTAATTGAGCATAAGTACAAAGTACAAAGTAAACCAGGGTCATTGACATCCTTAATCTGTTCTCCAAATAGGATATGGGATAAAAGGTATTAGGCTAAATGGTTTGTTACCATGGCATTAAAGTATTCTGTGTCATCTAGGAACAGTTTGCTCTATTGAAGTCCATTGTAAGTTATGTTTGATACAGAATTAAAACATTTTCTGATATCAGCCTTAGTACATTTATTATTAAATTCTTAATTCACTAACTCTTAGGCTAGTCACATTTTATACACCTTTTGAGATTTATGTCTGTGATAAATTTAAATCTGATTTATATTAGTGAACGTGTGTATGTTTGTGTATCATGGATTAGACATATATATAGTGTGTATACATATCTATATATTTTATGTGCACACAGCTTAAAATAACTACAAATATTTGCAAACTTAATATAAAGAGGAAACAAAATAAAAGGTACTGAGCATTTGTGTTAAAGTTGAACTTTGTGGCACATAATGAGTTTTATTTTGTTTGCTGGTTAATACATCTTAACTAAATAAAGAAAATACAGAAATTATTTTAATATACTATTACAAAAAACCTTTCATCATTAAATGAAAATGGATGTGTTTCAATAAAATAAATACATTTAGTTCATATTACTTTTAAGGTAGATAAAATTTAAGGAAGTTACATCTTGTTTTGTATATTATCAATAAAGCTATTTTAACACAAGGCAGAGTAAAGTAGGTTTCATAATTGAGTTAGAAGCAAATTACCATAAGAAGTTGAAGTTATTATATCTGGTTGAATTTTACAACAGTCATTAAGAAAATAGCTTTTGAGTTAGATTTTGAAGAATTAGGAAGTTTTCCATAAATAAAAGATAAAATTATCAACATGCCACTCTAAGCAACATATTCTTTTTTAAAGTCAATTACATTTAACTTCTGATAATATTTTTCCTAAAATTTCCAGTAAAAGTGTGAGTTAACATATCACAATTTGGTCAAATATGTGAAGACAAATTTAGCATGTCATAGATCCTCTATTTTAAGTTTTAGAATATTTGCCATATCTTTAAATTAGCTTATAGTAAATAACTGCAATAATTTGCAAAAAAAGACACTTTGTAGTTTAGTATTCCATGATTCAATCATATAATTTACGCTGTATTGTTGTTAGCAAATTAATTTACTTCTCTTTGATCCCATGCTCTCTAATCACATGAAAATATCATAAACAATCTTTATATTTGATATGGATTTGTGGTAGTGCAAAATTAGGATGGTGTGGTAAGAGATCAGATCACATTGGACTATATGATTAATCTAAAAAAAATTTAACATGAATTCTGTGAGAGAAATTTGAATGTTTAAAGTAAGTGGACTGATGCTATTAGATAAGAGATGGAGTAGGAAAGACAGAGAAATGGAACAGAATGTCCAAAGAAATATAGTGAATGTAAATTCTTATTCCATGAGAGCAAAGAAGTAGGAAAGCAAAAGTTGCAGGTGATTCCTGGTTTTGAGTTTTAGAAGATTGAAGCTGGTCTGTTTTTGGAGAAAGGAAAAGGGAAGAAGCAGAGAAATATTGAGTTCTAGCTCTCACATGTTAGATGTGAGATATCTCTGAACTGTCAGAAAACATAAATATTAAAGGGGTAAAATCTTGGCTTAAAATATAGAGGCAAACATCACAAACATAGATGATATTTGAGAAGGCAGGAATGGATGTGACTGCAGAGGAAAAGTGGCTGATAGAAGAGATGAGAGCCTAGTTGCAAGTCCTGAAAAACATAAGCAATTAAGAACTTTCAATCCTTTCTCTTTTTGTCTCATGTGTTTTCTTTCTAAGCATACATTCTTTCCAGTATGCTCAGGGGTAACATAATACTGCTTCATCAGCACTAGAAAATACCCCTTCCCCCACCCCCAGCCACCTTTGATTTACACAAACTTGCCTTTGTGCACAGCAAATATACAAGAGATTGGACCTCTTTTATTATTCCTTACAAAATTGTATAATATATTTTGTGACCCTTACCATATAATACTATTTTTATACAATTAATTATGTAACAAGGAATATATACTATTGGGAATTTCTTCCTTGGAGGATGGAAAAAAAAAGAACAATTCTGTTCATAATTCTTGTTAAAAAGTCCCAAATTATACTATAATGAAATCCGGCTCCTCTGTCTGGCAGCACCCTGTTCTGCTAAGTGTCAAAAATATTCATGCATGAACACTTGCAAAATTGTAATAGACAGTGAGAAGCTTTTGTAATACATATGGGTATTACTATATTCTCATTCATTTCTTCTTTTTCTTCCATTCATCTTATGTGCCTCCAATTGCCAAGTCCTTTCCACTTTGTTATTCACATTGTTTCAAGAATGCAGTCTTGTTCCTCCCAAATGTTCATTCCTCTGTCATGACTGTAAGAACACTGTTGCTCTGTGATATTTTGTATCTGCATAGATTAAAATCACCTTTATGAGCTGATGTCTTCCAAATGTGTAGATCAGGTCTCTGCTGCCCACTTTCACCACACACTACTCCTTTAAGTTCTAGTCTTCTATAGCCAAGTGTTTCCTTAATGTCATGACTTCATTATTCAGCAGTAATCTAAAATTGAAATATCCATTTCCTAGTTCTTGATTCTACCACCAAATTTTTCCAATATCATTAATGGTCCCACCATTTTACTCTTAGTTCAATTCAACACACTGACAGCATTTTTTTTTTCAATCACACCTACCTTCACTATTGCCTCAATATTCAAACTATAGTCTCAGTATAACTTATTGCCATCTCTACTGCTCCAACCCTCATGGTTCATCTCTTGTAGGGATATGGTAATAACCTTCTAACAGGTACTACCTGTTTAATCTATCTGTAGTTTTGTCAACCTACAGCTCATTTTCTCCTTGAAGCTTTTATATTTGCGTGATATGTTCTTCCTTCACATTTTTGCATGGTTCATACACTCATTTAATTCAGGTATCTGTTCAAATGACACCACCTCCACATGCTGCCCTTTATAAATTTTCCCTGTCCTAATTACTTCTTATCTACGGTCAATGCTTTATTTTTTCAGAGTACTGACATCTAATGTATATGTATTTTATTTTCATTTTCTCATCTGTCTTCTTCATTAGGGTTTAAATGTCATGAGGTCAAGGGCCCTTCCCTCTCACTTCTATATCCCAAGAATTGAAAAAGCTACCTGATTATATGTAATCAGAGCTATATATTGAGTGAATGAATGAAGTATCAAGGGATTTAGAAATGTCAGTCTTTTATATTTGATAAGTCTGCCTTAACTTTTCACAATTTTATTGGAAGGAATATAGGCAAAATATTTGAGAATAAAGAAAGGCAAAACATAACAGCATTCTCTGATTAGTTCCATTAATGTTTTCATACATTTACTTGTGAAAAAACCTCTTTTCCTAACTGAACATTCATGTTACATCTCGTGCCCTTATTTTTGTCTTAAAAATCTTTAAAGACTGCAGCCAGACTGGCTTCTTCCAGAGATTTTTATTTTCTTATACTGAATGTAGGACTTTTATATTTAGAAGCACACACTCTTTCTTAATTATATACAACCTACTGTTCTAAATTTTGCATGCCACTTTGCAGTTTAGTGCTATGCGATTTACTTACTACCAATTTTGGTGTCAGAAATTTGACATTTAGGTTGCTTTTGAAAAGTAACGGTAAAATGAATTTAATACTGAATGAAACTTAACATTTGCTTTCTTGTCTTCTATTTAATTCTTCTACTCTTTTTCCCACTATATGTAATGATCTGCCCACAATGTCATAGCAATAGATCAAATTCTCATCAAGATTCATAAAGTTAGAATATATTTTCAATTTTCAACTCTCAGTAAGATAATTTTGCTGAGGTTTTATTTTTCTTTCATTTTCTTTTTTTTTTCGGTCCCAGTCTAATTAAGAACTTGAATTAGACTTTTACAACACATTAAAAAATGCCTACATATCAACATTTATTACACATTTTATAATTTATAGAAATAAATTGGCAGAAATCTTGGCTTACTCCAAAATTCTGACACTTAGACTGAACTCATGATTGTGGATCTTAAGTAAATCACTTCTCACTATTGAACGGCAACATTTATATTTTTGTAGTTCAGTATTAGGGCTCTATGTATGTGAGCATGTGTAATTATGTGTGTAAATATCCGTATATATTCAGTCAACAAAACTTTATTTAGAAATTTATAGCAGTTCAAATGAACAAAATTCAACTTTTCCTATAAATCCTTATTTAGCATTTGTTCTATTCATTAATTCATATAATTGAATTTGGGTATATTATGTTAAATGTACTAGAAAACTTCTATGACCAGTATGGTAATGCATTTTAGTGGGACAATAAATAACAGCACTTTTCAAAATTCCCCTCTTACTAGTTTTAGTTATATTGTTATACAATATCCAGAGCAAATTGAAGATATTTCTGTGTTTTTTAAACACAAAGCACATGACCTAATTAATTCTTTATTAATTTTATTTGTACATGTTTATCTCATAATTTCCAAATATCTCCAAATGTCATGTCCTTTTATTTAAGAGAAGTATCTGTCAGGATAAATCACTGCAACTTATTTATCATACAGATGAATGATTAATTTTTTGATGGCAATTGGCAATTACCTTCTAAATGTTTAAATAGAGAAAAAATTCAGTCACTAAAATTCTATTAAAGATATGATTATTATGATATGTTTGTTATTAAGTTCTATTATATTATATGAAGTTTTTAAAATATGGACACATCTTATGAAAGATAAGTAGATAATTGTACCCTTCTATAGCATTTATACCACATGCTGTTTTTTTTTTTGTTGTTTGTTTGTTTTTTTTTTGAGACTAAGTCTCGCTTTGTTGCCCCGGGTACCATGGACTCAAGCCTCCCAGGTAGCTAGCATTATAGGTATGCGCCACCACATCCAACTATTTTTAGGGACTAGGTCTTACTATGTTGTCCTGGGTGGGTCTTGACCCCGGGGCTGGTCTCCAACAGCAGACTCGGCCTTGAGTTTGGTAGGCTGCGACTAAAGGCATGCCCCACCATGCCTCGCCCATACCACATGCTCTTAAAGAATGTTAAATTAAATCTATTATAGAGCTCATCTGCAGTAGAGAATTATTTACTGTTAGAGATTATGTAAGCAAAATTATTGTTAACTTCCTCATATCTTATTCTTTTATATTTTTCTGAAAAATATGGAAAGAACACTCAGTAAATATAAATGCAAGTAAATCCATTTTTGGAAAAATATGTTCAGTTGTTTAATTTATTATTTTTTCTAATACTAGATTACATCAAGTCAATAATTGTACATGAATTTTGAAAATTTCCTCTGAGTTTCTCCTAAAATATTTTTTACAGAATCCCTTTTCTTTGGCTAATTTTTAAATCATATAAACTGTTGATTGCTATTATCAACTGACACTTAAAAGTAAAAAAGGAGAGGAAATTGAATATCTTATCATAAAATGCATTTTATTTTTATTATTTTGAATCAGTCAGTTTATCCAAGTACTAATTTTTACTAAATTTCTATTTAAAATGGAAGCTATAATGAGAAAAAAAATATTTTTGTTGTATAAGATTTCCTTTATTTTCTCATTTTTATTTTACAAGTGCTAGAAAACCACTTGAAATAGCAAAACAAACAAAGATTTATATAAAATCACAATAACTCATGGTTTATTATATCTTCAGACAAGTCTTGGTAAAATAATTTCATCCATGTTCTGTGCCTTTTTCCATTTCCTGAATTTGTCTTCATCTGTGGTAGTTTTATTTAGAGATACTGATTTGTAAAGTGGAGAATTGGCTTATCCAGTCCTTGTAGCAATTCTGAATGTAGCAGGCCTCTGTTTATGTTCCTTAATGCCTAGAGCTTAGAAAAGGGGATTTTTTTTCTTCATAATATTAGCACACAAAAGTATTGGAAATGCATAGTTCAGAGTCTATTAAGAACTTGAGAAAATAATATTGGCATGGGAGCCATGCATTTGGAAGAAAAATCCTTTATAATCAAATCTAAGTTCAAATGATAGACTTCTAACTTGCAAGAAAAAATGTGAAAACTGATTCCGAGGACCTCATCTTCACTAAAAATCACTTCAGATATTACCAAGGAGATAATGGTTAAAAAAAAAAAAATGTGTGGTGGAACTAAGAACCACAATACATAACCAAAATGTATTCAAGATTACCCCTCTAGAAAGTAAAATCACAGTTTAACCAAGAAACTTTGTCTTGTCCGTGGTAGTGTTTTATTCACTTGTTCATTAAGATTCCAAACTTGAAGAATATGTGCATCTCTGATCTTCCCTTTAGCAAATAAAGTTGCCAATTTCAGTTATTCTGTTCCTGGTCTATCACTGAGCTATTAATTTTTACCTTATGTTTAAGTTCTTAGATTTTGAAAACATGAGAAGTCCCTATGAATCTGATGGAGATTGCTCACTTTCCAGACAATATAAATAGTGAGATAGAGACACAATGACCACATGAGACTTTGATTTTATTGTTTCATTGTTGGAATTATAAGTATGCTTTGTATTGAAAAGAGAGCAAAGGGTTAGATAGTTTCCACAAAAACAGATTAGCAAGGCATGCTGTACTGACTGGACTGACATTCCCTCCATTTTCCTGATATACAGATTGATCACTTATTTAATCTATAGGGACATAAATACAGAATTCATCCAAATCATGTACTCTTGTTATTTGGGAGGACAAACACTATGTACATGAATTTATTTGCATGTCATATTGCTCTTTGTTCTTCCAAATACCTTTGTTCTCACATTTTTATCCTGTGGAAAAACAATATTTGCAAAGATATTATGATATCAGTGTAACTGTTCAGGCACTTATTTGAGAAAGTCTAACCATAAAGAGAAAGATATTACCTTTGCTTCAAAATGAATAACTGTGACTTATGAGGACAAAGCTGTGCTTTGAAATGTAGAGAACTCTGGCATCCCCCTTAGTGGTAATGGCTGAAGAGCAAGGGATGAAATGAATGTGAATGGAAGAAAGCAGCAGTAACAAGTAGAAATAGCTCAGCTGTCAGCATTAGAAATAGTGCTAGGCAGTTGGGCTGTGGAAGCAGCAGTATAAAAGGCACTCAAAAGGCAAAGAAAGAGAATGGAATACTTTGATGGTAACTTTCAGTATTTGAAAGATTAAGTATCATAAAATAAGTAAGGACATAACAAATTTGGAGGTAGAAAGGGGCTAATTTCCTTTTCCCACAAGAGGGTCATTAGCACTTGCTTCAGCCTTAATTTTGGAAATTTGAACAACCGAGTTAACATTTATTCAGAAAGATGCACCATATTTTTTTAAAAAAGATACAGAAAAGTAGTAACCATTGGAAGCCTCAGATAAGTTTTAGGAATTCAGATAAGTTTTCAGATAAGTTTTAGGATAAAGAATAAAATTTAATTGAGAACCAACCACTCTATTTAGCCAAAATAAACCAAATAGCAACATATGGCAAACAAAATAATTTTTAAAAGAATGAGACCAAGAAAGGATAACTGTAATTTTAAGATAAAATATTCTGAAAATAGAAAAAGAATTTCTATTCTGGTAGTAGTGGACACTGAGAACCAAACTCTCACTTATTTGAACTTATTTAAATGACAAACAATCAAAGCAGGAAGAATCTGAAGGGAATTAACTTGAAAAAAGGGTATCTCAACCTTTAAGTTGTTCAACTACTGACTGTAGAGTTCAAATATTCTAATATCTCTAGGATGTGAGATACTTGAGTTCTAGCACAGTTATAATTGTATTGAGCAAAAGTGTCAGATCATGGAATTTAAGATGCCATATTGGAAAATCCAAAAGAACGTTAGCAAGATCCCAAAAAGAGTTGGAAGAGCTGCAAAAATCTGTTTCTTCTCATAGTAACATACCCCATGTAGAAATAAAATTCGAGATTATATCTAGTGGATAAAAGGCAAAGTCTCTACTGGATGAGTGATATGGTATCAAATATACAAAATATACAGCTGGATAAATTTAGAAGAAGTGGAAGTAGCCATAATGTTTAGGGCATTAAGATATTCAACATAGAGTCATTTAACATTTAGACCAAAAAAAGACAATAATCCACATAAGGCTGACATGCTACATAAGATTTTACATAGTACATAAATAGAATAAACTTTTCCTAATTACCCTATCTATAAAACATGTGAGTGAAATGTGTGGAAAGTGGTCAAAAAGTTTAAATTTCCAATTATAGGATAGATTACATCATGGAGATATAATGTACAAGATGGTAACAATAGTTAATGAGAATGAACTATACAATTGAAAGCTATTGAGAGAGTAGATCTAAACATACACATCTTACATATATTATCTATTTTTATCTATCTATCTATCTATCTATCTATCTATCTATCTATCTATCTATCTATCTATCTATCTATCTATCCTCAATTTCCATCTATTAGGCTATTAATCTCTGTGAATTTTAGAAGTGCAAAATATGTTGAATATACTCCTTGCTGCTTATAGTGAAATTTAAAGGATGAGACACAAAACAACCTCAAATTTTGAATAAAAATGAATGCAATGTCAAAGAGTACAGCAATACCAAAATAGTAAACTTTTTCTCAGGTTGAATTCCATAGAAAACAAACTCAGACAAAATCAACACCACTGGAAGAAAGGGAGGATGAAGTTATTCCAATTCATGGGCATTCTCAGCCAAACCTATAGGAAATTTTGGAAACACAGGGTATTCTGGAGATTCAAAGTCTTTCACAGAACTGGAAATTTGCAGTCACTTCAATCTGATGTCCTTCCTGGGAAGTAACTTGTCCCTGAGAAAGGCAGATGTCTCACCAGGGAGCTGTCTCAAGCAAGAGTACACATCAGAGGTTAGAGTCAATCAATACTTTAATCCTGAAGGGGAATCAGAGTTGTCTATCATGCATCGCCCACATCTTGATTACAAAATTCAAGAGCTACATCTTGGAAAATCATTAATACTATCCAGAGCTTGTCTCTATAAGTTTTTGTTTTAATTTCAGTCACTTGGTAGAAGTGTACATTTTGGTCTCATAATTTTAATTGCATTTTCCTTTTGACCAATGAATTCACTTTCAAGTTTATCAGCCATATCAATAGTTTCTACAAAATATCAGGTTTCTTTAACCAGTTTTCTATTGACTTATTTAGTTTATTTATCTATTTATGTTTGAACACACGATTATTTAGCTGTGGTCATTCATCATCCGTGTATAGGTGTACTTTCTGTCCTATTCTCGGTTTTCTCTTTCTCCACAAACGTACAATATATTTCATTATGATCATTTTATAACTGTAGATATTAATTCAAATTCAGTCAAATCTCTATCCCTTTAGTCCATTCTTTACCCTATTTTAGAGGAGGCAAGAGCTTATGTTATTTTCTTAGGATGGAAACCTTGTGTTTTTCCAGATGAAAGTCTGCTTCTATATTCAAAAGATATCTCAACCACAAAAAAACAGAGAACCATAAACTAACTTTTGCCAACTTCTTCCAAATTCAGGTACTTAAAAGTTCTGTTATACAAAAAGCTATATTTGACAAACTTTGAAAATACTGCTTTTCCTGTCTCTGTGTTGATGAGAACACTAGTAAATATGTTTCCACTTCTTAATACTTTTCCACAAATTTATAATTTTTGATAACTAGGAATTTGTAATATGGTGATTTTTATCACAGAATATGTCTAATGACTTCATATAATTATTGCTAGAGTCCATTTTCACTATCAAAAGAGAAATAATTGAATCAATAATTATAGTCACACATAGATTCTTGATGTAATGCAGAAATTTAATAAAACATTCATGTAAATGCCAATTTATCACTAGATAACCACCCTCATGATTATATTTGGTAGAAGGAAATATAAATCAAACAATTTTGCTTATACAATCAGGATTAACAGATATCTTCTTGGGACAAGTAGCATAATTATCTTGAGTTCAGATATTTCTACACATGGTTTAATGAAGAGCTAATGATGTTTATTGTAGAAGTTGAGAGCAGCTGAATGGATTAAGTTAGATAATTGCCAGCTGTTACTCCCTTTAAAAATTGGATAGAACTCAGGAAAGAGCCACTGACAAGGTCTAAGAAAGTTGTAAGACATGGTTAGCTGGGTGTTACACAGAGATGCAGAGCAATGGCTGTGAAGAGTGTTTTATCAAGTAATCTGGCTGTGAAGATCTGCCCAACTATTATGAAAATATAAAAAAGTCTCATCCTCACTCCCAATACTCAGAATCATAGGATTTGGAGAACAATCATGATTTTTTTTTGTTTAACAGCTATTTGTAAATTGCTGGCTAGGCATCCATATCTCTTTCCTGTGTCTTTCTTTCTCTATATATACAGTGTGTGTGTATATATATATATACATATATATATATACAGTGTGTGTATATATATATACATATATATATATATATATCAACTATCAACACTCAATTAAACAGTTCTAACATTGTTCTGACTTTCTCCAGCTGGTGATAATCATGCTTTCATATTTCTGCCCCTGCTTTCATTTATGTAATCCCATCACTAATTATATTTCTTAGAGGTCTGGTTAATTCTTAGAACTAGTGATTACAGAGATTTGGGCAATTTGAAGTCTACTCTATCTATTATAGTTAGTTTCTCTTTAATGGCATTTCTTTCACTGCCATTGCTTGTATATCATGGCACTTTTTGACCTTTTTATGAGCTATAAGTGATGATAAATTGCTCTTGGTATAGAAACAATCAAGTACTTCCAGTGACAAATCAAGGATGACAAACTCAGACTGGGCAAATTATGAAGTAGCTTCTCCCTCTAACCAGATCGAACTCCAATCTATGTCCTAACCCTACCTTACAGGTATCTGTCTCAGTATTGGGGTCTCCGTGGTTTGGGAGTTTCTCTAGTTTCCAAATACCTTACTTGCCAAGGGGAGGAACAATGCAGCTTCTGCACCAGTCAGCACGCTTGCTGTCCCAAGCCTGAGTTCTGGCACCACACTCTGTTCCAGGGCTCAGTTCACACACAGCTTGGCATTGCATGCTCACTGAAGAGATCATCTGTTCCAGCCAGAATAGTTTATAATATAGGCTTGTTAACTTATTTAAACAATACACCACACATAACTATACTAATCAACCCATTATGATCTATTTTGAAAGTGCTCAACTCTGTCATTCCAATGAGAACTAGTGATTTTGGTCTCATTAAATAATAGGCAAGTGTTCCAAGTATAGAAGGTAGTCCTATGACACACATTGCCTGCTAAATGAATTACCCTATTTAATGAAGATCAAATTTAGCAATGTTCAGTTTTCTAGAACCATAATTATTTAACTGAAATGACTTCAAGTTCAGTATACATCAGGATCACAAATAAAATCTAAAAATTTGTAATTTACAAATGAATTTGCAGCACAATGCAATGTTTTGTTCATTGTAAGCTGTTAAATAATGAAATTAAATATTAAATTCTATGTAATAATAGTCAACTCTAAGAATAGTCGACTACTTATTTCCCTATACTTTGTGTTTCAGTTTTTTGAAGAAGCCACATTATTTCCCTTACGGCGTCTCTTAATATGGCAGTATAGGAACCTGTGCAGGAATGCCAGTTAATTGTGAAAAATACTATTAAAAGTAGGTGTGGTTATCAGTCATATCCAGGATAGTGAAGTAAACTAAGTTTTCTTTATCATGAAAATATTTTTACTTATATTGAGCTTCTTCAGAATAGTATAGCATCAATGCTTTGGTATCCAGCAAGCCATTTATATTAAAGTGTATATAATTCCAATAACATATGCTGTGTGATTTCAGTAAAAAAATATACAAAATATCAGCTGAGTCATTCCTCCCACATTTTTTGTGCAGAGCGAATTGTCTCTTCTAATTAAATAAAACAAAAGCCATGACCTAGGACACAAGGAGATTTGTCTCAATTCCCCAATTGTTGCTCAAACTTTAGTTCTGTGAGGGAAGATAAAACAGACATCATTTGGTAATTGCATAAACAATAACAGATCATCAATTATGAATTTAATGTGATGTACTCTGAAGTTTACATAGTTCAATAAAAAACTATTCCACATAATTATCTCATGAGCATATACCCTCTTTCACCAGACATGTGCTGTGCAGATACTAAGTACGTTGACTGTCTGATAATAAGTATGTTATTTGTCTGTGATGTACTCATTCCTACTCTATTTTGCTCATTGAACCTCTCATTTCTGCCATGAGGCTTTCTGACCAAAAAGGTCTTTTTGCCTTTTCTGTATTTTCTGTAGTTTCCCAGTGCACTCATGGAATTCTAACAGACATCTACACCCCTTTCAATTGCCTCAGAATGTTTGTATATAATCCAAAAATATTTTCTTGCTATAACACTTGTAATATAATCTTAACATGAAGTAATATCTTTTAATATACAAGTCCTCCCACTACTGTTAATTTTAATTTTTCTCACAATCCTCAACAAGCCAAATGTATTTGTTTACGCTCCTTCTACGGAATGTGAAATACATGGTAAGGAGACAGTTTTTTTCACTGCTGATTCCTCAGATTCTGCAATGGTGTTTGAAGATATTCTTTAAATATTTGTTGATTTATTGAGTAAAACTCAACAAATGTACCAGGGTAGCCAATTAAGGGAACTTGTTTGAATATCAACAAAAATTGGGACACAAAATACTCTGTTAACTTTTATCATAATGATATTTATAATGCAGATGATATTATATTTAAATTATTGCGATTATATGGGTAAATTGGAAGCCTATAGTATGCTGTATATGTTTTCAATATGTTATCAAAAAAGAATTTTGATAGATTTTTATCAATAGTAACCCATTTATATTTCTAAAACTTATTGACTAGGATCACAGCACATGTCCATCTTGAAGTCTGCTGTTAGCCTGACTATGGAGCCATTCTGAATGATGCAGTCACTGAACATCTACCTCTGTGTGGGGATGGAATAAATATCTTTTGAATACCGAAAATGAGGGATGAATATTTGAACAAAGCTGAAATTCAGTTAGCAGGTGTAAAGAGAGGGCATACATTTTGGGGAAGCAACAAATGTTGTTTACATATGAAAAACAAAAGTAAAAATCAAGAAGATAGGAGATTGAACAAATGATGAATGTCATAATTTAAGGGAGTACTCTAAGACAAAACATGAAAGAAAAGACTCATTCAATTTTTCACGGAAAATATGAGAATCTCTCTCCCCACCTACCTCTCTCTTTTTCCCTCCCTTCATCCCTCAGCCCCCCCCCACACACACCTTTTACTTTTCTCCTCTCTTATTTATTTATTTTTTACTTTGAAACCTTATGGTTAGATAAAGAAGGGAAGGTCTGGTTTGGAAAGGAATGAGAGATAAATAACCCAAGAATACGGAAGAACATTTTTAATGCATTCTGTGAAATAAAAGAGAAATAAAATGGTAGGTGAAAGAGTTCTTAAGATCTTGAAGGAAATCGGTATCTTTATAGTTTCCTGATACACAAAGCAGCACACATGCTGTTAAAATATATTAAAAAATACGAAATATATGGAGCATAGCATGATAGTATCTCAAATTAAACCATCAAAAAAAATCCAACAATTAGCATTAATATAAATTCTTCTTTTCTTCTTTTCATATTAGTATAACCATAATCTTTTCACATTAGTATAACCATAATCAAAAGGCAGTTTGCTTTTCTTTTATTAATATGTTTTGAATACCATTTTATATCAGTTCAGATATATAGATCTTCCCCAGTTCCTTTTGGTGGATGAAGTTTTCTCCTGCATTTGTTATGCAACCAACTCTTTATTCATTGATATTATTTTTATTAATATATTCAGTAAGGAGTAGAAGTTAATAAAAATAATGGTAGAAAATAACCTACTTAAATAAGACTAAATAGCAAAGTTGTGTCTTAATTAAATCATATAAAGATGTTAAATTTATTCAAATCTGTACTTTCTAGGTGAACTATTCTAAAATGTATAATCATTATTTTTTCTTTGTGAACAAGTTCATTCCTCAGAAAACTCATGTTATAAAATAACCAAATTGTCCTGGGCTATTCAAAAAACAGTCCTATCTTTGATTTAGTTGTATTTAAAAAGAAATAAATTAAGTCATAATTATTTGATTTAGTTGTATTTAAAAAGAAATAAATTAAGTCATAATTAGACACAAAGATGACCTTTTACAGAAAATGTATATGGCTATTAAGCACTTTCACTATGAAGTATTTGTTAAAAATCGCTTGTGGTAAACATGTTCCATTTACAGCTTAGCATTTTCCCTTGATCCCTGTGCCTGTGGTTTTATTACAACATGTCTTAATGAAGTTAATGAAAGGTTTAATAAAATCAGCTCAGTTGAAAATTGTAATGCAGAGAAATGATGTTTGTTTTCTATTCTTAGAGCAGGTTGACCAATGCCTACTTTTTTTCAGTCTGGGATGAGATCAGTATGGACCATTCAAAAAGTTTCACAGTGAAGCTTTTTGCTTTATGCTAATAAGTATACATCTTAAAATTAAAATGAATCACTTTTATCATTCCACAAATATTTAATTGTTGCATAAAAGTCAAAGTCAGCTTTGTTCCATAATCTAAAAGAAACCTCAAGTTCTTGAGTCAAAGTTTCAGTTGGGACAGTAAATTGCTGTTATTGGTTTCAGTTACATTACTGTAACAAATTAAAAAAAAAGAACTGGTTAAGCAGGTATCAAAAAATTAGAGTTTACAAGTCGTTTCTCTATTTCACTCATTTTATACATTGTTTTTATTTAAAATAATATGAGAAGGCTAAAGAAAGATTCTTATACTATGCTTTTATATGGCTCAATTAGATACAACTTCAAATTATCAGTTCAATATATAAGGTTATGTGAGTCCACGTGTACCTACCTTACATATGCATTGCATTTATTCTTTTCCAGGTCCACTTTATATACACCATTGTAATTAGTTCTTTGGACTTATTATTTTTTTTTGGACTAATTATTTTTTATTCTTGAGTTTACTGAATATAAAACATCAATCTACAATGCATATGATCATGTCTACTTGATATCCATTGGTTGTAACTCTATTGTGACAAATTAGATCTGAGTGACACATTTCTGTGAGTTGAGTCAGCAAAATTTGCATAACAAAAGGGTTTCTGTAGAGAAATATTCAAGTGCTATCCTTGGAAAAGGGGAATAGTTTGTCAAAATAACTAATCAATCCCATACCTTATAAAAACACATTAAAATCTCTTTTTATCTTCCATGTTTATTCATATTTGAATGCCTTATAATGATATAAAATATAGTTAGGACATTGAAGTGAATTGAGGTTAAATTAACTTTCTCAAATAAGTCATTTTTAACATATATTTGATATACATATGTATTACATATGATACATAATACGTGTAACTAATTATTCTTTGAGATGTTCTATTTTACTGTTTCACAAGTTTATGATTGAATTAGTTACTCATTGCATCATAAAATTATCCATAAAGTCAATTTATGGTGTCTTATAATAGGAAACTTTGATCCTTTGAATAAAGAACAAAAAAAGATGTAATTTGAAATTTAAATAGCACTTGGCATTTCAACTGTATTATCTTTAATTAGACATTTCCTAACACCAAAAATCTTCACAAAATTTTGATTAAAAAACTCATGTTTGAAGTCTAAAATTAAAGAATATCTATTCTCTTTCTTAAAATGATATTAAATATATTACCAAGGTTTTATATAGTCCTTTATAAAGTGTAAAGTACTTTATACACACACTTTTTGTATAAAGTATAAAGCACTTTATACAAACACACATACTTTATACAAAGTATGTATGTGTGTTTTTTCTCATCTGTTGTTTATATACGCTAAGCATACAAAAGGACTTTCTAATTAAGTTTTTGAAAAACAATATCAAGCTTATTTAGAAGCATTGTTGGCAAAATAAACCAAATAAAGCATGACTCTCTATCTTAACCAAATTGTTCACAAGGAGTTTTGAAGTAATACTTTCCCAATTAATTTCAATTATCGAATAACACAATAGAAAAACATTGAAAGACAATTTCATGAACTTTACTTGAATAATTCAAAAAATACTTTGAGACCTCATTATTTGCCTCAACTTTGAACTCTTTAATTGAAAATACCTTATTGAGCTAATAAGTAAATAATATTACTTTAAAAAATCTTCCTTATTTTCCTTCAAACTAATGGTAAATTCTAAAAAAGCATAGTATTTAATAAAGAATAGTACTATTCAAAGCTATCAAATCAAAGATCTTTCTACTTTGAATTAAAGAAGACATTATAGGATCAAAAAGAATTTATTTATGTTGCTACTCTTTCTTCATAGTCCAGACCATCTGGCCTTCTTTAAGATTGAAATCAGTTTCAGAAGGCTGTCAAATGCTCCTAAACACAGGAAAACTATACTAGTCATTTACGAATTGGGTCAAAGTGTTTCAAAATGACATTGAATAGACTTTTGAGAAAAGTCAATACATTTATTTATTAACTCCTGCAATTCATAAAGAAAACCTATATAACTTCACCATCTCCCTTCTCCCTGGGTTGGTTTCTTCACTTTCATCTTATTTGTTGAATTCCGGGCAAAATAGCCCCTTCACTAAGAGCTGATTAAGGCTTACAATGCCAGAGTTAGAGAACAGGTCCTTCCTCATGTGAAGAGACATGGGATTTGCCTCTGTTTTAGATGGATTCTTAGAGCTGGGTACACAGAAGATGCCAGGCATGAAGAGTTGGTAGATTAGCACTAGATTGCTGCTGCCCGCGCTCCCAACTCTGACAAAGAATAGCATCCTTCCCACTGTCCTCTTGCCTCCCACAGAGATACATAATAAAATGAAGAATAACAGATGGAGATAAAAATAGAAATATTTCTTTTCTTTTACTAAATCCTTGGCAAAGAAATTTGAGAAAAAATCTATATTATAATTTCCAAGACTCAGTATTAATAGTTTATTTTTTTTGCAATAGAAAACGTGAACCATTAATATGAGGGTATTATATGATCATAATAAACTTCAATTTTGAACATGAAACAGTAGTTTACACAGCTACTAAGTTAATAAAAATATTGTTCTATTATCTTGATTCTATAAAAAGGAGAAATTTCCAACCTCAATCAACTTCACTTATTTTCAGTGTACCTGAGAACTGGATAACATCAATTATAAGTAAAAGGGCAATGGTTCTGGGAAAGACTTCTGTAAAAGGAACAATTCCACTTCTGGAATTGGATAGGCTGTTGAAGGAATAGCTTTCCTCTTGGCACAAGGGAAAGGCCATGGCTCAATTGAAAGGGCACAAAATTGAAAGAAACTTGTGTCCTTAATGATGTTGGACCCACCTTATAGATTGTAAATTGCCCAAGCTCCAGACATATTTAATGAGTGGACTAAATAAGCCTTCATCTTGTTTAAGCCAATCAATTGGGTTTTCTCTTATGTGTATCCAAACTGAATATTAATTAATTACCTCATCTAGAAAAGAAAAATACTATTTTCTAAAGTATAGCTAAATAAAGGTCCTACGTGAATCTAAGTCAAATGTAATGTTAATAACATATTTTTATTATCTTTCCAATTATATATCTATGTGTGTCTTTAACAATTGAGAGTGGTGTAAGCAGGTTATTTTAATTTTGTTTCATTGTAAGTAACATGTATTTCCACTGTGAATTCCTTTGCCCTATAAATTAGCTCTGTAAATGAAAGAGCAAGTTAAATAGATATAAATTCCAAGACACTGGTTAAGTGAATTGTGAATTCACCAAAAATGAATTAGCAAAAATGAATAACATTAAAATTTTCTTAAAACAATTGTTTTCCTGACCTTTTTTCTAAAGTAATTTACTGTGGAGAGATGAGTATACAATTTTTCCTATATTCCTGATTGTGGTGGTTGTGGTGAGAATTACTCTCAAGTATGCTGATGTGATTTCAAAATCTGCAGTAATGCCGCACATCTTCTGATCTTTTGCACTATAGGTCAGTGGAGCACATATCTGTGTGAATTTCCCTGCTGTTGAGATCTTACAACTAAATAGGAGGAAATGAGTTTGAATTACTGAGTTTCCAGTGGAATTCTTTTGAGAAATTGCAAATATGTCACTCTTAGCATTTGTACTGTTTCATTTGTAAAGCAATATTGAAACATTATATAAGAAATTAAACCACCATGGAGAGGGCTGTGGAGTGTTGGGAAATATACGTTAACAAACATGGAAATGTCAAGATGATCTTTCTTAACATTTCTCTCAATGTGCAGACTCTTTAAGATACTGAAACCCTTTTGTAAACCTCATTCTATTTTCTCTGTTGAAAAAAGGCAAATGAGGTTCTGGTTTATTTTTTTCAGAAATAACAGTAGCATACAAATTATAAAATTGATTCTGGTAAACATCTAAATATTAAAATCAAAAATATTGTGTGAATTGAGAAAATTAATTTTTAAAAACTTAAATATACAGAATCTAGACTAATATAGGCACAGCTATATACAAAGCTTCTCTAATAAGTTAATGATACGAAAATAAGTTTGAACCTTATATATCATAGTTTATATTAACAATAAATGCAGAAGACAATTCAAAGGAAAATATAACTTTTTATTGATAAAATACTTAGAAAACATCTTCAAGTACAAGAGGTAATACTTGTGCCATCTTCAAGTACATGAGGTAATACTTGTGCTTCTTATGAAGCAAGGTTTTGATTTTTCCACTATTATTATAAAATTTTTGAATATTACTTTCTAACAAATATAAACAAGTAATAAATATACATATTTAGCTATTAACTACAATGATCATTAATTACTAGCAGAGGAGCAGAAGGATATTCCTCAAACTGTTGTGATCACAAGAACAGAAAATATGAATAAAGAACTGATTAATATATTCATTCTTTCAAATTCCTCCTTATAATTAAATATACTATACTTTTATTGACTCCTAATTATGAAAGATGGAGGTCTAGTCCTCTAATTTTCTTAAAATTTTAGCAATTTAGAATAACTTGAAGATATCATAATCATGTTGATGTTTTTCATAAATATTTCCTCAACATAAGAGGGGAGACCTATAAGCATTATCAAATTTTTAAATACTTCTGTCATACAATGTCACATTGCAAATTACTGACAATTATTGAGGGGGATTCCCAGGTGTGATATTGTGATCTATAATGACAAATATGTATTGTGGTTGTTCTAATTTCTGGCAATAACTACTGAAAGTTTAGAAATTTCCTAAGTGATAAGAAAAACCAAGGTGTCATTTGTTATGGTAATGAGGGAATCTCTGGCCTTCCCCATCCAGGGATGGAAACTATAAAAGCAAAGAGAGGACGTCAACCTTGACAATAATGAAGTGTTCATAAGAACTCCATTGGATATATTCAGGTTAAACATGTGTAGATTTAGAAACATGGAGTACTTAAGAGAGGGTAGGGAAGCACTGTGCTTTCTCTCATATCTTGCTCTGTTTCAGAGATATACATATATATTTAGAATAAGCTAGTATTATAATTATCAAAGGGAATTTTCTGAGTTGGGCACGTGTTTCCATAACTTTGTCATAGTAAACAGTGCTACAAAACATAGGACTGCACATATCCCTTTAATTCGGTGCGTTCCCACTCTTCAGATAGATATGTAGTAGTAAAATAGTACTTTTGCTTTTTTTTTAAAGTCGTTTCCTTTTAAAAAAAGTCTCTCTGTATATTTATGTATGTACGTATGTACGCATGCATGTATATATGTATGTATTTATGTATTTGTACTACTTTAGGAGAAAGATGCTATTTAAGGTCAATAGGAAAGTACAATATTTGAGTTTGCTAATTACAAATGGAGGGAAGCATATAAAGCTAAATTAAGAAGTATTGTAACATAAAATTTAACCACTGTCATAATATTTAGGAGTAGAAGATGATGTGATGATATTCGGCAGAAATGTACACTAGTTGTCAGAAGTTAGAGTTGGGAATCTGCAAAATATAGATTGACTTTTGATGTGCAGGAAAATGGATACAGAAAGATTTACATTCCTGAAAATGGCATGAGATAGATACAATTCCTAAAGCTTGGGACTAAAATGGCACTATATCACCTGTCAAATGAAGTCGCACAAATCATGAACTGACGTTCCAAGGAGGTGCCACTGCTATAATGATGCACCCACTCAGTGCTGAATCCGGCAGAGAACACTTTCAGAAGCTGGTTGAAAGTCCAGTGTACTCTGAGGCAAAGCCCTGAACTACCACTTTAAAAAGTTTCTGGATGGACATTTTAGGAATTTAGACAGAGTTTTACAAGAAGTAGGAAAGAAAGAAGAGGAGCAGAGAAAGGGAAAAATACAAAGTCCTCTTACCAAGGTGAGTCTAGAAACAAGTGAATAAAAGAATATGGGGGAAATTAATTATTTCATTCACTCTGAATAAAACTTGAACAACCAAAAGTATAGCTATTTTATTACTAAATTATTAAAAAAGGTCAATAGGAAATATTAGTATATATGTATTTGATTAGTGACTAAAAGTACTATCAGTTAAAAAAACTGAAAAAAAAAAGTATGTACTTATCAAGAACATGTAGACATGAAAATAATGGTAAATTCTATATTTTTATAATAATTGATTTATAAGAAAATTCATGACTTAGTATATATTATGTTTTCTATACAGAACAGAGTATGTGAAAGTATTCAAGATTTAATAGTTACTGAGTGTTTGATGAGTTACACATTAGCAAGGAGATACATCAATGGAGATTATAAAAATTTTGAGACAGCAAGGTTAAATTAAGAGGTCCTAAGTTATTCTAAAAATATAGTTCTAATTGGAAAGAATGAAAGATAATATGATAATAAAATATGTAATTATTAGACCAGCTCCAGTATTAAGAAAATGCACTATTCATATTAAAAGCTTGCCAAGTGCTGGCAGCATAGAACAAATCCACTCTTGGAAATAGCTAAATTAAACAATTCAACAATACAGGGGGGAAAGAAATCACAGAAACCAAATTTGATTTTTGATTTACTACTTATTAACCTGAGTAAACATGGAAAAAGACAGTCTTGTGCTTAAGCCTATATTTGCTGTAATGAAAATTCCAGCACAATATTGTTCTGTTGCAATAATACTAAGTCAAAGTACTATGTGACAACCCCACTAGGAAATAAACCATTGTTGTCCAGCAGTTTCATGGAAAAGAAGACAGAACAAAAGGCAGGAAATGTGGTGGTCTCATTAGGGATATCAGTAGGTAGCGCCTTGACCTGGCACTAATGCACTGATACAGTGGTGCTGGTAACTTTGGAAGACACTCATATGAAATATAGTCAACATCTCAGGAACATTTTGTCACAGCAAAAGCAAAAGAAATTGACTCTTGTCATGATGTTGCATCTGAGAAGGACCAATCTATTAGCATCATATTATTTTATTTAAAAACTGCAAGAATTAACAGTAGAGTGTTTGGATATCTGTCAATAACAGTTGTTGGGGTAAAAACAAATACTTTTATTTGTAGACTTTAATTGTATCCCTAACTACTTTGATCTAATCTTCTTTCCTAAGGTATGTGGTTCAATATGATGTGCATTAAAAATTGTGGGTTGGATTGGAGAAATCATGTTTTTCTTAGTTGGTAGGGGAATAGAAAATATTAACACTGTAATTTTCCTTTTAAATACTTCTCTCCTGTTTCAACCTATTACAGATATTTTTCTGACAACTCAACAAATTTGCTACATCCTAGGATAACATCATGCTACAATTTATTTTACTAGTTGCTTGTTTTTTGAAATTAAAATTGCTTAATATTATTATTATGAAGAATGCTGGGGAACAGCTGCAAAATTAAATCTCATCACGTAATTGTGATGATTTAATAACAAATTCATAGAGGACTGATGAATGATAATTTATGATTAACTAGAAGCTAAGAAGGAAACGGGAAGTGAAATTAAATCTCTTTCAA
Source organism: Uropsilus gracilis (assembly GCA_004024945.1). Taxonomy (NCBI): domain Eukaryota; kingdom Metazoa; phylum Chordata; class Mammalia; order Eulipotyphla; family Talpidae; genus Uropsilus; species Uropsilus gracilis. The sequence continues at coordinate 116,024 of PVHY01000300.1, read as the reverse complement.
GAAAACTGATCATGGTTAATAAGTAATTTCAAAATATAATGGAAACAAAACAAATTTATGTATATGACCCTAATTTAACAGACATCAGTATATATTTTAAATAATTACAAATAAAATGTTAATATTAGTATATCATTTACAAAAATGAAAAATATGCAATGGAAAAAGCTAAAATATGGAAAGAAGATGACTCTGATAAGCTAACAATAGGAATGCAAAATTTCAAATGGAAAATACCATTTCTCTTTAAAGGTCTTTCAACCATTTGCATATCTAATTGTTCTTTAATTAGATAAATATTTAAAAGGAATAAAAAGTGAAACCACATCAAGAAGCTATATATTCCAATGTTCTGCTCTCCTGGAACACAGAGAAAATGGATCTAATATCAATATTTTTATAGTCTGTTATATGGTAGGTTCTTAAAACAAATTGCAAATCTGTATTTTACTTTTAATAACTTTATTGTTCTAGAATTCACTGCCAATAAGCTAAAATTTCACTGTGAATGTGTGATTGTGAGAAAAATAATTATATTCTAAGCAAAAATATAAAAATCTTACATTGGCATATAAGGTTCTTCCTTTTAAATAACATTTGTATTTATATGTGTCTTTTTCTCATACACATATATAAACACACACAAGAACACACACTCTAACAACAAGCTTCTACTGGTTTAATCTCCATTGTGCTAGAGTATGACATTAAATACTGTTAAAGAGAATGCTATTATTTTTAGAGAATCAACAAGGTGACAAAATGGATTAGTATTGATATTTCCATTGAGATATAGGAAAAAAATCACAGAAAAATTAGAAATATTTTGTTTTTGAAATATTATCAGTGTACGAGAAACTATGACAAAAGATTTTGAAATATTACAACTTAATTCTTGTGTTGTAATCACCCTGTCTTACAACTCGGAAATATTAAGATTCCCCTTTATTCTTACCACCAAGTCCTACTTTTATATTTCAAAGAAGTTAATAATGATATGATTTCTGGTTTCTATAATATCCGATTATCATTCCATATTTATAACTAAAGAAATATGTTTAAAATGTCTATTTTTTTCAAAATTTATATTTTGAAATTTTATGCTTATATAACTAATCCAATCTCTATCTCAGGTTAAAACAACAACTTTCTAAAGGTGAAAATAGTTTAAGAAAATTCTTGATTATCTCTCTGCTAGTCACTTGAATTTTCATATAATGGACACAATAGTTGTAGTCTATAATTTATTCAGATATTTAAATACTTACGTATCATTCTACATACATGTCAATATATTTTCTTGAGGAACTTCCCCACTTAATTAAAGAAAATTAAAAGATTGTCAGTAGTGGCTGAAAAGAAAAGCATTCTTTCCAGGAGAGGTACAATGTTATTCACACTGTGAAATATTTATCACTGTCATCAAGATAAGCCCAGGGAAATTTTCTAAGTCCATTTTTGATACGTATTTTTGAAAATTAAATGCTTTATGTGGATATTAAATCTTTACTAATATGCATTTTAATAAGAGAAAGAGCCTCATAATTATAATTTATTGTCAGTGATTTATAGGTTAAGTCCAGTGTTTCTCATTCAATTTTCATCCTAGTTTACCACTCTACTCTATTTGATCTTTTGGTCCACATATGTTGCTGGAAATAGTTCACTCTTCTTTTTTTCCAGAACCTACTGATTTCACTTTTCTTTTATCTCTCTGGCAATTATTTTATAGATATTACTAAATACCCAATTTTTTTTACAAATAAAATCTCTACACATATAAAAACTACTTTTTAAGTTGTTATTCAATGCTAGTTCAACCAGTAATATCTGTTAATATAAAAGATAAAAGTCCAACATTAAAATAAACTGAGAAAATATATTTAGATTAGTCTACATGAGATTCTATATCACAGACGTTCTCAGAGACATTGACATTTTGAATCACCAAATTATATGTAATTATCATGTAAAATGATAAGCTGAGAGAAATCCAATATGTATCAAATTGAAAGGTAATATAGTTATGTTATACAGTCATCAAGCAAATATATAAATATATGAATTCTAGTGCAAAATGCTTCAAGTTGTACATAGTTCCAGAATCAAATAAAATATTTAAAAATTCCATTGCTTTAATAGCAACATTGAAGCCGTTAGATATCATATTTTGTCCTTCAGTTAAGGAAAAAGCAGTAAAAAAAAATTCATGTACCTATCTTTTTAGAGGACAGAAATACTTAATCTTTGTAAGCAATGCAATATTTTGAAAAGTAATACTTTTAAGAGAAAATTGGTACCTCTTTTCAATTGAGTGATTTTCAAGATTATAATGCCTTAAAATGTACATTCTAACTGGACAAATTGCTCCACTACTAATTTATTATTATTAAGTTGCCTCAATTGTATGATGAAATTTAATTTCAGACTGTTATTATACAGTCCTTATCACTAATAAAACTTAAACAAATTTGATTTCTAAAAACAAATAATTGGTTAAATAAAATATGGCATTGTATGATAAACAGTATATTAGTTATAACTTATTTTATAGAACTATTGTGCTGTGTTTTAAGTAACCATTTAAATGCAGAAAGTGCAATATTGCCTTACTTTATCATTACTTATATGTACATGAATGTCAAGAGAACAAAATTCTTGAATGTAAGGTATCTTTAACAGTTATCTTTTCTGTAAAGAGAATGAATAAATGATTTGCATTTTCTTATTTGTGCTCACCTATATATTTTAAATACTTTATAATTGACAAGAATTATTGGATAATCTTCTAAATTGGATTTTAAACATCATAATTCCCTTCTCATATTCTCTCTAAAGTTATATTTAAGAAGAATTTGAATAAATTACATATACCAGACACTATAGTAATTAATAGTGACAAAATAATGTTTAAGACATGAGCCATGTGTTTATGTATTTCAAATATATCATAGTAAGTGTTAAGATAAAAGTAATCATAGGTGCTATTTGTATGAATGCTGATGCACTTGTTTGGTCTAACACAAAAATTCAAGAAAATATTTCAATGCAAACCATATCTGATTTAAAATTTAGAGTTTGAATCATGATTAACAGGGATATAAATATAGATAAATCACTCCAAGTTGGAAAAAAAAAGCCAAGGATTAACAGAAAGTTGTGCAACAGAGGGAATACATAGAAATATGGGATGTTTCTTATTAAAAAATGAAAACAGAGAGGCAGTGACTGGTGATGGGGAATAAACAATACTAAAAATCAAGGCAATCGTGATTCATTTAACTTATGCAAAAAAAAAAAAAGAATTGAAACCTAACTCTTATATATAATAACATTTTAGAGACACAAGTTCTCATTTTAGTGCTTTCTCAGCATCCATTCCACTATGGATATTTTGTGAAGAATAACTAAAATTTTAATCTATAATTTATACTTCTTTCCTGAACTTTATGTATGATTGGTTTACAACACTGTAAAGAATTTAGGGTTACACATTCACCCCTTTTCAGAAGTGTATTACCACACCCACCAACAAAGCATGCATAATCTTCCCCTAGTTCTTTGGTGACCCTGCCCACTTTGTTCTCCACCAATGACCCTCTCCTAGAGATAGCCTATATTCCCTAGAAATAGTTCTACAGTCAAATGTCTAGAGTGTTCCATTACTTCCACCTATACCTTTGCTTTGCTTCTTTTTAGTTCACATATGAGTGAAATCATGCCATATATGTTTCTCCTTCTGATTTATTTCATTTAGCATAATCTCATCTAGTTTCAACCACGTTGCCACAAACAACAAACATTCCATTCTTTTATAGTTGAACAATATTAGTAAACTGTGTACATATACCACATTCTTTTTATTTGGTTATTAAAAATGAAATACTATTATTTTACATTCTTGCTAATTTTCTTCTTTTTGTCATATATATATTTATCGTATGTATATATATATATATATATATATATGTCAATATATAATATCATTGTCTACCCCAAGGATCTCTCACATCTTATCACCCGTGAACCATCTTAATCTCTTCTGCCCATCCCTTCCCTGATTTTTCCCTCCCCACCTCTTGCTCTATGCTTCAATTCTGTTGACAGTTTTAAATTTTTCTTGTTCATTTGTTTGCTTGTTCCCCCTATATCCCTCTTATGAGTAAGACCATCCAGTATTTGTTTTTCTTCCTGGCGTGCTTTTGTTACCATGATTTCTTCTAGCTCCATCCATTTTGCTGAGGAGAATGACATATGCTTATCTTTTTTGATTAATGAATAATATTCCATTGTGTACATATACCACAATTTTCTGACCATTCATCTGTTTTGGGACATTTGGGTTGTTTCCGCACCCTGGTTATTGTAAATAGTGCTGAAATAAATATCCTAGTATAGGTGCCTTTTTAATTGGTGTTTTTGTATCCTTTGGGTAAATTCCCAGAAGTGGGATTGCTGGGTTGAATGGTAGTTCCATTTTCAGTAGTTTGAGGATCCTCCACTCAGCTTTTCATAGTGGCTGGTCTGGTTTGCAGTTCTACCAGCAATGTAAAAGTGTTCCTTTCCACATCCATGCCAACATTTGCTGTTGCTTGTTTTATACATACATACATACATACATACATACATACATACATACATACATACATACATACATACATATATATATCCCATTCTTACTGGTAAGAGATGGTATCTCACTGTGGTTTTGATCCTTGTTAATTTTTTACAGTAAAGGTTTCCTCTTCTCAGGTGCTTTATCCACTCATATGTACTGGACAATTTGACTGTTTTTATAAGCTGATTAGTGTTTTGCTTTCTTTAGGTGGACACCTAGAAGTGGACTTGCTCATCACATAATAGATCTGTATTAAACACTTGGAGAAATCTCTTTCCTATTTTCCATAAGATTTGTACCAGATTGCATTCCTACCAATGTAACAAAAAGTTTCCTTCACATCTTGCCAACATTTGTTGTTTCTAGTCATTTTCATATGGGTTATTCTGAGAGGTATGATATATAAAGCTTCTGTTCTTTAATTTGAAATCAGTATGTTGGTTAGTTGGCACTTTGGACAATGACCTTGCATGCTATATCTGTTCTTTTTGGACCCAATTGCCCTATCACAAGAAATTTTCTTTTCTGTGGATTTATAGTAGCTAACTTTTTACATGTTATAACATTTTGGTTCAATTAGCTATCATTGTATATGTGATAAGGAGACTAAGTAAGTAAACTTCTACCATGGCTAGTCCTCTAACTATTCCTTTCTGTCTGAAAATCTGACTTCTGATCATTTTGACATGATACATTCAGAAATGAGGTGGTATCTCATTTTGGATGTTCATATTACAGAAAATAAGTGATAATGAGCATTTCATGTAGTTGTTTGCCACCTTATGCTTTTTTGGGGGATAATCTACTTTCCATTTCTGGATAGTTTTGGTTTCTTTTTGTTGAGTTGTAATTTTTTTTCAATAGATGTTGGATATTAGCCACTTATCAGATGTATCATGGGCAGATGTTTTCTTTCATTTGGTAGGTTTTATTTAGTTATGACTTTTTCAGTTCACAATATTTTTTAGCTTGATACAGTCCTTAAAAAAACATAATTATTGATTTCCTTGCTTTTGAACTCAAGTCTTTTCTGTCTCCTTTTCTTGGTCATTATTTGTCTTGTTCTCTGTTATCTAATGATGATAAAAGTTTTGTTCTCTTTGATTCTCTTGAAATCAAAATAGGCAACCTCCTCTGCTATAATCTTGGTGAGAAGTTCCTCCCAAAAGTTTTTTACCATCAATTCATCTCTGCAGTTTACAATATTAAAATAAATAGATAAATAAATAAAAATACCAAATATAATGCCATTAGAAATCAAGGCACATATTTTTGAGTAGAGAGGAATAAATGAACCAATCATATCTAATTATTGAGTGCCTATAGAATACATCTTTAAGTAGTTGAACATTATTATGAGAAATGAAATTTTAAGACAGAGAAAAGCAAAAGCTAAACATGTGTATGAATAGGAAATAAAATCATTTTTTATGATTTTATTACAAAAGAAGAAAAGAAGAAAGCATTACAAAAAGTTTGGGGCATGAAAGAGCTGAGAGCTCATAGATGAAGGAGAGTTTTATGAGCTATAGATTAAAGACAAAATGGGGTTCAGATTTTAGACATCACTATCAAATTTATTTGAGATAACATTTATTCTATACACAGTGGGAAGTCATTGCAAGGTTGTTTTATTTAAATTGTCCTTATTTACTGAATGCTTTAATCTTACTTTTTTATAACATTTTAAATGGATTGGGAGAAACTATATGATAAATTAATAATCAGATGCATTTTATTTTATTATTTTTCCTTCCCTCATACCCCTCAGACTTTAAATGGAAGCCTCTGAAAAGTTAAAATGTCACTTTATTCTTCAGAAACAAATGAAATTGTGTAGGAGTTGAGATATTTCCTTCTTGTTGATCAAAATGTCACTTCAATCTATTTATCTGTCCTTACAATATATTTAAATGATTCTTCTTTACAGGTAATTAGTGATCTTGATTATTTTTTCCACTTTGTTTAAGCCAATTAGAAACTCAAAAAATAATAGGATACTACTGCATTTGAGTAGAAAGGAATTGCATGAACATTTGGAATTATTTTGTTTGGTGCTATGATATTGTCTTGTGTATGACAAAGAAAATGCACAATTTTTATATTTTTGAAAAATAGCAATGTGCCATATTAAAAAAAGTCATATGTATGCTTATGGGTGGGCATGTATTCTTTGTATTTCTGAAGATATGATAGAGTTAAACTTATGCTATATAAAATCTGCCAGATAAGTTCTTTTGCAAATATGAATTGCACATATTAGAGTAAAAGACAGGATCAAATTAAAATTTATAGACTAAGAAAAATTACAATTGCTATTTAAAGATGTGTGTAAGCTCATTATAATAAGGATTACTTATAGTCTGCCATTTGCTTTGAATCTGCTCTAAGTTTCCATTACTTCACCTATTTAGATGACATGTTTCAGATATTAAGAAAATGCCCCTTTCTTTTAAAAGCTAATGTCTCTATTAGCATATTTCCACTCTGCTTTTTAATGCAATCTATACAGACAATTATCTAGTTTGAGTTTTGGATACTTTATATTTTCCATTAGCCTATAGTTATTACTAGTTTTCTAATTTTAGGTCAAACTCCCTAATTCAGCATTCTTTTTAAGTTTTATAAGCATATGATTTGAATCAGTTTTTCAGTTCCTTTGATCATATTCAAAGCCTGAAGATGTCATGAAAAATAAAAGAAGGCTTTATTTGCAAAAGATTTCAATAGTGTATATTCAGAAATATTTACAGATCATAGTAAAAGAAAGGTCTTGATTAAAGTGGCAAATTGTATTTTATGTAACACTTTCTATGTGAAAGCACAGCTTTAAAGAACTATACTGTAATCTAGGGATTTTGATATTTTTAACAATTCTTTAAAAGTTCTTGAAGGTAAAATAAGCTTTATGATATAAAAATTGGGCACCATTGAACCTCACAAAGTTAATTTGATGTTGTCTCCCAAATAATATTGTTTAAAATAATAACTGAGAAAAATTACAGATAGTTATTATATATATGGTAAATATTTCAATTGAGATAATGCTATTTTTTGAAAAAACTTCTTAGAAAGTCTTGCTGCCACCCATTCTCTTGTTCTCTAATTGTACAGTGTTTAAATTTTAGATACCTTCAGAAGGCAAAGACATGTATTTTTCACTTGTGCTCCTTTGGGTAGAGTATCATGAATTTTTTCTTTGAAAATCATAGGAAATCATTCAGAGAATGCTTGCTGTAGTCTCTTAGGGGAAAAAGATTTCACCTGCTTTAGGGTAAAATTAGGTTTTGGACTTCATATTTTTGATAACTGATTCTCTTCCAAGGACTATTAATATTTCCCTAAAATTTGGTTGTTGCTACGTGAAGGAGGCAAACCTGGTCTTTTTACTCTTCCACCATTTTGTATTCTCTGGCTGCCATGTTTTAGAAGTTTTCCACAGCACTTACAAAACAAAAAAAAAACAACAAAAGAAAACATTGCTCTAGAAGGTTTTAAGGCAGAACAGAACATTGGGATTCCAAATTATTGCATATGCTTAGAGATCACAAAATCAATTGCATTTCCTTTTCCTTTGCTGAAAGGAGAATTCAGTTTATATTCAGAAACCTTTGTAGGATTTTATTAGTTTTATATTAAATCATCAAAAATTTAAATGATATCTCATATACATATTACATGACCATGTGTTAATGATCTCACAAAATGTTTGTTTAATGAGGGAAATACTAGAAAGAGTTAAAATCAGTTCCGATGTGAGCTTTAAATTTAAAAGTTTATTTTTCTCTACTGGAAAAATTTGATTTGTATAGAGGTTAGGCACATTTGCATTGTGTTCTAAGCATTGATTGCTCTTTGTAAATCCTATATTCTTTCTACTTGGGATATTTCCCCTTTATTTACCTCCTGGCACATTTGCCTATTGTGAGTGTATTCCCTTCCTAAACTGACTTTTGTCCAAGAGAGTAAATGAGTTAATTTGTATTTTGTAAAACAAATGCAAAGGAACTAAAATCTCTTTAAAGAGAAATGTATTGCAGTAATGACATGTATGATCCGTTGAATTAGTTTTTTTTTTAAGTCTGTCCCCTTCCCTGACATATACTTGTAGTATGAATTTGAACACGCCTAACCTTTTCATATCATTAGATAATTTCTTGTAAAATGAGAATAAGACTGCCTATATGTTAATCATAAACAGTATTTGAAACAACCCATATTATGTCCTCAATTAATGTTAGTGTCATTGACATACTACAGATTTTTACTGTTGACAAATAGAATTTCTACTTTTATCAACATATAGATTTATTAGATTAAAATTGCTAAATCCTTTTTAGAGATGTACTGATTTTTATTTATTGATTCTTATTTATCATATTCTGTTTCAGATTAGTTTACATGATATAAAAAGAATGATTGTAAACTACATAAGAGAAAACTACATAAAATTAAAAGAGATAGCATTTTAATCTTTTGTTGAGGTCATGTAGCCTCAGAGTCTATATGCTAATAATAAATCTAATGAATATAAATAAGAAAAATATGCAGAAAACAACATACTTTTTAAGTAAATTAAATATCTTATATAAAATATTTCCAGATAAATGAAGAACTACCTTATTTCACTATCCATAGATAATTCAGCTAACTGATGTATTTCATGTTTAGTGTTTTAGTTCAAGCATGAATAAAAATATTAGATGTGTTTATAGGTACATGATAGGGGACAGTAACATTGTGACTTTTGACAAAATATCTCTGACAACTCAAAATTATTCAATCAAATATGCAGTTTATTATTTGTAAATAAATATTTCAATATTTCAGCAATTTGCTTAAGTTTGCAAAGAGTCACAATTCTACTAAGTATGAAAAATCTTCTATTGAAGATAACTACCACTTTTTTAGACAGTTGGGGTTTAAATTACCTATAAAAATGGAAACCACTGATACTATTTATACACAAATATATATTTTATTTTAGCATGTCCAGCACATCAAGGGGCTTTTACTCTTTAAGTTGTGATCACATTTTGTAAAACATAAATACCCAATCAAAGTTTTCAGATTAAAAAAGATTAAGCCTATAACAACTATTAAGTTTGGAAATCAAAATAAAAAGAGTGTTCATTTAAGTATGGATTTGAATATATTAAATTTGGAACACTGCTAAAAATGGGCCACATGTCAATTGTTTTTAAAATGTGAATAGCTATATATTCAAAAGTGGAAGAAAGATCTATTGAATAACTAAATCTTTAAGTGGTAAAAGATGCTATTGTTTTTAAGATAAATTAACAATGACAGAACTAGTTAACTTGCAAAATAAATGTTTATGTATTATATTTGTTCACTGTTGTTGGCAGTCTAGGAACCATTGATGAATTTGTTACTCTACCAAGCAATAGGAATATTCCATTTATTTTATTGTTTTTAATAATACATTTAATAAATAAGCATAATTACACTGACCTTTTTACTAATATAATTTATTTCTTCCATCACTTATGCTCATTATTATGTGTATACAGAATTTTTACAGAATTTTTAACATTGTTAAAATGATGCTAAGTCTTATTATATTGCATAATATATTAATGAGATTATTTTAGAAAAATTCAAGTTTACAATTTATTATTAAAGCTGATGTTTTGGAAACTGAATATTTCAAAAGTAGATCTGAAAATAAATAAACAAACAAGACAAAACAAGAAATAAAACTACAGTTTCTAAAAAAATTCATTATCAACAGAAATTATATTTACGGAAGAAATGTAATTTTGTTGTAACTATGACTTAATTTTTCATAAATATCTGCTTTAAAGGAGAAAGCTGCTTTTCATACCCCAATTTAGTAAGTTAAAATGATAGTGGTTTATAAAGCATATGTGTACACATACATGATATGTAGTTATTGAGGAAATGATATTGAGGTAAATATTACAATCTGAATGCTTTCTTTTTCATCATTTATATTTACATTACCTCTTACAAACACCCATGCTTGTCTATTTCTGGCAATTTGCACTTTTTCCCCCCTAGGTTTACAAAATAAGCACTCTTATTTATAGCTAGTGAAAGATAGCTAAGATTTAAAATAACTTGCTTGAAATTTAAGTGTGGATTTGCATTTCTAAAAAAAGAAAATGTCAAAAGGTACAACTTGTCACTGTTTTCTATTTTTACAAGGAACTTTAACACAACAAAGTAATTATACTTCTCTTACTGGTTATGAAAATTACTTAGTTCATGGATATGCAAATTCAATTTTGGCAACCATTTGTTGTTTATTATGTGTTTTTAAAAAGGAAAGAGACAACTTGCAACTTACCATTTCAAAGGTAGGATTTTTTTTTGTGTGTAGATGCCCTAGAGCAATAATTTATCATTATTAAATCACATATTACGTAAAAGTAGACTTCATTGGTGTAAAATTAGCTTGATTCATTTCTTATCTTTATCCTTAATCATTCAAAGGCATTCATGCAGGCTTTCACGATGGGTAGCAAATACATAGTCATGAAGTTTTGTACATTTAAAGGTAGAAAATTATTTTCAAACATAAACTTAAATTAGAATATAATTTTTCATCATTTAGCACACTGCCCAATGTAACTTCTGTGAATATGGAAACACATATGTCTATTGAGCACTTGAAATATGGCTACTGCCATAATTCAAAGAACTGATTTTTAAATTTTATTTGATTTTAATTAATTTAAATTTTATAATTAAATATTGATGTGGACAAATTGCCCATCACATTAGGAAATATCACAGACTTTTTTTATTCTTAACTTTATTCACTTTATCTAAAATTAAAAAGAATCATCTTTTCCATTATAAATGAACAAAAATCTGCTATCCCAAAATATGTCTTTGTTTGGCAAAAGGTTTGTTTCATCATACAGCTCTAAATAGAAAAGATTGCCTTCTGTAAAAGATTTACATGTACAAAGAGAAAATCTCTAAGAATATCTCTCTCACTGTACTGGGAAGATAAACCTCTGAAACTTTTTTAATGGAGAAAGAGAATTTAAATCTTCATAACAGTTATTCATCATTTACTTTGCATTCCCTAGTATCTTCTCATTACTGGTCTTCACTTTTCCCCACCTTATGTCTTTTGTCTTAGTTGAAGTAATTTAGGATGGTGTCTGAAGTTGCCTGGGTGAATGATTCAGTCTTACTTACTGGAGGTGTACATATTATTATTAATCTTTCAGGGAATTTTTCTCTTTTCATTCTCTCTGATGCTTGTTTAACTCTCTGCCAGCTAAGAAGAACACACACAGGGTATGGGATGGTTTCCCATTTGCCAGGAAAACATGAAATTATTATGGTTAAGAGATGCCTTTATAGCAACATAATTTTTACACAAATTAATTCAACATAGAGATGCTAGGTAAACATAGTGAAGACTTCAATATGAGATCTCTCAGTTTATTATTTCATTGATGATGCTATAGTTTTGTAACTCTCAGCTGGAAGTGTCAACCAGCTGCTCTGATTTAAGGTATTATACTTCTTCACATAGATCATCCTATATGATCTAGACCAAATTCAGAAAGATACAGCTTGATGATCTCCTACATAGAGAATTCTCTGAAGAATTCTGGGCTAATTTTGAAAATTGGGGTGAACTGAAGACTTGTAATTTAATATGTAGAGTATGAAAATTTTCATCCCAGGGGCAGCTGATAAGGTAGGTGCAAGTTTCTATCCATGTCATTTAAATGATTTGACAATATTGTAATCATGATTACTGGTCTTATTTTATTTGAACTTACTGTGGAAGGAAATATCACATATTAAAGTATGTGGTGATTTTGGTCCAGAAAAATTCACTAGTATAGTTTTCAGTTAAAAATATAGATATACAATATTTAAAAGAATTCAGTTTGTGTGTGTATGCGTGTGTGTATGTGTGTGTGTGTGTGTGTTGGAAAAAATGGAAAAATCTAGGGTATTAGGAAGCAATGATTTCATTAGAAATGAGAGCACAATTTAAAGCTATATAGACCTTGGTAGGGAGGAACTGGAATGAAAGACAGAGAATTCAAAGTTATCTTAGCTGCACTTCCTTCCTAGGTGAGGAACTATCTCCCAGAGAAGCACATCAGGAAGATTGACCTTAAAATTGAACTTTTCATCTTCAAGTGACTGCAAGACACTTGAGAGCAAGAGAATAAAGTACAACTTGCATTTTATTAGATAATTAGAAAAAAGTAACATTTAATGTTTTGGTTTTATGTGTACATTTGGTAAAGGGTAGAATTAGGACAAGAAAGTAGAATCCTGTGGTTGAGGTGACTACGCTTTAAAAACCAAGCCTAGGCAGAAATGCTTCAGTTTGATAAAGTAGAAAATGACATTTCATGTAATCATCAAGATAAGGTTACTAAATTCATAGTTATTTTTTAATTAACTGAAAAATGCCAGAGAAAATTAAATCAATATTTATTTTAATAGAATGGTTTAAATTTAAAATGGTCAGTTATACTGAAAAATGAGTATAAAGATAAATGGTGAGTGACATTATTTATATAAAAGTAAACTTAGTGCTCAGAGAGGTTCTGAACATAGGAGATTAATATTTTGAAATCAAGTGAAAATATTTAGTAGTATAATGAAAGCGGGAAAATACATTCAATACCTTATCAATTGTTGGCCAATTATAATCGTCTTTGTTAGTAAATATGAAAAATAATTTTCCAGATGTCCTCACGAAGTATTCTACTTTTTTAGATTAGAATACTGCAAAAGTTTAATAATGCAAAATTTTGATATATTTGTGAGGAAATGACTTCCTGTACATGGTTGTTGTTAGTAATGAAAATTAGGACAAACATTTATGAGGCCAATTTGTTTCATTGATTCATTAATTAAAAAATACTTTCCATGTTTATTGAAATACTAACAATATGTACGTTTAATGTATACAAAGTAGTGATTTGATAAACAAGTACATTATAAAATGCTTACCACAATAGGTTAGTTAACACATCCATCCCTTAAATAATTACCTTTTTTCTTTTCATTAAGATCTTAACTTTCAATATTTTCTTTCTTAAAAACATTAGAGTACATGATACAGTACTATTATAGTGACCATGCTGTATATTAAATCCCTCAAACATTTTACCATTTCCCCTACCACTAATCCCTCCAGGCCCATCCATCTTGTAAAAGACAGGATGATTCTTTAAATGACAATAATATTCCATTATATGTTCATATATAGAAGCTGTGGCTGGGGCCAGGGATCGTGGTTTGAGTCCTGCTTGACTCAAACGTCGCGAGACCTTGTTCCAAAAAAATGTAGCTGGGTGTGGTGGCACGTGCCTGTAATCCCAGCTATCTGGGAAGCTGAGGCTAGGGATTTCTTGAGTCTGTGGTATCCCAGGCAATGTGAGCCTGCTGTTTCACAGGCAAAAATAGCTAGACCTACTCTACATAGAGATGGGGGGTGGGGTGGAATTCAGATACTTTTTTAACATTGGTTTCCATTCCTCCAGTAAATATACCTGAGTGGATTTGCTGATCAAGTGGTAAGTTATTTGTAATTTTTCTAAGGAAATTCCATATTTTCCATAGTGGGTGTTAGGGATAGAAAAAAAAAACCTCTCACACACTTCCCCAGAGAAACTTGCCAGTGTTTCTGCCACCCCACAGACCATCTGGTAGGTCTGGGAGGAATGGAAAGTACCTTTTAACTAAAATTTGTGTCTACTGGAAAATAGGAATTGAGTGGTAGTTCCAATAAATACCCTAGTAGAGAGAAGTAATGAGGTCAATTTATGCATAATTAAGAAAGATACCCCCTCCCACTCAAAAGGGAAAAAAAAATTAGAAGACTTTACTGCTTTACCACTCAGCAGAGCTCTCCCATTTTCTGAACCTGCCCAAGACGTCTTGCATTGTTCTGTCCTATGACTTCATGATAAACTTTGTTACTAGCTTCATTCTAGTACTTTATGAAAACAAAAATGAAATTCTTTCTGAAGAGACACCACATTTTCCAGTATGGCAGTCCTCAGCAGATGCACCAATTGGCCATCTTATCCATGCACAAAGACTTCAGGTGCCAACAGGCCCTGGGGTGAGCTGAGGCCTTAATATATGTTTGTCTGGTGCCTTGGAAACTGCTTGGTCTGAAGGAAACCTAGGGATGTTTTGGACTTGCCTAAGGAGAAGTAGATTGTCTTGATGGCTGGAGTCAGTAGTGGTGACCAGATCACAGTCCCTGGTCTAGAAGCTGGAGTTGAAGAAATCATCGATCTAGGCAGTCACCTGAGGTTGCTGGAACAAACAGGCATTAGGGTGAACTGGGGGCCTTGGTTCACCAGAACTGCCTGGGAGCTTGTTGTTAGGGAACCACCTGGACCTATGGGTTCGCTGGTCTGGAGTCTGATTTCCGGGAAGAGCTGGTAGTCCTCCCATGGAAGTCTCTTTGCAGAGACTGAAACCACTGGAGTCTTCCCCTGCTAGTTACCTGGGGACTGAGTTGACAGGAGTCTGGGTGCAGTTCAATCAGGTACTAA
The DNA here is from genome assembly GCA_004024945.1 of Uropsilus gracilis. Lineage (NCBI taxonomy): Eukaryota > Metazoa > Chordata > Mammalia > Eulipotyphla > Talpidae > Uropsilus > Uropsilus gracilis. The sequence goes on along the minus strand of PVHY01000300.1, from coordinate 100,859 downwards.
CATTGCTCTCTTCTCACAGTTGTCCTTGACTTTCTGAGGTGGGTTTCCTGGGTTTGGGAGAGTGGTGATGGGTAGGTGTGACTCTCTCTTTCCTGTCTGTCTCATAGTGTTTTGTTTTGTTTTTTTTCCCTTCTCTCTCTCTGCTTTGGTCAGGTTGCTATTCTTCACCGGTACCCTTGACACTTGTGAAGGTATTACTCTCCACACAGTTGCTCAAATTGATAATTCGGGGTGGGAGTTGATGATTAGTAGATATTACTAGGCTATTATTCAACTAACGTCATATGCAATCTCAAACAAATGTGAAATGCCGTCTTAATATTGCATCAAAGTTATGAAGATTTAAAGAATAATAAGTAGTTATTTTGGAAATCGTGGTACACAACACTTCTTTTTTAAACATTGTTTAGCTACTTGTAACCAACAAAGGGCATGGTATTGGATATAAGACAAAGAAAAGATGAGGATTACAAACTAGTTTTTTGTTCAAAATTAAAATTTCTAAATTTTTTTCAGCCTTTTGAAATTTCAGTGTTGTGTACAGTTTGAGAAAAATGAGCAGATTGTTGATGCGTGGTGTTTATATTTCTAATGGAAAGAGAATTAGGATTTGCCTATGGATACATATATTAAATCATGACGTTAAAAGTGGGTCCATGAAAGATTCAAAAACTTTTCAGAAAACATGAATGATTGATGCAAAAATTATGTATGTTTATTTTCTGGGGCAGAGCATCTAAAAAAGACTCAAGTTTTTGAGTGAAAATCTAGCATTAAATCACACCTTCAGTCAACTCTTCAATCTGCTGTGATAGTAAAGATGAATATGGGCACCTTAAATGCTTGACTACATTATTATATAAACTGATATTTATGCATTTGTTCCAGGGACTCATAAAAATATCATTTCCCATCGATATGTGATGATCATAGAAGATACCAGAAAGGAATTGAAAAATACTTACACATTTTTTACATGAAATTGTTTTCACTGGTCTATCATTTCCTTGTTTACTTTAAAATATAGTAATTCTTTTTTTTTTTTTTGAGACTAGGTCTCGCTATTTTTGCTCGTGGAACCGCAGGCTCACGTTGCCCGAGATACCACAGACTCAAGCAATTCCCAGCCTCAGCTTCCCAGGAGGCTTTCCCAGGGATTACAGGCACACACCACCATGCCCACCTATTTTTAGGAGGACTAGGTCTTGTTATGTGCCCCCGGCAGGACTTGAACCATAATCCCTGGTCCCGGCCGCAGCTGCTGCTTACAGGCATGTGCCACCATGCCCAGTCTTTAAAATGCAGTATTTCATTGATCTCTTGCTGCTCTCTTTTGTTGAACATCCCTGATGCTGACAATGTGATGGAAAAAATAACTGGCTAATTCACTGAAATTTTTATAGCAATTTTTGGTATCAAATAAATATAATGACTTTTTCATTTCTAATTGAATAAGGCCATTTCTTCTCATATATTAAATGTGAGATCATACTTTTCATATTTAAAATAAATTTGTCATATTTTATAAAAATGATCTCTAAATAAGTAAATAAATAAATAGTTTTTATAATAAATAAAATTTTATTATCATAAAGCATACTTGTTTAGAGGTCATTTTTATAAAATATGATAATATTTAATGACATTTTCTGTTTAAGTGAGTTTAAATAAATAAAATATGAATTTTATTCTTTTAATTTTCTTTTTACTATTTTTACTCCTTCAGTATCCTTAAAGGTACTTGTTACATGTACTTTTTATTAATAACGGCATCTCTATAAGCCATCTTTATCTTCCCATTCTCTCTGTTTTTGTGAACCAAGTGTCATAGCCCAAACTTGTTTCTAAAGCAACACTTTTTTCAAGTTGTATAGCTCTTTAATATTATTTAATAACTCCACTGGCACTCAGTTGTAATTTAGAGTAGTATATAACCTGATATTTTAAAGAGACACATTTTAAAATATTCTCAAACCCTCTATATACCTACTTTCTATTCAACCATTGAACACCTAAACTGATTAATTTAATATAAAGGAGTAGTCACAAAATCAAAGAGCTTCCATTTCACATATATAATGTGAAAAATGAAATGGTATTACCCTTATCAAAACTGAGATAGTAGAGAGCTTACCTCAATGCCACCAAACATATTCAACCCAACTGAAGCAAAACATTGCTTTAACTAACCAAAACTCGATAGCTGGGATGGGTTTGATCTGCTGAGGCAACATAGATCTATTTCCTGTAACATTTACTTGATGATGAAAGACCAGCCTTCTTGGCTTGCCCTTACTGGCCTTAAAATTGATGCAATATTTACATTGTGTCTGTCAAAGTCATGTTTTGACCTTAAGAAAGGGAAAAAAATATACAAATTTTGGAAAACACTGTGTAACTTCTGCCAGTCTCTTACTTGGTTTTGGTAATGTCTCTGCATATTGCAAAATAATTTATGTGTAGAGACCTACATTGAAGAAACATTACAAATTATTTTAGTAAAGTTGAATTACATTAAAAATTAATTTCTGTAAATGTATATTTAGATGTTGATTCCTTTTATATTTTCCTGGCACATGCTCATGTACACATATAAATACTCAAATGCACTGTGTGGTATTTATATAAAGTATCTTATTTTACTGTTTTGTATTAGTACATGGCCTATTTTCTTCTCACTGTGTTTTGCTTATGTTAAAGGGACAAGTATCAATCATTGTTGTTTCAATCACTCTGTGATAATATCATACAATTATTTCCTGAAATAGATATTTTCCCTGTGTTTTGAAAAGTCATCAACTCTAACTTCCTTCAAAGAAATGATATGTATTCTTATATTTGTCTTAACATTTTATTTACTGATTTAACTTTGGACCAATGGCCAAGAATTTACACCAAAATATTTCACCTTTTCTATGTTAGACAGTGAGTGGTAGGGCAGTTCTGCTCCCAAGTTAGCAATGCATAGGTGTTGAAATATTAGTTGCTTTGTCAAATAGTTACTGTGAATCTATAAAATAGTTTGTTCAACATGAAATCTTAAAACGTGGAGTTTGACTGCATATATATATATATATATATATATATATATATATATATATATATATATATATAGAGAGAGAGAGAGAGAGAGAGAGAGAGAGATTAGGTCTCGCTGTTTTTGCCTGTGAAACTGCAGGCTCATGTTGCCCGGGGTACCTCAGATTCAAACAATACCCAGCCTCAGCTTTCCAGGTAGCTGGGATTACAGGAACACGCCATCACGCCCAGCTATATTTTTTTGGAACTAGGTCTTGCTACATGCCCCCGATGGGACTCAAACTGTGATCCCTCGTCCCGGCCACAGCTTCCTAGGCTGCTGCTTACAGGCATGCACCACCATGCCCAGCTATATATATGAGGAGGTTTGGTTATCACTAAATGAAAGATAACATATAGTAGGAGATAAAGTATAATCAAATTAAGATTAATGGTAGGAGCACATTTAACTTCCTTGTAAATTCAATTAGTTTATCTGCATGTGCTAGAAAAATTCAAAAGGTTCTGTTTGTGGCACCTTGCTTTGAGAGTTTAGAAAAATAAAACCATTCTTTTTACATATTTTTTAAAATTCTATTGCTGTGATTTTTTTTTTTTACCCTGAATAAAAAAGGGGATTCAGAAGCCAAAATTAATACACCTTGGTGAAAATTTTTTGATTATATGTGAAAAATTACACATTACTTTTATTGAAATGAGATCTGTACACAAGGAATATTTGCATTCTTAAATCTATCTGTTTTCTCTGCTAGTAATATGTATGTAGTATTTAGCCAATATCAATTAAAACTCTCTCCTAAAAACTAGTTTTTGGTTTAAATAAACCATTGGGAAGGTAGCTCCAACTCAAACAAGAACTAAGCAGCAACAAATTCCACCCTGATATGCAAAAATCCAGGTTGTCCCAGATTTCTCTAAAAGCACTGACCGTGGCTGACAATGCCTTTTGTTGGGAATGTGACTACTTTAGTGTTCATTTTGTTTGTTCAGATATTGGCTTGAGATAAAACTTCATTTCATTTCTTAATCTTTAAAAACAAAAGTAACTGAAAATGGCAAGTACATCAGCAGGAAGTTGTGATTCAACTCTGTTCTGTAGAAGTGCATCTCCTGAGCTGTTTTCATTCAAGAAAAATAACCCTGTTTGTCTTGTGAAAAATCACTCAAAGAATGGGTTGGGTTCTCACAGTTTAAACCACTTTTAAACACTTCTTTTCTTCCTTTTTCTCTATGTTGTCTAGTTACATTGGTCTTTTAAAAAATATTTAAAATATCAATTTGATTAAAGTATATGAATGATTTAGGGATTTTACTCAGTATCTCCTGTTTGTGTGAAAAAGTCATTTTGAGATAGTCACCAGTCTACCTAGCCATTTACTAAACGGTCTCTAGAGACATCTCTGTCCCTAATCATTAGTTCATTCATTGACTTATTTTATTACCTCATTCTAATTTATTATGCTAAATGTACTAGATACTGTCACAGTGTTCTCGCTACTCATTTTTATTGTGTCACTCAAAGCACTTTTCCATAAATGATATTACATTTAACCTGGTTTGAGAGTATGAATTTTTCTTCAGTATTCTGTGCAGTTCTTAAACCTGTCTTATTCGTTAGTATTTTGTGCATACACTAACCAATTCCTTTCTAAATGGAAAGTTAACTTATTAACTTTTATAGAAATAAATCTGTTCTGCAAACAAACTAAAAACAAACCTCCCTTTTATGAATTAATATTGAGTTAGAATTCCTTCCCATTCCACATTCAATCTGTAGTCATTTGGTGTGACAATGAGCTAACAGAAAAATCTGTTATTCTTTTTGCAGTACTTTTTGTGCTTTTCTTGTACAAATTACTCCCAAATCATGATGACGCATGCAAAGAGCCCCGAGGTAAACATTGTAGAGTTTCACCAATTATTTCAGGATTCATCCCTGTAACAAAGATCAAAAATGGGAAAACAACACAAGGTATTTTACTTGACCTGACAGGTACTCATTTTGAAACTTAGAACTTGATCTTATTTCACAAAGATAAAAGCAGTATCTGTATTGTTAGTATGCGACCTGGAGGCCCCCAAACAATTAAGATGTGAATATTTGAAAGAATTTTACCATCTACTGCTTACACACACAAGTGAAACATGTTCTTAATGTCATAAATTTCTAATGGAACTTGTGTTGAGAGGAAAGAGAAGGAAGTTTATTTCTAATAAAAACTTCCCAATAAAGATAATGGTTGCCAATGTCAGCTATCCCATATGTCTGCACCCATGTGTCTTTTTTGAGTGTTTCTACCTGTCTCTCCTTCCTGGGTCTCCTCCATGTCTATAACTGAACTAAGTCCCTGAGAGCAAATCAAAGTCAGAGAAATAAGAGCCCTTAGCCCACATGAATTCAGTTAAATATCAAGTATGGCTACTTAACTTGCCCCTGCTTCCCATAGCTCCCTTATTCAGGAAATTCAGGTCCTGATCCAAGGCAGCTGCATGTTAGTGGGAGTGGGAAAAAGCACCCATTCAATCCTCTGCCGTGTTCCTCTTTTTCATGAATATGCTTCTGTAACAGCACAAGGATAATAGTAATTTTAAAATAGGCAGAAAAATTAATAATGGAATGGAATAAACCTGATCACTAGAACTTATAAAACTTCTGTGAAACTGATTCGATATTAATAATGATTCAAATATATCATTCATGATAGTGAAAATCAAAATTGAGTGGTCTTATTTATTTAAAAATGTACACTGCACAGTATATGTAAACTCTAGAAGAATCTTAATATTTTATTTTTAAAATTGGAGTTTTGTTGGACCTTACAACATAGAACTTATACTATAAATTCAAGTCTTCCAATATGTAATCTTTGCTCCCATAATTCATGTGTCAATTTCACTATCTTTCTGATATTGATATTATGAAAAAAGAAATGAATGTAAAACGTGTTTTACTTTCCAAGAGTAATCAAGATATTTGTCTATCTCTGTTCCAAACAGAATAAAAAATCTTCAGTAGTTATTTTAGCCTATGTACTTTTCACATATTGGAATATATTATATAAAAAAGAGTTAGGGGGGATTTTGAAGCATCTGAAACAATTTCAACTCTGCTTCAGACAATTTTTACAATGTTCTAGTGTTTTCAAGATGATGTTTTTACATATTCACATATTCAGAATAGACCTGGTCTGGTTTGAGTATTGGCATTTTGTCTCGTTGTATTTGTCTCGTTGTAACTACAAATTATTTTTATTATTCAATCTTGTTCTTTAAAGCCTCATTAACAGGCAATAAGACAAAGTTCCAAATGTTAAAAAATAGTATTTCCTAACACAGATTTTCCTAGCATTAGATTTTCTAATATTTTCCAGCACAGAATATCAGGTAAAAAAGCATTTATCAAACATGTATCACTTTATGTTTTCATTATTTAGGGCTTGACACAAAGTTTAAATTGCATGCTTTCAATAAAACAAGCAAAACAGATTGTATTTTATTAACAACTAAATGAAAGCTGATAGAATGAGTTTAATTCACAGCAATTCACTTAGTAAATAATTTTTTTAACCACTAATTAGCAGATAATCATAACTGATAACTTTGATACACTGTTTTTATTCTTTAGGCTCTTTAAAGAGTCATAAATGACTAAAACCCCTATCATGGAAATATAGAAGAAAAATATGTCAGATTGGTAACTAAAATGCAATTGATTACATGTATGAAAATCTGCTATAGTTTATATATTCTATTTACCAGCTGTCTTTTTGAATTTCTAATGCTCATATAGTTCACACTTCTGCCTGCAGCCCACATTCGTGAAGAAGAGGAGGCAAGAGTCAAAATGTTGAGAATAGGACTCCAAGAGAATAAGGGGGAGGTCTTTGAGAATATAAGTGGGGATGTAAGATTTTAGACTCTGCAGGTGTACCTTAGAGGTGAGAGATGGGTACTCTGTGGCTTGGAACAGAGTTATTGAAAAATTCACTTAAGTGTTGATGAGAGAATTTAGATTAACTTTTGTATGTTTCTGTTTGGTCTGGGATTCTCCCAGGGCAGCACAGAAGGGGCTGAACTGCACAGTCCTTCAGTCAAGATGATCACCATAGAGTGCTCTCATCATTGTCTTTCCAAGTTAATAATATGTCCATAGGCATATGGACACGATCTTCTGGTCTAAACTTTTGTCAAGGTGTATTTGAAAATTGGTGCCAAATGAAGGCATCTGAAACAGTTACTTTTTGTATCAGTCTAGAAGAAAGCATTTGGTTCCTTATTAGCTGTGGGCTTAACCAATTATGAACCAAATCACAGTCTATTGTGGAGGTTTTTATGTGGGAACCTAAAGAAGTACGTTTACACCCCAAATTTGTTTCCATTGAAATTGCACTTTGATTTTTTCATTTCACTAGTCTTCTACCTTAATATGTTACTCAAGTGGAAATACTTTTATTGGGGAGCTTTGATTTTTTTTTTTCATTATTGCACATTTAGGATATCCCTTCTTTCAGAGATTCCCAAGACCACTTTCATGTTTGTGATTCACTAGGTGGACTCATAGCTAAATTATTTGTTTTATAGTAAAAGATATAAAGATATGTGATAGATTTAGCAGGAGGAAAACACAAACATAAGACTCACTGTATCTGTAGAAATATATATATATATATATATATATAGAGAGAGAGAGAGAGAGAGAGAGAGAGATTTCCTTATGCTGTCTTCTATGTGTGATGGGGCAGCTTAAGTATCTCCATTCTTTGAGTAATACAGTCAAATGTGTGCAATATTTCTTCCCAAGGAAACCCATTAGAGACAAAGCACCCAAGATTTTTGGCTGGTTACGTAAGTACCTTTTCCTCAAGATGTTTCTAGTAAAGAAAATTAGTATCTACCAAAAATCTCAATATTTTTACAATATACACAAATATTTACTTTGAATGAGTTAGGAAACAGGTCGTAGGTTATTTTCCACACCCTTGACAGATCAACTTTGCAAAGGAATCCCCTAAAAATGGTAGTTTAAGATTGCTATGTAAGCTCTTATGTGCTTACCATGAAAATGTTGTTATGTTTGTCTGATTGATGCACCACAACGATTAGTAATTTGTAAAAAAAAAAAAAAAAAGGAAATTTTAAGTGATATTTTTTATTCTCAAATATGTATCTTTACTAGGTATACTTTAAATTGACACAGGAAGTTAAGATTTTTGCCTATGACTCCAAGATTTTATGATGACCATAAATAAGAATCTGGAAGCTGAAACTGCAAACTGAATTGGAGGATTTTGGAATACAGGCTTTTCAAAGCAGCTAGAAAAGAACTTATATGAGCTCTGGTCAATGTAATAGCCAGTGGCCACTGTCCAATGGAATTGCCATGTAATGATTAAATACTTGAAGTGTGAGTCGTTCCAACTGAGATGGTCAATAAATGAATATACACATATTATTTTGAAAACTAAAAAAAGTAATAAATCCTGTTATAATATGTTTTAAAATTGAATATACTTGGAAATAATATTCTGACTCCATTGGTTTATATAAACTATATAATTAAAATTTATTTTTTGTGTTCTTTTTAATCACTGGTATAAGATTTAAAGTTACAGTGTATCACATATCTCTTTTGTACAGTATGGATGTATACATACATAGGCTAGAACAGCAGGCTAAGTAAAACCCCATTTATTATCTTAAGGCTTGACCACAGGCAAATACAAATGTTAGCTCATCAGGCTGTTTGGGGAAAGCATTCATCCTCACACCAGATTTGGTATTCAGCCAATTCATTGCAGTGTTCAGCGTGAACTGGATTCATGATGCAGTGCCCTCCCTTACTCTGCCAGCCTTGTTCACTTTTGTATCTTTGTTTTTAGCTCAGCTACCTCATTCTGGAAGTCTCTTTATAGGCGGTTCTGTGAAGATATTTGTCAGCACTTCCACTGAGTTTTTCTAAAAGCGGATTTTGTTTAAGCTAGTAGACTGAGCACATCTCCAATCCCAGCCCTTCCCTTCTCCCTCTCCTAGTTCCCTGGTCCTATTAAATGCTCAGGGTTCCTCAGAAACAAGACAGTTTCCTTTGATTTCATCAAAATCACCTGATCTTCACTGATGTTAGTGTGGGGAGAAATGCCACTGGAAGAAGCCAGTATATTCTTTTGTGACATTTTCTTGTTGTAGTTATAACCTTTTTCTTGTTGTGACTAAAGACTTGATTAATATTTTCAATTAGATTTATTATCTTAATTGGATATCTAGACATCTAACATGTCTACCAAATCTCAATAAATATCAGGCCTTCCTTCTATAACATGGAAATAATTTTATCTGAAAATCATTAGAATGAGAAGGGTTGAGTTGAACTGGCCCTCTCCAGGCTTTCATTTCATCTCTGTTTTGCAGCTTGATATCTATATCATTGTGGGCTCTAGATAATTTCACATTTCTCTGTCTTGATATCCTTCTCTTTCCAACATCCAGTCACTTCTAGATTGTAGCTATACCTGATTTGATTTTCTTTCCCAGTATGTAGCACATATTTTTGCTTAGGACAGTCTCAAATATTTGTCAATCATATGTAAAGAAATGTACTTGTCTAAGATAATATTGATAATAAGTGGCAGTTAGCTATTTCAAATGCTGGTTTTCTTTCTTTTTCTTTTCCTTTTTGAGACTAGGTCTCGCTATTTTTGCCTGTGGAACTGTAGGCTCACGTTGCCTGGGGTACCACAGACTCAAAGAATCCCCAGCCTCAGCCTCCCAGGTAGCTGGGATTACAGGCATGCGCCACCACACTCAGCTATTATTTTGAGACTAGATCTCGCTATGTTGTCCCAGGCGGGTCTCGAACCTGAGGACGCAAGCAATTGCTAATCTCGACCTCCCTTCCTAAACTGGGATTAAAGGAGTGCACCACCACACCCAGCTAATGCTGATTTTCTTCTATCAGGTTCAGAATTTTTGCTGCTCTTATGCCAATGTAAATTTTGGATTTGTAGCTGCTGTAGGGTCAGAAAAGCAGATAGAGATGTGTAATTCTGATGATTATGTTGTAGTCACATACATTCCCGCTAAAGCAGTCTTCCCGATGAAAAAATTCTATACGAGTCTGATGGATTCATCTTATAACTCTCCCTCCTTTTCTCTCCTCAGGGTCCTTAATTTCATCACACTTGAAACATCTCTTCCACCATGGAACGTGACGCAATTATAGTTTCAGAAGACTAAGATGTGCATTTTTAGCAATAGTCAGCTTACCATAATATCTGAATTAGAAGTTTTCAAAATAAATTTGTTAGTGGTTAAATTAATAGACTCAATATATGGTACCCAAACCCAACAATGTTCACATCACCTGGGAATCTACTAAATCAGGAGGTTTGGAGTTGAGGCAAGGAAACACTATTTAAGCCTGTCAGGTATTTATAATGTATGACAAAGTTTGAGAACATTTTCAGCTATTAGAGTTCAGGAGCTTCCAAAAGGTAGCTCTGAGTTTTAGCTGATCCATTTACTCTTCAGTAGTAAGTACCATAACTGGGTGACAATCCCAGAAATCAAAGATGCTCTACCTCCTAGTGCTTATTAGACTGAATGTGAGTGTCCCTTTTATTAAATATTCAAAAATAGTTGAAAGCAAATGAAAAAGGTATCATTTCCAGTGCAGCTTAGACAATAATTGAAGGAAGAAATTCAAGGACAAAGGAGAGGAAGATAATATATTCCATAAAATTGTCATTTAAATCTGTTTCAGCAGAAAATGATTTCCTGAAATTAATGACACCTAACATAATGGATTATAATAGCTTAAATAAGCCACTTCTCTTTTTATCCATTTCTGTTTTCCATTTTGTGACTTTTAAGTTTTATTATTATTTACTCTAAAGCTGCCACTGAGTAGGTGGTATTTAGTGGCTAGATAGACGTATGTGACACAGTCACTGCTCTTGAAAAACTGAAAATATTGAATGGGAAATACTACTAACATAACATAGCAATTTGAAAGCAATATTCTGAAACACATAACTATGTAAATTTCAGATAAAATGTTCTCAGTAATGTAATTGAAGTGGTTGTCATAACCTGAGCAGATCTCAGAAATATTTCTAGGATTAAATAATACCTTTGTGAGTTTCTTTGGTAGAGATGGGCTTTATTTGATAGAATAAATGCTTTAAGTGGACCCTTCTGATGTATCAGATCTGTAATTCACTCAGCTGTTTTCTTTACTTTTTATTCACCTTTAATGATATTATAGATACAACTACCTTTTCATAGGAGAAAAACCTCTGACAAATGAGAGCTGGTACTACCAGTTTGATTTCAGTGTTTTTAGCATGGAGTCTAACCTTAACTATTAGGTCAGTATATTATGTTGAACATAATATCATAGAACACTAATATCAAGCAGTGCAATTCTCTGTATTTGCTAGATTAAGGTAATGAAAATGATCAATGCAATTCTGTGTATTTGTTAGATCAAGGTGATATGTTAAGTCATAAGTGTATTTAAACAGAGAAGAGTAACAATTAAGTCTAAATCATAAAATCAACTAATTCTTCTGTACTGTATAGAAAATATGAGTGGTAGCGGTTACTAATAAAATCTAGGTTGCTTTCATTTAGGAAAAGACAAGTAATTTTGCTCTAAATAGAGTTGAAAATTCTCTAATTATATATTTCTTAATGTATCATATCTTTGTGTGAAAAAAATCTAAAATATCCTACTGAATTGATAATATTTATCTGGAGCTGAAATAGACAGTTATAAAATTCCAGAGTCCTCAAAGTGACTCATGCCATAATCATTTTTCTGTGCATCATCAGAACACTGTGACACAGCTCTTGAGTCCATAGCAGGATTGCTAAGTGAAAGTCCAAAACCCCCTTTTCAGCTCAGTTAGTGAAGATAATTGCGAGACTCAACACAAGTTCTAATACATAGCATAGTTTGTTCCATTGCCACAGGATATATAAACCTAAAGATGTAGGTTAAAAAAAATATACATATCTCTAACAATCATATTTAAATTATGATAGAAATATATGCTACTGGATTTACTGTTTCCCTATTTATATGTTATTCTCATTTACTGTTTCCCTATTTATATGTTATTCTCTCTATCAGCTACTATGTATGCATGTATATACACATATTTAATGTCCATCTACAATTCTATTTATTGGATCATTTGATACGGTAAGGAAATTTACCAACTTAGTTACCAAGACAACTTAGTCATCTGCTTTAGCAAAAACACAGATGGCATTTAAAACTCATAAGATTTCAAATTTGGATCATTTATTTTGCATGATAATTTAAATTTTTTTCTTAGCTAATTGAAATCAGAGGTAACAAATGTTTATATCTTTTTCAAGTATTTTGCATTTTCTATGAGTGTTTTAGCCACTAAATTAAAACAAATGATCAATCTATATATATAGGTGTGTGTGTGTATGTGTGTGTGTTTGCATATGTCTACATATGGCATCTAAATAACAGTTCCTATGTTTATTTCCATGATTATAATTTGTGTTTATATTGTTCAATTTCATTTTGGTTAAATATATGAAATTTTTAGACAAATATTAGGGTCATCTTATAAGCAATGTTTAATGATTATTGATGGTCAGATACTTCTCTGTAATAGAGCAGCATATTTCCCTTGGGGAGAATGTACTCAATGCTGTGTTAATATGTATTTCAGAGATAGACTACCTGTTTTATTACCTTTCTTGCTTGGTTTTGCTTACACTCTCAAGTAATAAAAATAAAGTATTTGTTGCTAATATATTGGTGACCAGAATCATATTAAAAATTGAGAAAACTGCCAAGGGAGAATTAAGCCGAAGTGCAGAAACAAGCAAAGACAAGCAGGGCCGGTAAGTCCTAGATTGTGGTGTAAAGTGCAGTTATCTAAGGTTTGGTTATGTACCTGTTCTCCTTCCTACTCTTACAGAGAAGAGTATACTCTCTTCTGACTTAAAACTATGTTGTGACTGGTTGCCATCACAAATAATTTTTGTATAAAATTCATTTGCATATAAGAGGTACCTAAAATTTTATGTTGGTTTAAATTTAAAAAAAAAAGATAAGAAACTACTTTATGAAAAAAGGCATATTTGCATACAATTTTTGAACGTAACGTCACTTGTGTGTTTGTATATACATGAATAAATATTTATTTTCCATAGTTTTTGATAGGAACATAAAATATGAGAAAGAAGAAATTTAGTTCTAAAAGCTAGACCTGTCATAAAAGCTATTAGATATTTGTAGGAGTGGCTCAGACTAAGTCAAAATATAGGAAGTCTGTTCATTACTGCATAGTTATGAGGAAACAAGCAGTGATTCAAATCTTCTGACTCAAATCTCTGGCATATAACTAATTAAAGTATCTTAACAACTGAAATACACGGGTGGACTGCTTCAATCTTAATTTATATGACCTGGAAATCTCTGGATCTGGTAAACAGGTAAATATAATTTGCTTGAGTCACCATAATCTAAAGTTATAGTCCCATAAATAATTTCAAAGTTGAATTAGTCCAATGTGAATTATGGGAATGATGAAACAACTTGAGTTAAGCCAGAAGCTTTATACTGTGTAGCTCCCATGTCTTCTATAAGAAGTAGATATGGTACATATGCCCTTTTACCAGGATGATTGTGTATCAAAGAAAAGAAAATAATTAGACATTTTGTCATTGCTGACTATATTATTTTGAACTTAGAATTACTGGTAACTCAAAATGCTGTGGTCCCCCATCATAGCAGGGTTCTGGATGTTATATTTTGAATGAAATTTTGGCTAGAGTCCTTTTCACAGTGGACCCTCTGCACTATGACTCTTCTCTATGAGTAATTCCTATTTAGAATACCTTGTACAAATAGATAGACATACTCAATAGCTTAGAGAATGCCCACATGTATTCCTTGACCTAACAAAGAGAAATAGATGTTAGAGTAAACCAAATGGAACCACAAGGACTTTCTGTCATTAAAGTTAATATTTAAACAATATATGACATTACTTGATATATATATATTTATATGACATTATTTGATATATATGACCTTACTTGAGGGATTGCAGAGATTAGTGCCACCTTTTCCAATTAAAGAATACAGTGATGATGATTACTACCACACATACATACAATTTTCCTATTTTGTTTGTCTGTACAGAAGATAGATATATTTTAGATACTTATATTTGATTATTGGGAACTTAATTGGTTTTTTATTCTAATTACAGTTGCTGTTTCAGATGTGATTTCATTGGAGGGACAAATCAACACATCTACTGGGAACTGGTAAGAGACAATCTAGAATTTTTTTTCTTTCTTTATTCATGTTTGTTAAAGATTATCAGAAGACTTTAAATTCCCAGTTAAAAGGGTTAATGGTACAATTTCTCTGTCCTTTCTCAATCTTCATCCTCAATTGTCTGTCTGTTTTGTAAGATATTATGTTCCAGAATTCATTGATGATGGTTTGTCTTTTGACCTAGTAGTAGATAATAGCAAATATTCTAGAATGCTTTGTAATATTCATATATGCCACAAAGTTTGAAACAAATTCCACAAAAGTTTATGGGCGTATTACTTAGGTGAAATCTCTTCGAGATCAGTTCTTTTAAACATTAAAATATCTTTTTTCAGTGTGGAAGATTAGTCATATTTTTACATCTGACACATCTTATGCCTAGAAAAACATGCTTAGTGTTTACTGCTTTTTTAGAAATTGGAAGCAACATATATACCATTACTCTTTGATAGCAGCTCGAAATAAAACTCAGAATTGTTTTAAATACTAACTCTAGGGCATTTTTTCCATTAAAGAAGCATTAGCTATTTTTACAAATTATTTGGAATAGAATAAAGCTTGTTTCTTTTCATAATTTCTTAAAACTCTAATTTGCAACTTTCCATAATTTCCACAGATTTTGAAAATCTGTGTTTACTTCACTACACAACTGCCCTTAAATTCATTTTTTACATTATCTACAGCAGTGGTAATATAACACTTAATCAAATATATATATATTTTTATTTATTATAACTGAAATAGTTCCTATTATTTGTGTTCTTTTACCTATGCTCACTTTTTGTCACATATATTATAGTAATCTTGACTATCTTTTTGTATTTGGAGGCATGTATTAAGCCATATGTAAAATTAAAAAAAAAACTCAGAATAATCCATGTTGTGCATAAACTTGGATAATTAAATTAAATGTTCTTCAACATTAAACTCTTCTCAAAGAAATGGTTAAGGTAGTGTCTCTATAGCTAAAAGAGAGACTCCCATTAAACTCCAACTGTAATGATGTAATCATCATTTAAAATGATCTGCATAATATCCACAAAATAAAATCTAGTTAGAACAAAGGAGATGAAGACTGGCAGTCTATGTATCAATTCATGAAAGTAACTGCACCTTTGATAAGTAAGTGGAAGTTATTGCATAACTACTGGACTTGAAATTTTGTGCCACATGAAGGAATTAAAAACAGGGATCATGAGGATTTGAAGAGACTGTAGAGGAAAATATTGGGATGACCCACCTTTCTTTCTTTCATTCAACTTCTTAGTTAGGAAAGATAAATCCTGAAGGCAGGCCTACTTGGCAGTGTAAACAGAGGTGAGCATTGCAGAAAAATAAATGCTGGCCTAGAAACAAAAGAAAAAAACACTTATGACTGAGGGATTTATTTTAACCTGACTCCTTGTCAAATGACTTAGTGAGAATTAGGGGGAAAAAAAAACTGACATTTATGTATTAGACTTGGCAAAAGTTGTAGAAATAAATTCACATACACAAAAATATTACCATTTTATAACCAGTCATTTCCCATTTCCTTCTGTAAACCCCTCAGGGAGCTAAATTCTAAACCTAAAATCAATACCATCAAAGTGCTACCCATTGAGAGATTATAAGGGAAGTAGTCAATTAGAGACAGGAATAAATAAAGGAGCAAATCGAATCTACCCCCATGAAAAAAGGTCATAATAGACTCACAATTAATATAGTTCAAAAGAAATTTAATAAGGTTTACGTATGGTATGTTAGCAATGAAAAGTGTCTCTTCTACAGCTTGTTTATATTAATATAGAAAAATTAAGTTTTCAAATAAAATACCTATGTTTAAGCATAAAGAAAATATTTGGGGATCATGTCCTTAGAGCATAATTTAGGTGCCTGGTAACAATACATGCCTATTACACTCATATTAGGAATCTAATTCAAATAATGGAGTTTAAAAAAACTATATATCTTGTGAAATCTTTTTTATTCTATGAGTTAAAATATTTTTTTAAAGAATGCCCATTATTTCTTTATTCATTTAACAACTACTTGTTGAACACCTCTAATTAATGGGTCCTTTGAATTTCATGTGGCTTTCAAGAACCTTCTCAGGAGTTTATCATTTGAGTTAAAATAATTTTAGATATTATCATAATTTTAAAATACTCCATGTAATTAAAAAATACAAGATGACACAAATTGAGTTTTATATTCACTTACATTTATAAACTCACATTAATTTCTTTCAACTGAACATAAAAGTCCTTATGAATGTGTTAACCTGTGTATGGTAATTAAACTGATTCATTGTGATGATCCTATAATTTCACTTTCATAGATGGCCTACAATAATTTAGATAAGAGATTATCTTGCTAAAAAGCAAGCATTATCCTATAAGTCATATGATTACTATTATTCCACTTGCTCTCTTCCTTACCATTTTCCTTGCTTCTTATTCACTTTCTTTCACCTACTTTTTCTCTTTATAACTTTATTCTCTTTTTGGCCTTTGGTGAATGAAAAATGTTCTCATTTTCTTCATTTTTCCAAAGGAAATTTAATATTGGAAATTTGAGTATAAAATAACATTGATTCTACATTACCAAACAAACACAAAAAAATAAAAGAAAAAAACTAAGCAGATTTATTTAAACTGCTCTTCACAAAACTGAAGATTTGGCAGAAGGTAATAATTAGTTATGTTATTGCTTCATTACAAATCAGGATTTAGTTCCTTAACTCCCCCAAATTTAGGCCAACCTTTGTAAGGGCTGTTTCATAACTAATTTCATCTTAAAAATCCATGCAGACAGTTTTTAGGAAAAAAAATATACCTCCCTTAATAAGAATGTTTATTTGTATCCTTGTGCTGTAATAGAGTTGTCAACAGGGATAATGACACAGACTTTACAGTTTCTGTCATAGTGAGTCACCTACAGTCTCCTTTGTGAAAAATAGATTTTCTAGAAGAATTTTGTGCAGTTCTTAAGTACATGATGATACTTTAGTTACAGAAGAAGTGGGCAATCATGTGTAGTACTTAAAAGGTAAAGTAACACATTTAGAAGAGTGTCATATTTAAAATAATGATGTGAAATCTAAAACAGAAACAGCTTACATGTAGACAGTGTGGCTGGTGTCAAGGTAGATGTTGTGGTTTGGGGGGGAGTTGAGGGGTGGTTTGAACTGACGAGAGGTGGTAAAAAAAAGATATAAATGTTGTTATAAGATTAATAACCCAGGTTGTAACATACAGCAAAATGACTAAGAACAATAATATCATGTATATTTGAACAATACTAAGAGAATAATTCTCTCGGCATAATTCTCATCAAGAGGAAAAAAATAACCCATGATGTGATGGATGGTAACATAGTGTGATCATTATTTCACAATATGGATATATCAAATCATGTTGTATACCTTAACTAGTACATTGTTAATATTGATTATATTTCAATAAAAATAAACACTATACATTTTAATGGAAAATGAAAAAAAACCTCTATAACAGTATTTAGGTAATTGTAGTAAATATAAGAATGAAATAAGCAGTCAATAATTTCCAAGACCTTGTGCAAAATCAAAACTCAAAGTAAATTTACAAAATAATTTTTTGGGCAGACCACACCATCTCCAGATACTGCATGTGGACCCCTTCTGGGGTGGGGTCTCGGTGTCCTGATGCTCCCAAGCAGTACCCAACACTGGGAGGTTTCGAAGGTGAGCTCCCCACACAGATTCCATGTCCTTCCAGGGCCTGGGCTTGCTGGGGATGGGTGGGAGGTGGTGACAACTCCCTCTCTGATCTTACTTGCACTCCAGCCAGTCCTTACCTGGAACAAGAAAGATACCAGTGAACCAACTTTAGACACAGAGAAGGCTGGGGAATGAAAAAAGACCTGACACATCCATCTCCTGAAAAGGACCCATGAAGAATATGGAGGAAGCCACTGAATAAAGGGCTGTGTGACCAGCTGTACTGAGGGCTTTTCTTTGTTACACCTGCCCCATCACTGGGAGCTGGGAGCTAAAATCATGGCTCAAGAGGCCAGCAGCAAGAACAGGGGGAGGAAAACCACAGAAAGGAGTCAGTGACCTCATGGCTGAGCTACAAACTGAAAACCCATAGTTGAGAAAAGCAGGACTAACCATCTGCTGATGTCTTTCTCCAAAGAGGAACTTCCCTACTGACAAAGAATGAGGAAAGTCAGAAATACATGGCAAAGAGCGGCAAAATGGAACTGACCAAAATGGAGGTAGTGCTAATAGGCTCCTAAGGAGCTGGACTGAATGCCTGTCACAAATTAAGAATGGAAATCTAAGCATCCCAGTCTTCCGGGTCCAAGGAATGCAGATCCTTGCTCTCCTGGCAAGAGGCCAATGGGCTAAATATGGTCCAAGAAACAGCAACAAGAAAGGGGTTGGAGTGACCAGAGAGGGAACAGGGGTTCATACACAAGGGGAACAACAACTTGGCAAACAAACAAACAAACAAATAAATAATTTTCAAACTTAACTCAATGTCATCAATTTTCCCCACATATCTAAAATATTTATTTTTTATATGCTATAAGGAATTTCTAAATAATTTTTCCTCCAAATTAGTTTCAAATTTATAACTCTGAAATTAAAAATGAGGTAGTACCTCAATGAATTAAAAAGTTAAACATTTGCAAACAAAATATATATGAAATATGAAACTTATAAAATTATAAAATGAATTATTCTATTATAATTATAAAATGAATTATTCTATTATAAAATGAATTATTCTATTATAAATGACAGGGGGGATTGTGACAAAAGTAACTACAAAATATTTTCTTCAGAAAGTTGACTTTTTTTTAATTCCTGGGCACAACAATATTTAAGTATAAAATACATATGCTTCACAAGATATTATTTGATAGAATTTTATGGTTTTATTTCTACTAGTCCTGATAGATCATTATGACTAACACTTAAGTCCTAATTAGTTTTATATCTTAATTTCAAAAGAATAAAAATATTACACTCTTGTGAAATTTTCCTTATGCTGTAATTCTATAAGCCATTTAAAAAAAAAAACACTATGATTTAACAATTTCTCCAAATCATATAAAATTGCATATGCAGTAAACATTCTATGAAAAATAATGTTACATTTGTGACTGGTGTGCAGTATCCATATAATATTTCAGTATCAGTAGTCAATATTTATTATGAACTATTGATAGTCAATGGTTCTTTTAATTATCAAGTGTTAAATATTTTAAAGTCATAGTATGTGAGTGTTAATGTTTTCTAATTACTATTACTGCTTAAATTTTCTGGATTAAAGTTTCATATGCATTAGCAGCATTTTTATATTTTATTTAGACTGTGTTGCAGTCTGAGCTTCACAGTCATCATCCTATCACTTAACTAAAGGGACTCAAACGATCAAAAGAAACCCTATTTCTAATGCTACTTGGCTTGACTTTTTTCTCTTTGAGATGATGGCTATGTGCACAGGATCACTGGAATTACTTCTGCAATTCCATGGTAACAAATTATATTCACCTTACACAGGGTTCTCACTCAAAGTTCCCTGAAGTAAGGTTGATCTATAGGTCACTGAAAAGAACCAAGTAAAGTGATTTATTTTGGGGAGTGAATTAAAATTTAACAACATGAATTTTATCTAGATCCCATGTGAAAAAGCATAAATGATTTAATAATAAACAACATAAGTATATGTCTGAATATACATTTCATTGCATATGAAGAACTCTGTTCCATATATCCATGTGTATTCAGTACATCCGAATGATGCAGGAAAATATTTTTTATATTGTAAAATCCAGCTGTTGTAATTCTAGGTATATAATGTGGAGAGAAATCTTGTAGTTGTGCATGCAGAGACATTTACAGTAATTTTCATTGCATTTTTCTGTATTAAAAAATTCAAAGACATTAGATCAGCAGAAGTCCATTGTGGTATGTCCATAAAATGGCATGACATAAAGCAATAATAGTTATGGAAACAATATACCACGTATGTCATTATAGATGTATTTAATTTTTACTAAAGAAAAAAGAAAAGCTATGAAAGAAAGCCTACAGATTAACAATTTCCTGAAAGGCATGTTTTAAGAATTTCATGAACCTCGACCCAGGAAAAAGAACCAATGCTATTGAAAATTAAATAGTTGTGCAGTCTCTGGAAATAGCCTAGTGGGTACACAAATGTAGAAACACGCCAGACATCTCTGGCATCTCAGAAAGAACAGCAAAGATGTGTCATTTGTCTTAACAATTTGCACTCTACATGCCTCCTCCTGAGCATGATAGAATTTCCACTCTGGATTGGTGTGGTAGGAATATAGATTTTTCTTTTTCCCAGTTTTCAGTTAATAGTTAATAACTATGCATTTTATGCAGTTAATAGCTATTCATTTTCCTCAGGGGAGACAGGTTGTCAACGTTTTATTATTTTTTTTAATCTTCCCCATCCTTCCCCGGAGAGTTCAAAGTTTTCCATTATTCATTATTCCTCTAGTTTGGAAGTTTTCCTTTAGGCATTAGAGGTGGCGTGGTTAACAGGAAGAGAGGGAGGAAAGGAAAAAGGGGTGGGTAAATTAAGTAAAAATGTACAATTGTGTGGTGAATTTAATGCAGTATATACACGTTGATTTTTGATGATGTACACCTGAAACATGCGTGTTAATAGGGCAATTTCAAATCAATAAAAAAAATTCAGAAAAGGATCAGAGGGGGAAAAAACAGCTAAAGATATTTCTGTAGTAGTCAGAACAGATATCAAATACTTATCCTAAATCTACTGTAAAGAAGCTTTAATTTATAGTTTATGTTCAAAGACATTGTCAAAAACAATAAAGCCATGACTCAGCAATTAGTAGAATCTAATAGTTGGTGTGTTACTGAGAAAAGCATAAAGCTTAACAGAAATCTGGGCAAAAGACAACCAAGTTAGTCCTCCTAAAACTATGCTCCTCTTTGGTTGACTGTCACGAGTACAAGGTGGTGATATCTGGAGCATGAGATGAGAAAGAAATAATTAAATATAATGAAAACATAACTGAAAGCATCCAAATTTGAGAGGAAAGCTTCATCTCTACCTACATCCAAGAAGCTCAACCAACTCTATGTAACATAAAAGGAAATGAATTCACATTCAGATATATCCTTGTAAAAGTAATGAAAAAATTTCAAGAGCTTATGAAAGTAGCAATTCCTTGTGGAAGCCTGTAAATGTAACTGTCAGAAACATCAGAGTTCAGAAAGCATTGTGTTGAAGTGCTGAAAACAAAACCCAAGAAGTCAATTAGGACTTAAACCCAGTGAAATTACCTTCCAAAATAAAAACTTTCGTAGCTAATTTTTATTGAAAAATTATGAAATTTACAAAAAGATTTCAAAGCTAGTAGATCATACTTCTCAGACATTTTTAAGGAAGTACATCAGATGAAAAAAATTATCCAGATGGTAATTCAAACCATACAAAAAAAAAAAACAAAACAAAACAAAAAAAAACACTGGTAAAATTAATTTAAAAAGTAACAATAAAACTATGTTCTCTCTCTGCTTTCTTGCTTATTTACAAAGCAATCAGAGAGGAATCATAGAAGTAAAAGTAGAAGTAGAAGTAAATATAATAGTAGAAGTAAATCAGAAAGAAAAAGTTAAAAACTGGATGGTCTCTCATAGATAGGGCATAGGGAAGTCACACAAAAGGGCAAGAAATAGTCAAAGCTAACAAGTTGGTAACAAAAATAAAGCATACAGCTAGGGAAGGGGAGAGAAGGATAGGTAAATCAGGGAAGGGATGAGCACAAAATATTCTGAAGATGGTTCACGTGTGATACGGTGGTGGGAGAAACCTGGGGGAATGCAACAATGGAAACTTTTAAAAAGATATTAAAAGTAAAAAAGTCATAAAATAATGCAATAAATTGTATTCCATTAGAAATTGAATGTGTTTGGCAATAATGATAGAGAATGAGAGTCATAAAAATTATAGTAGAGCAACGGGTGACACCAGAAAGTAACCCTAGGCCACAGGAGAAAATAAAGAAAGTGAGTTAGTAAATAAAGCCAATATAACAAATTCTGTGAATAAATACTTCTACCTTTCTTTTTTCTCTCACTTTAGAAGACATAGTGATATGAAAACAATAATTGTAGAAGTATTATTAGCTTGATAAAATATTCAAATGAAATGGTACAATTATAACAGAGTGAAAAGAAATAGTAATGAATAGAACTAAATTTCATTAAAATTATCAGCACATGATATAGTAGATTTTATTAAGAATATGTGGCAAGCACTAGAAAATGGCTAGTAAATGAACATACAAATTATATATATTATATTACATATGAATGAATTTAAATACATTAGAAAATAGATTAACTATTATTATCATTAAACAGAAATGCTTTTATTAAAATGAATCAACCTAGATCAATGATATACTATCTACAGGAGACACAGTTTACTCAAAGGTAGAATAGAGAGAAGGTTAAAAGATGAAAGAATATATCAGGTGCTAAAGCTGGGATGATTGCCTTAATTTAATACAAAAGTTAACTTTAAAACAAAAAAAAGTGACTGGGAAAAAAGGGGTAATAATATAGAAATATATAATAATTTAAAAATATACATACTCACAATAATTGGAGCCCCAGCACAGAAAAAGTAAAAATTGACAGAATTGAAGGGAACTAGAGATAATTCAATAATCATTTGAAACTGTAATTCATTACTTGCACAAATGTACAGAATGAGTACAGAGGAGATTGATGGGAAAATACAAGTCCTGAAGAACACTATACACCAACTGAATTCAATAGACAACTACAAATTCTGTCAGTCAGCCCTCATTCCTAGCCTAGTTCAGAGCAAATTCTTAGTGACTCAGTTCTCTGTATATGCCATGAGGTCGATATAGAAATTGTCCTGCTATTGTTACTCTATGGGTACCTCATTATTGCCTGCAGGTTTCCTCTATCTGGTTTACACATCTGTAAGTAATCACTTGATGAAAAAAATCTTCTCATTAAAAACCCAGTTGAATGTATGATCTGTTATCTGTTTGATCCTTAATGCTATAAGGTTGATCATAACTTTGACTATAAACCTTATTAAATTTTATAGCTATTTCTATAAAATCAATGCTTAAGGATAAGAAATTACTCATTTTTTCATGTAACAAAATCACATATTATAATTCATATCCCCAAAGTGAAGTATTACTATTCTTTCCACTCTACATCAATAGCATAATTATTTAAATTGCTGCATTCCTTTAGTCCTAAAGTTTATAATTAATTTACAATCATTTATTTGGGATATATGATGCTTTTTTATATATTTAGGTAAATTTTCTACACCATTAAGTTTTAAGAACATATGAAATATCTCCGATTATACTTCTAATTTTCAATCCACTCTTGTCCAACAAAAAGGAAAAAAGAAAAATCTTTAAATCACATGCCTGCTTTTTTTCTCAAAACCTATTCTGAAGAGGACTTTTGCTACAGTACCTGAAGTATGACCAAAGTCTCGAAACTGCTACCATAACTTGTTCCTTTATAAAACTTCTGGATTATAATTGTTATAATCCAGAAGTTTAAATAGAATTTATAATCCAGAAGTTTAAATAGAATTAATAGTCAGAGGAGGAATGGGCAAAGAAGGAATGAGAAGCATAACTAAACAAGTTTTTCAATTTTGTATTATTATTTCAATAAAACATCTTAAATTGTATAGTTGTCAGTGCTAATAATTGTGCTAGTACTTCATCATGGTTATAGTCAAAGGAAATGATATTAAGCAGTATAGACCCCATACACAATGTACATATTCCAATTCCCAAATAATTTAAAATATTGGTTAATTAAATGGTATTCAGACTCACTTATAACTATTATGGATGAATTCCTTTTCCTGAAGTTCAGCATGTGTTCTCCTGGAAGTTAAATAGATGTAGGGTAAAGAATATGTTTCTAGATCACATCTGTTTTTGATTAACAATCCAATTAACTAGCAATGTTAAGAAAGAGTTAACTAAAAATAAATTTTAAGCAATGACATAAAATTATTAGATAATTGTTTTAAACAACACATTCTGATATGCTAACATTATTTAGTTATAGTCATGGGGATATTGTGGATCTAAATGGAGAATGGAACTACCATATTAAAGACATAATTTTTGGCAATTATTTCTAAATCTGTATCAGAATTAATGTGCGGAAGTTTAGATCAGAAGTCCTAAATATATATATTTTTTTCTGTGCAGTGGAGTAGATAATTGAGGGAAATAGCTTATTAGTGTAGTCTCAAAGAACTTGTTTTTGCTTTCCTGCAAGGAATGTCACATTAATATGAGAAAATTTAAATTTACTTAATTATCTCAATTATGTATGTTCTAGAAGAGACTTTATTTGTAAGTCATTTGATAGTTATTAAGACTTTTAAGAGTCTGGAGCATATCTGTTTGTATGATAAGTAATTCTAAAATGTAAAAACTTTACTGGAATCTAAAAAATTGAGACTATGTATTTTAACTTGAAATAATAGTTAATACTATAATATGCTCTTTTGTTTCAATGAATTCTGTTTGATTTTGTCTTTTGGATTGCTCTTATACTACTGCTGAAAACAGTATCTCCATGAGCATAGCTTAAAATATATTTCATTAAAAAATGCAGTAATTTTTCCAACATTTTCACTTAATTGATGCATGCTATATTACACTAGAAAAATATGAGAGTTTATCAATTCTTTATAAATACATTAATCACATTATGTATGATTTTAAATGTTAGCAAAACTGCCTTGAATTGGGTGATACAGTGATTTTAAATTTTAATGTATTTGAAACTATATCATTTATTGATTTTTTTTAAGTTTTATTAATAATGTCCATCATAGAAAAGGTACTAAACAATAGTTATGAATGAATGAACACATAAGGTCTCATACACTTGCTATACTTTTTACTAAAAGCACATACAATATACTTCTGATTTATGGTGAAGTGAAAGTGAAAAATACCATAATAACCTATGCCATTTTATTTTTATCCATTTCTCAGAGAACAATGGATATAACACAAATATATAGGATCAAACATTTATTTGTCTTTAAATTTCTAATAAATATACAATATGTAAATTGCAAGTTGGGGCTTTGCAAGTATTATCGTTGAAAAATTATCTAAGCAGAAATTACTAATGCCTTCATTATCTTTTGAGAATATATTCCACAGAGAAAAGATATTCAGGTCCTGGTCATCAATATTATGTATAATGCTTAATGCAATGTTGTCTTGATTAAGGAATGTATGATTAGAAATTAGATGCTTCAATTAGATTATTAAAATACATTTGTAGAGATTTGAATCTATAATCCCAAAGTAGATGCACTATTGTAAACTTTACCTCAATAAGTATAATTAATAATAAAGAAAAGCCTCTAAAATGTAAACCTATCTCATTTCATAGACTTGGTCACAGAGTCTTTGTCTTGTGTTACTTATATTTCTAGAAAATGTAATTTTCTTAGGGTATAATAGTGTGAATAAGCTAAACTGAGTCTATAGTTTATATCTTTTTGTGATAGCCAGAATTGAGTTAATTATGATTTGGAAACTTAATCAACATGGAATGGAAAGACACTTGACCAAAGAAATCAGCCACAAAACATGGCTTCTTTAGCCTTAAACCAAGTTAATTGCACAAATCCTAGTCTCAATCTTACTGTGATTTACCACTCATATATTATGGTTCAAATTCAAGGACTAGAAACATGAACTGGTTAGTAAAGGAAACATCCATGAAAAATTCAAGAGGAAAATACAGTGTTGATCATAAACCCTTTCAGCTTGTTGCAGCAGAACACTCTCACTTCCACTGCAGAGATCCACTATAGGTATTCAGCTCAAGAATATTGTAGAGTTTAGTTCTAAACTACAGTAATAAAGTTAATATCACAATAAAGTGAGTCACAAAGATGTTTTGCTTCCACGTGCACATGAAAGTTATGTTTATATTATATAGTAGTCTATTAAGTGTGGAATAATATGTCTAAAGAAATGTTGATGCCTTGGTCAAATGTGATCCAGGTGGGGAAATAACTATGTGCTGCTGGAAAAAATGGTGTGAAAAGCTTGTTTGATGCAGTGTTGGCACAAACCTTCAATTTATGAAATAGGCAATATCTCTGAAGTGTAATAAAAATAAATCAGAAAAAAAGGGACAATTGTATGGTGAAGGATAGATTTTGGACTTTTAACAGTTCACCTAATGTTGTATATAGTATTTACTGATTCTCAAAATTGAAAATTCCAAACTGTAGTGTTACCATAGAATAAAACTTTAATAAAAAATAAAATAAAAATGGAAACACAATAGCTGGGATAAATCAATGCATACAAAAAAATAGCAAAAATATAAATCACTGTTTAAGACAGTAAATTTAATTGAATTAAAAGTTTTAATGAAACGCAAAATGTTTTTCCTCTTCATAGACAAATTCTTATATCTGTCCTTTGTAAAAGAGAATCTTTAATTATAAATATATACAAGTGCTGAGTACAAACTTAAAAATGGCAAAATAATAAATTGAAATCTATTCAGTTTTACTAATATTATTCAAAGTAGTCTGTACAAGAAAAAAATGAAATGTCACTGAAAAAAATAAAAGATTCAGTTAACCCATAGTACATAGAAAGTATATAACTATGTATTTCATAAAATTATTTCAAAAATATATGAAATTATCACCTGTATTTCAAAAGTTATACCACTTTAAGAAAAACTCTATATTAGTATCTGTATTTGCTAACCAAAAGAAATTCAGAAGGATCTTTGTTTTTACATGGGAAAAAAATAACAATAATCTTCCACTTCTTTGCTTTATATAATTTCAGTTTAAGATTTTCTTCACAATTATTCTATATCTAGCTTGTGGAAAAAACCTACATCTAGCTAGCGGGAAAAACAATTATTCTACATCTAGCTAGTGGGAAATATAAATGTTTGTAAGACCATAAAAGTAATATTGGATATTTAAACTGATTTAAACAATCAACAAAATATATATAGTGAGCATATGAAAGACATTGTAATCAATAACAGAGATTCAACAATTCTTTTCAATCTCACTTGGACATTTTGAAATTGATTCATCCTATGAAGTGCTATACAGCAAACCTCAACCAATTTCACAAGCTAAGTATCTTGTAACATAGACAGTATTGTTTTGTCATGGTTATGCTAAGTTAGAAACTCTAGCAATAAACTAGATAAATAGGAAAATTATGAGTGTAGAAAATTGGGTTGATTTTGAAAATCATTAATTAAAACTTGTAAAGTGTAAATAAAGTATAGAAAAGTTGGGAACATAAAGCTTTAAATTTTATATTAGATATTAGTAAAAAATCATATTAGAATTATTGGGAATTCATGTTAGAAAAAAAAAGAGACCAAAGAAATCGTTAAGCATTCACTTTTAGAAGATCAAAACCAAAAACTAAATAATAACCCCCCAGAAAGTACAGTAGGCAATATTTATAAGTACGCCTGTCTCCATGTGTATCTCTGCTTTTTCTCTTTTTACTTTTTTGACCTTGGGCTAGGGACTGAAGTTCTCCAATTTCTTCATCTATAATGTATGGGTAATAGTAATAGCACCTGCCTGGCTGAGCTGTGGTGAGGATTACATGTGTAAATAGATCAAAGAAAGAGTGTCAGGATTTTTCCCTGTACTTTGTGGTTAGCCTTTATTATTAAAAGAGAAGAAATAAATTAGGAAGAGATAAAACAAATCCTGTCAAATGGCTTCTTTAAAAACAAGACAAATCTAATACCTACTTGGAAAACAGAAAAAGGACCAGATCACAATGGTCATAAAAAAACAAATGGAACAGAAGGAAATGACCATACATAGACCCTTAACAACTTTACTACAGAAGGGTTTCCTAGGAAACGGGGCACTCTTACAGGAACTGGTTGGAGGCAAATTGATTTTAAAACTGCCCTTATTTTACAGTATGGGTTAAACTAAGGGATGTTTGTATGCAAGTGGCAAAGATCCAGTTGACCAAGAATGTGTTGAGTCCCCTAAGAAGTTAAGTGAAGCAACAATTCAGAGGAGAGTGGAGAGAGGGCAGGAGGGATAAATTATTACTGTTCAGTAAACATAAGCCTAAATTAACAGTGTTCTTGAAAGTCTTTTTTAAAGAAAACTCTGCTTTTGCCAGAGAGGGGGTTAATTCAGGAGCACTGATTATTAGGAGACAGACCTCTGCCAGGCACCCTGCTGAGAGGAATGTATGATTTATAAGGTAGGTTTGACTGTATTTGTGTAATTATTTTAGTTTTGAGAGATAGCAAAAGAAAACCTCAGCTAGGAATTAGAGGTAGAAACACAAATATCAATGAAACCATAAACATTGAATCCTGTCCCTGTCCCTGTCCCTACCTCTCCCCCTGATGCCATCCCCCTATCTGGCCCAAGATTACCTATTTGACCTTCCGCCAAGTAACTGTCTGGCTCACTCACCCACTTCATGCTATTCTCTTCTCAGATGTCACTGCTTCAGTGAAATCATTCCTAACAACTGTCAAAAGAGCGCACTCTTCATCTTCTAGCCTGTGACTCTTATTTCCCTCCCCCCCCGCTAATCACTTCCTAACATTACATAATTTTCTGAATTTTGTTTATTGATTGTATCTATTTCTCAATGGAATGACCCTTAATTGCTTGAGAACAAACAATTTTGTTTACTGTTGTATTCCAATATTCTAAAGGAGTATATGACATTCATATGATTGTCAATGAATTCTAGGGAAAGGAAGGAAAGAATAAATGAATCCAGTTGTTTTTACAGTCTAGACATCAGTTTTCCTCCTTCCCTTTAATTCACCACCCACACTAAACACTAGGACTGTCAATTTCTATCTCTAAAACATTATTTTGATTCTTTGTTAGTTTCTATATCTCTATTGTTATTACCCTATATAAATCTATATCCACCTATTTTCCAGAATTTAGTAACATTTTATTTCAACACTATTCCTCTTACTGCATGTAATATATTCAAATATATTTACTTATTAAAATTTATATCATCTTTTAAAATCAGATTTTTATTTTACTTCATGTGCCTACCAACCTATCCTGTCTTTTATTTTTCATTCTAGCTTTATTGGTCTTCTGACACTCAAGTTTTTTTCTTATTTCAGAACCCTTGATTTTATTGTTATATGCCTAGAACTATCTTTGCTCTTTATAATCTTTCATATCTCCATTGTCATTGGAACTCCAACGTGCTTCCACCAGTGGTTTAGAACTTAATGACCATCCTCTAAATTTTATTTCAACAGTATTTCTCAAATGTATTTACTTAATATAATTTAAATCATCTTTTTTTAAACCAATAAGACTCTTTTATAATCATATCCCAGCTTAAAATTCATTTATTCAAAAATATTTCTTCCTCACTATTAAATCTTCTGATGTCTGATTTTTCTCTCACTGTATCATTTTGCCTCCTATTGTAGCACTTGTATGGAATCATGAATACCTTGGCCTTTATTACTTACATGGGTCTTTGTTTTTCTCTATACAATGCAAGTTCCATTAGAGCAGGAACATAGTGGTCACACATCATTAAACCTACAATCCTAGAATAATGCTGACCATATAATCACCAGGAACTGAGCAGAGTTGGAGACTTTACACTGTATAAAACCTTACAAGTTGGTTTTTCTCCTATCGTTGATGCTGCCAAAAGACATGAGATACCAGGATCGCACTAAAGAAATATATCAATCAGCATATCAATCAGTATTTGCTTCAAGTTTGCACATACTCTCCCTGCCCGGCAAACACCATGGAGTGATCTGGCACTACCTAGGTAACTTAGATACATACAATTGGTCTGTGTCACAGTCAAAGGAGACATTGGAGAACTATAATATTTAAAAGTCTTCAAGAAAATTTGCACAACTTTTGTCCCAGAGGAAACCAATTATTTGAACCACAGACAAATTTACATTCTGTTTTCCCCCCTGAGATACTATCTTATATACTTATCTTTTTCACTTTGAAAACATCCTTGAAAAGATAGTGTGCAACAAGAGTTGACAATATCCCTTCAGAAGGCATGAAGAAATATAGGACTCATACGAAATTGTCTCCTGACAATAGTAAGAACTCATATTTCCCATTGGGTTAAAAGTCATCTGAAGTGTTTGTGTATTGGGGTAGTAGAAAACTGGATGAACATTAAGAGGATGAGTAGATTGAATTCAACCAAACTGGGAGGATTTTACAGAGTGTCTCTGGAAAAAGTAACTGCATATAAGAAGTCTCTAAGGTGATTTCCCATAGTACAGTGGTAAGCAGTTCAGGCAGGTTTGCCTAACAGAAACTACTGTGGGTGGTCTATTTCTCAGACTCATGTTCCCTGATACTATATTGATCATTAATGCACATTTTGTTCATGCTTTCTACCAATCTTATCATTTTATTATATCAGGAATAATATCCTAACTAGTCTGTCTTTTCATTTTTTGTTGATGACTTTAATATTGTTATCTTTATTTTTCTTCCTATTTCAACTGCACATTGTATTGTCTGTTCAGAAACTAGACACTATTGAGTTTGGCTTTCCCTGTACTTGAATTCTTGCATTCTACTTGTACCTGGGCAGTTACCAAGAAGCTTGTTCTTTGTGTTTTCCTTGAAATCCAGAAAAAATAGATTATATGTATTATGTAGGCCTATGAGAAAAAATACAGGAATGATATTTAATCTAAGCACAACCTCAAGATATCTGTATTCCCTTTGTATTATTGAAATATAGCTCTCCTTTCCAGTTAAGTAAGGGATTTTGTATTTGCAGCATTATACTTTGGGATATATGTTCCTTTTTCAGTTACCTAGCATCATTCTTTGTGTGTCACTTCTGTGACAGAAGTGTGGTCAGGCACGGGGATACAAATGTAAATAAATTGTTGTTCCTATTCAAAGACATCTTACAATTAATTAAAAATAATTGTAATGAGCTTATATATCTTTATATTATAAATGTGGCTTTATATATACATAACAAGACAAATGTCACAGTAACAATAAGTGAAAAACATGCATGGAAAAGAGGATAAACATCTTCAAATAAGTGACATTTTATTTGAATATTAGATGATAAAAATGAACCCTCCAGGCAGAGGGTGTTGCAAGTCAGCAAGCAGAGAAAAAAACATTAGAGACAAAGAACATTTGGATATTGAGGAGTCATCTGGCAACATGGATTGTGAGTTATACCATTAATTAGTTCTTTGACCTTACTATCTCAATTTCCTTGTTTGTAGTATGAGACTACTGATAGGTGATCTCTAAAATCCAATTGCAGCTATATTATTCTTTTCTAATTTAGATACTGTTTTCTCACCTTAAAAATCTATGCTTTCATTTATTTGTGTGTTATTATGGTACGGTAACAGTTAATAGGACTCTGCCTTACTAAGGATTTTTTTTTTCAAGTTGTATAGTTCACAATCAGTATGGTAAATCTCTGACTAGAAAACTGTACGATTTCACCATATTGAAACAAATGCATGCTATTTTAATTTCCATTATTCCTTTGAGATAATGCACATGGAATAAGTGCACCATTAAAAAGATTTAAGTTGTGGATGAACTGAGGCTGTCAGATACAAACAAGTCAACATTTGTTTAGAGCATTTTTTACTGTGAATGCTCAATAAGAAAAAAAATAAGTGCTTGCTCTCTATGTGTATGTGGAATAGTTCAGAGTAATTATCTAAATTGCTGATACCTCAAGAGCATGTGAATTAGAATAGTTAGACATAAAAATTTCTTTAGTCAGCTTATAGCATTTTGATATTTTTTTCAGCTAGAGCCTTTGCCATGTTATTATCAATATAATATAGCAACCATTAAGGATATTAGAATGCAAAATGCATCATTAATCTAATGTCTGACACACACTAGATGGGGCAGTATTAAAGACAAGATGATGTGATTTATACTTCATTTCTGTCCTATGTACTTATGTATTTCCCTTTTCCATAATTATTTTTTTAGTTGCACCTTTAAAAATGTATTATTTTTATTGAGGTAATTTTGGTTTAAGACACTGTGTGCAGTTTAGGTTTATACCTCTTCAGATGTATGTTGTCACACCCCATCTAGTACCAAAGCACCCATAAACCCCTACCATTACCCACTGGCACTGGCCCCCTTTCCTCATTGCTCCCCACTTCTTACTCTCCTCTTGTGGTAGAGTCAATTTGACAGCCAGATTTCTAAGATTTTGTTTTGTTTTAGCTATGTCTATTCCTTTGTTTTTTTCTTAATCATCCATCTGAATGAAAAAATTTTGTATTTGTCTTTCTCCTTCTGTTCATTTCGCTTAGCATGATCCCTCCTAGTTACATCATGTTGCTACAAATGGCAAACTTTCAGATTTTTTATAGCTGAGGTATTTCATTGTATGTATGTGAGAACATATGTGTGTCTGTATGGCATGCATGTGTATATAAATATTCATTATATATATGTGTACATCTTAATCTACTCTTGTTTAATTGGACACTTAGATAACTAACAGTCACAGGAAAAACTGCTCATTATTATTTGTCATCAAGGAAATTTAAGTCAAAACCACAATGAGATACAACCCTGTGTGGTAAAAATGGCTCATATCTACTATGTTGTGAATATGAAAAAAAAAAAAAAAAGAAACATTCTACACTGTTGGAGGGAATGTAGATGATTCAGTCACTGTGGGAAAAATTAGGTACTTTTTTGAAATATTGAAAATTTACCAAATGATGTAATTTCACTCTACCCAAAGAATGCAAAGATATTAACTTGAAGTGTTTTTTGAGGGGTTGACAACTTTGATAATGACTTCTATTTTAAATCCTATCCTTCAAAAGTTATAATTGATACTCTAATAATTTAATGTACTGGTCCATTCAAAATTACAGGTTTTATCATATTTTACTTGGAATGATAAGTATAAATATATATATATATCCAATTAAAAATAAATTTAAAAAAACAGCCATCACAGAGATAGTTGACATTCTCTGTGGATATCTCTTCTTTCCTATTCCCCATTATACATTCCCAAGAATAATAATTAGTACACTGGATCTGATGTTTGCCATGCCAGTGGTATTTGAAAATTTAAATCACACATCAGTAAATAATATATTATTTTGCATGGTTATAATTTTGTAATTATGGTATTGTAATATGTATACCTATCTATGTAACTTGTTTCCTTGTTTTCTTCTCACAATGTTTTTTAATTATTAACAAAATTTTTTTAAAACATAGGTTTTGTATTTTACAGGGATGGAAATAAAAGCTTTCTAATCTGATATAATAAATTTACTATAAAAACATTCACTGATATTAATTTAAGATTTATCATGTAAAAAGAATTGTGCAATTGGCATACTGTTATTAACCCTTCCATGCATGATTTCTATTTAATAGACTAATTTAAAAATAAAAACCTGTTTACAAAAATTTTCTTCTAGAATCTGAACATTTTCTTCTCTCTCTCTCTCTCTCTCTCTCTATATATATATATATATATATGCATTATATAGGTTTATATATGATAATAGACATAGGGCTACTCTATTTAGTTTAAAGTAATAGGATAATGGTACCCTGACTTTAAAATATTCTTTAAAATATTTGATTAGTAGAAAATATATACAATAATTAGACATTATAATTATAGTTAGAAACCCATTTTATCTACTTTCCTTGAAAAATTTGTGCATGTTTTCTTCTCTACCCATTAATTTTCATTTTCTTCATGAATATATAAAATAAATCAAGGAAATTATCTTTCACCTCTTTTAGCTGTCATGTAGTTTCTGTTGAAATCAGAGAAATTCAGGTGAATTTTATGTCTTGATAAAATTAGATGAATAAATAAGCATCTGTACAATCTTAAGATTCCTCATGAAAGCTTTAAGTAAAACTTTACATGTGCTATTTATTAAAATATTCAGCTGAAAGTATCTACAGAAAATGTCATGAACCATGATAGCTTATTAAATATATATAAGACAATTTCTAAAAATTTCTATTTTGTTATATGGATGATTTTGTTATTTAATGTGCTTATTGAATTCTTCCCTAAGAAATTATTTTTTATCACAAGGTTATAGAGGTTCTATAGATCTCTGTTTTCCTTTTAGTCCTCCAGTTTTACTTTTGGTAGTTAGATCTTCAGTTCACATACAATGATTTTATTGATTGATAGCTTGACCGCTATCATATAACTTAATCTTTTATTTCATTCAAGAAATAATAATTGTAACAAATACTGTTATATAATAGAGATCAAACTCTCTGCCTAAGTGAATGTATTTTTCTAGTGAAGTAGTTAATATTTCAATCAAATGAAAAAAATTCTGATAATGAAGAAGGTATAGTTTTTTTGAAATCTATAATCTCATTAATTAATTTCCAATATGATATATATATATTATATATATATATATAACCACATCAAGGGTTGTGATTTGATTTTCTTTTCAATTTTTTTCATATTTGTTCATTTTCTTTTGCATAAATTCTTTCATTTTAATGGATTTGTGAATAAAGCTTTGTAATTCTGTTTTGAACAACACTGAATTTACAACTTAGTTTGAGCAAGTTAACATGAAATAACTTACGTTTCAAAAAATATTATTTTTATTGAAAATTGCAAAGGCCTAGAGTTGAAGTAAGGGAACCATTAGGACATGAGATGATGGTGATTCATATAAAAGTGAGTGCAGTGAACACAGTGGAAAGTGATTAGACTTTGGGTATGCACTGAAGGATATCCTATAGATTGTATGTGTGGGGCAGGAGGAGAAAGAGAGTTGTTACTGGAAGAGTGAGGTATCATCAAATGTATTGGCAAAAGTCAGAGAATAGAAATTTTAAATGAATCAAATGCTCAGTTTTGGACATACTAGTTTTGATGCCTAGGAAAACTATCAAATAAATACATCAATTGATAAAAGTATTTGGAGTTTGAAAGGGAAATGTGGTTTCATGGTATATATCTGAATATTGTCATCATATAGCTTAGTTTTAAGCTCTGAGGCTAAATGTTCATTCATGTGGAAGTGAGCATAGATAGAAAAACAACTATCAAAAACTACTGTCTGGGAGCACTTCAATATGAAACATCAAAGAAAAGTTAGTAGCAACTTTTGGAGTATGAAGTCAAACCACTAGATTGGAAGTTCAACTGCAAATTGGTTAACTGTGGCTATGTAAGACCATGCTAAATGAGGGCTGAGGACTATTAGATTTGACATCAAATGAGAATATTTTGAATTGCTGAAATTGTTTGCAAAATTTTCAGAGAAATGATAAGAGTGAGATCTGTTCTGAATACATTTAATTGGTAATGAAAGGAAGAATGTTATAGGCGAATATTAATGCCAATTCTTTCTGGAACTTTTGTCCTTCTAAAGGAGAAAATAATTAGAACAGAAACTGATGAGATATACAATATTGATGTTTTTGTTAAAATGGAAAAAGTATCAGTATGATAAATGATTATGGTAATGTCCCAACTGGAAGAAAACAATCGTTGGTACAGGAAAGGGAATACTGGAGATAAGTCTTCAAGTAGTAAAGAAGGAATGTGATCTAACATACAATTGAAGCACAGTGTTTTACAGTGTCTTTATTTTTTTTAGGTTTTAATTTATTTATATATAAATTTCACAACATTTTAATCCCAGGGGTTTACCCCCCCTCCCTCCCCTCCCCTTTTCCCTCCTGCTCAAAGTTGTGCACTTCAGTTTGATGCTTAGCTTGTTTTGACTTTTCCTCAAGTCTTTTATTTTTTCACTATATCCCATATATTAGTGAAACCATTTGGTTTCTGTCTTTTTCTTTATGACTTGTTTCTGCTAATATGATTTCTTCTAAGTACATCCATGTTGTTATAAATTTGTCAATTTTTTCATTTTTAATTGATGAGTAATATTCCATTGTGTATATATACCACAATTTTTTCAGCCAGTCATCCGTTTTGGGATATTTAGGTTGCTTCCATGACCTTGCAATTATAAATTGTGCTGCAGTAAATATCCGAGCACAGGTGTCCCTTTGTACCCACATTGAGGTCTCTTTTGGGTAAATTCCCAAGAGAGCAATGCTACAAAGCCATAATAATTAAAACAGCATGGTATTTGTACAAAAACAATCAGACCAATGGAACAGAACAGTGTCTTTAAAAAAAAAATACAAACAAAAATAAACCCTTGTATTATGTTTTAAGTAACATTGCTATATAGCATTGTATATGGTTCAGTAGTATAAATTCACAACTCTTCAGATATGTATTTCCACACCACACCTTAACCAAGGCACACATCACCTTCACAGTAGTTCACTGGACTCTGCACACTTTTCTCCATACTTTCCAAGCTCTTCTCTGGTTCTGAAATCAGGTCAAAAGGAGGGCAAAAGCTTCCACTTACAAACCCACAGGTCCGCTTCACCCGCTCCTAGAGCCACTCAAAATGCAGTTTAACAACAGGGTTTATTAACAAGGAAGCTCAACAGGGAGTATGAAATGTCCTTAAAATTCCTTATTATTATCTTAGCCCAATCACCATTCTCAGACCCAAAGGTCCCAAAGGCACAGTTCAATGATGGTTCCTTTGCCCCTCTGAACCTCAGAGGTAGGCACTTTCACAAAGTCCAGTCCTTTCGCCGGCATCTTTTCTTTTCTTCTTTTCTCTCCAGTGTTCCACGCTGCTCGACTTCTCCAAGGCTCTTCAAACTTCTTCCATGATTGCTGGTGCAGAAATCAGCTTTCCAAATGGCTGGCCATCTCTAGCTTTCCATATCACCTTGCTACAATGCCATACTCTCCACAGTGGCCACACATCTGCCAGATACCATGGGTGTCACCTCCAGCTCACGCTTCTAGGGGGCTTCTGCCCAGCCTGGTCACTCGGGCTACTCTTTACCCGCTTGCCATTCTCTGGTCTCCCAAAGGTTCTCTCTTTCTCTAGAAGTTCTCTTTCCTCCCCAAACAGTCTCTGTCTCCTCTTGGTTTCTGCTCTTCACCTTTTCCCCCCTGCTTCTCGTTCAACTTCCTTTTTCTAACTGCTCCTAACTGCCACACCAAAATGGGGTGGAGCTAACTGCCACCAGCCAATGGAGGAGGAGCACCTTATAGGGGCAGGGCTAACTGCCACCATCAATGGGGGAGGAGCTCCCTTAAGGGGGGCGGGGCTAGCTGCCACCAGCCAATGGGGGAGGAGTACCTTGTTCAGTGCCACAACCCTGGGTGGGGAGTTGGAGCACCCAGTTTCAGTTCTGCTGTCACGCTTCTAGAATTGTGTTGATATCTGTTTTGAGTGTTTGTTTACCTTCTTTATATTCCTCTTGTGGATAAAACAACAGACATTGGTCTTTCTCCTTTTGTCTTTTTCACTTAGCATAGTACCCTCCAGTTTCATTCATGTTGTCAGAAAAACAAATTTTTTTTTCTTTTGAAATTGCTCAGTAGTATTCCATTTATGTACCAAAGCTTCCTAATCTGCATATGTCACTGGGCACTTAAGATGTTTACATAAAATAACTATATAAATAGTGCTGTAGTGAACACAGGAGTGCATAGATCCCTTCAAATTAGCCTTTTTTTCATTCTTCAGCTAGATACCTAGGAGTGGGATTGTTAGATCATATGGTGCATCTAATTGTTTTTGCACAATTTTTCCATAGGCATGGACCAGTCTATATTCCAAGTAACAGTGTATGAGTGTTCTCCATTATTGTCTCCATTCTCTCACCAATACTTGTTTCAGGTTTTCTTGATAGGAATCATTCTCACCAGTATGAGATATAAAGCTTCTGTCTTTAATTTTAAATAATTATATTAGTTAATTTGTGCTTAAAAACAAAGACCTTCAATACTTTTGGATCTTATGCTCTTATCTCAGGATATTACTACACCTACTGACTTATAGTAGCCACATTTTACATTCATCACCTCCTGTTGTTATTCAGCTGTTATATATCAGGAGAGGATTGTGTAAGAGATTATCTGGAAGTCTGTGTTGCTTCATCATCTTGTTTTGTACATAGATTTTAAAAACTGGAGCAGTCTCTTTAAGTTCTTAGTTCCCACCAGGAGATTTTCAGAACAACACTTTTTCCTTGTGTTTTTTTATTAACAATTAATTAATTAATTGGATTTGAAATAAAAGAGGAATCACAGAATGCAATAAATTGACTCAAAATTTACTTTCATTCAAACAGATGCTGTTCAGATTTAAATAAATACATATGAACTTTGGGGCAGTACCCAGTTGCATATACAAATATTTGCATGTTACAGTGAAACTTTTATATAAAAATGTTAAATTTTATAGAATTTTGCTGATTCACTTCAACTTCCTGAGAAAATTCCTTATTAAGTTAGTAGAATTTCTTCTGGCTTTAAAACTATTTTTGTGCAGCTCAAACTGATATTGTTTATGGGCCTTAGGTTATCAGTAACCAATGTTTTCGGTGAACATGCTCCTGCGGGTCTTATTATGACTGCAATATCCTTTAGCGACAACCATCAGGAAGCTTAGAAAGAGACATGAATTATTACTTACAGGACCTGGAAATTACAGAGTGACCTGTGTTCACACAGAGAGTAACAGGTAGAGAGGGAAAGCGCAGTTGAACCCAGGAATTTGATTTTTGGTGTCAAGGATGATTGCATAGAGTTTCTCAGGCTTTTTCTTTACTGGTGAATATAAAGTACACAAGAAAAAAAAGCAAGTAGCACAAATTTTCAGTTATTTAGCTCAATCAAGTTCTTTAAAACAAACAAACTTCACTGATAGAGGGGTTGGACCTGGCTCTTATCTAGTCAAGTGACGGGGATATATTATTTTCTGATAGCTCTCTTTGAAGTAGATGCTTCTTTGAAGTGAATGCCTGGTCAGGCATTTGCATTATGAATAAAGAAAAATAACAATAGCAAAAAAAGTACACAATTGTGTGTACTTTATAAGTGGGTTGGATGATAAAGAATTGAAAATCTATGGGTATGACTTTTCATGAGAGACTTTTGGATTCATTTATTTGGGTTTACTATAAAATAAAAAAACAAACAAACTGTTAAAAGATCTCAGAATTAATGGGAAGTTAAGAGTAGAGTCATGATATCTTCATAGATTTGAGCATTACACTTAAACTAGCTACAACAGAAATACAATTTCGTGCATTCCTTTTCTTAACACTATGCCAGCCATTGCTGGAAGTGTTCCTTTACCATGGTAACTGTTACTGTGGAGACTGCCAACATTATCACTGATGAGTGTCTATCTGCCAAGCACCATCTTTCCAGCCTAAGTCTTTACAGGAGCTCTTTTGTGAGGCAGAATTTGCCTGGCGATCATTGTGAACTCTTTCAAGAAAGATTATATAGATGAAGAATAGATGATTCCAGCACCTGAAATCTAGATTTGATGTTCTATTTATTGTACTGGGTTTTTATTGGAAGACCCTTTATTTTATTTATTTTTTTTTTTGCAAATATATGTATATCCAAACTCTGTGTAAGACACAGTAAAATATCAGTTTCTTTGGGTTAGGCTGCAAGTTGATTTTACTTTGTAACAATTCATGCACTGTTGTGGAGTGCCACAGATTTATGTCCTTGGTTATACTTAAAAACCTTCAAAAGCATTGCTTCTTAAACTGTCTGGTGAAGGACCAGTTTCCTCTATTCATAACAAATTAAAGTTTTTGAAAAAGCAATAAAATGATGTAATCACTAGAAAATGAAACAACACAAAAAGGCATAAATGATGCAAACTTCATTTATTATCATTAAATTCAAGATGTCTATAATTACTCTTATAAATTACTTTAAAGTTTCTAAGCATTTACTCTCAATTAGTGTAATATCTGCATTTAGACAGCTAATCAGCAATTTGGGCATGAAATCTGATGCCCTGGACTTATTTTAGGTAGTTCTGTTCTTAAGTATGAGTTTGCTCATCCATCAAATAGATAAACCATTACCTGTCCCTCCCTTTCAAGAGGATTCAAAAACAATAAGTTAAGGAGAAAGGCGGAACTTTTATGATAACATTAAAGATTCATCCTTTTGTTTGTGTGACTAGCACAAGTATAATGAGATCAACCCTTTTTTATATATATTTTGGGGAAAAATCATACTCAGAAGGTATACTGGTGCATTTTGTGTCTACATAAAGATTTTTTGGTGCTTTTTTTCCTCCCAAACTGTCAGATGTCACAATGGAATTCTGCCATCAACATGTGACAGTCAGCAGGCAGTGACTATCCAAGATATTTACCACAAATCAGACCTGACTAGCACAAAAATATTGATTTAACAGTACATTTTCTAAGAAGAATGAATAGAACTACCCCTAATGTTTTTTTTGTTGTTGTTGTTGTTATATGATCCAGAGTTTAGCAAATGGAAGGCATTCTAAAGAAAAAAAAATATTTTTACATTGGAATATAGAGTTAGTGCCATGTTGAGGTCCTCTTTCATTCTGTATGAATATTTATTTAAAAACCTCAAATTAAGCTTAAACTGGAATGTAGGTAGTGTATTATTTTTGATCTTCATAGGTGCTATAATACAAAGATGAAAGATTAAAATAATGAATTGATATCCTTGTATTGAAAAAGATAGCCTAATGATTCAAAAGATTTTCTTTTAGTCTAGAATTATATACTTGTGAACATAAATACTTATACTAAATCACTTCATATATTGTGGGATGCTAAAATTG
The DNA here is from genome assembly GCA_004024945.1 of Uropsilus gracilis. Taxonomy (NCBI): domain Eukaryota; kingdom Metazoa; phylum Chordata; class Mammalia; order Eulipotyphla; family Talpidae; genus Uropsilus; species Uropsilus gracilis. The sequence goes on along the minus strand of PVHY01000300.1, from coordinate 59,661 downwards.
ATAAAAGATATGACTTAGACAATGGAACACCTTTATGTACTCTTGCCCATCTCTGGCAAACTAGGGATGGTTTCAGCAAACCTCTTATCTGTGATGGCAACCCCCTAAGCTTTGATGGGAATGCCTCACCAGAGAGATATTCCTTTTAAAGATAAAGGTCTTTACCCCCACAGGTGTTTTTCTGCTAGGTAATGAATTCCCCTGTCCTCCTACCCTACATGTCACATATCATGAAATCCTGGGTTTTCCCTTCCTTACTGCAGCATTGTAACCATTCTTTTACCAGGGTACTTAAGGGGGCCTGGAATCCCTAATAAATGGATCAGCACATGTTCACTGAGTCCCAATCTATGATTCTGTCTTAGATCATTTCAGTCCCTCCTATCCATTCTTCTTTTTCTCACCCATGGCTTCCAACAGCACATAACTTGAAGATAGTTTGAAATCTGGCAGTCAGTTCTTTGTTGTCAGGATTGTTTTGGATTCATAATCTTTTTGTGGTTCCATACAAATTTCAATAATATGATCTATATTTCCTTGAAGAGTGCCAGTGAAATTTTCGTAAGAATTGTATTAAGTGTGTAAAGTGCTTTGGGTGAGAAGACCATTAAATGTAATTTTTTCCAATCCACGAGCAAGGAATATATGCCAATTACTTTGTGTCTTCTTAAAAAAACAAACAAACAAAAAAACTCTTAAAGTAGGCAAGCATCCAGAGGAAAGATTTTGTCATATAAATCAACTCATCTTCATATGAAACCTGCTCTTCTCTTCTCTTCTTGATAGCATAGATTCCTTAGCAAAGGATATAACAGCCTGTTTTGCCCCATTTACTTTATAATTTACTGCAATGTAAATTCCCCATGCCTACATTATTGTTTGGCTTTTACTCCTATTACTTTGTCTAGATGCTATTTTGTTTGTTTGTGAAAACTCAGAACAACCTTAGATGGGTGTGGAAAATTTTCCCCATGTCCCCTTACAGAAGAATCATAACGAAATGGGTGCCCCTCCCCCACCATTGGGTTGTGGCAGTTAACTAGGTGCCCCTCCCCTCCTTGGGGTGTGGCAGTTAAACTGCCAGAGTAGAGAGTTGGAACAGGTGTTGGACCAGAAGTGGGGAGATGGAAAGGGCTTGGAACGAGAGTGGGACGAGAAGCAGAGGGATGGGAAGGATTTGGAAAAAGAATAGTGTGTGATGAGGAGGAACCATGGTGGCCGGCAGAAGAGTGGTTGATGTAGACAGTATGACGCTGCAGCAAGGTGACATGGAAAGCTGGTACCTGGAGATGGTCAGGAATTTGGAAAGCTGATTTGTGCATTCGCAACTGTGAAAGAAGTTTGAAGTACCTTGGAGTAGTGGAGCACTGCGGAACACTGGAGAGAAAAGAAGAGAAGACCCTGGAGAAAGGACTGGACTTTGCAAAAGTGGCTACCTTTGAGGTTTGTAGGGTCAAAAGGGCATCGTCTTGGACTGTGTTGAGGACTTTTGGACTAAAGGGTGACTAGCGTAAGATAACTGGCCATTTGTGGCTTAAAGAAAAAGATACAATTTCGTTTTCTTGGTTAACTTTCCTTGTTAATAGTTTTCTTTGTTAACTTTCTTTTTCAATAAAATCCCTTGTTAAACCACATTTTGAGTGGCAACTGCTATGTGTGGGTGATGTGGACCTGTGGTTTGTTAGTTGGGAGCTTTTGCCCCTTTTTGACTTGATTTCAATAATGAAAACAAATCATTTTACCTTTACTGGGAACCTGATCATTGCAACACTTTCTGTTGTTTATATCTTACTTTCTTTAACATTTCCCTTCTGTTTCCCAAGATCTTTTCTCAATCAAAAAACCAGGACTTATGTCCTTATCATAGAATTTATTTTAAACAGAGGTCTAATTAAGACTGTAAACACAATAATACTAAAACTGATTAATTTTTTTGCACTGTCATTGTACCCCTATGCTAGTACTGCTTTAGTATTTACAGTGCTAGAAGTGAACATGAATATCAGTTATTAATGGAGGTGGAAGAAAGGATATATAAAATGATATAAAAGGGATATTTAACTAAAGCAGATTTCTTACTAAAGAAGAAACCCATAGTGAATAAAGTGGGCATGAAATGCATTGAATTACTGAAAGATTTGATCTGAAATTTTTCCTTATTAGATCATAAAAATACTTACCAATAGAATGCATAATAAAATCAACAATCTCCATTTTTCTAACTTAGCTCTTTGTCTCTTTCTTGTGGAACAAGTAAGAAAGAGGAAAAATCTATACTACATTTCTATCAGTGTTAGTTCATTGCTTATTGAAGTAAATAATTGTAATTTGGATAATTTTAAATGCAATATTGCCATAGTAACGCTAGCAAAGGTGACATTTTAGCTTAATCATCATGTTGGCATCCAAATATTCATATTTAATCTAGATAGAGCATTGATTAGGAAGACCTCAAATTGCTAATGAAAATTAGTTCATTTAGTTTTTTATTTTAATTTAACTGTACAATTTGAAAATTGTTTACTTTGACTCCTTAAAAAAGTGACAAATAGTGAGGGAATTATTTATGCTGCTTCAAAAATTATGTTCCTTTACAAAACATAAATGTTTTATATAATGTTGTTTTCCTAAAGTTGTTTTTTTTGTGATGATGAAGAGAATTTTTTTAATAACATTTTTTCCCCTTAACTATTTAAATGAAGAACCAAAAAAAAATAAGTGCTCAAGATATATCCTTGGAAAATCAGCAACATATTTTATTGAAATCTGACATTTTTGCTGATTTCAAAATGTGCTGAACTTGCAAGCTGTTGTTTATTCCTCACAGCAAAACAGCAAGATTTTCTCAATTAAATTATTGCTTTGCATTTAAAGAAAACTGATTTAGTGCTTAAAATATTGAATAAATTTAAATTTTATTTTAAAATATTGAAATTTATGATATTTCTTTTAAGTAGTGCTTGATCACCATATCCTACTAAATTGCAATTTAAATTTTTGCACATTCTTGCTGTAGTTTTTATTAAAAATTGAATGATAGTTTGAAATCTATCTGTACAAGGTAATCTGGAAGAACTTTTAAGAAATCAGATCCATTATCTTTGTTTTTTTGTTTTTGTTTCTGTTTTTTGGGGTTTTTTTTGTTTGTTTGTTTGTTTTTTAAGACTAGGTCTCGTTATTTTTGCCCGTGGAACCGCAGGCTCTCGTTGCCCGGGTGCCACAGACTCAAGCAATCCCCAGCCTCAGCTTTCCAGGTAGCTGGGATTACAGGCGCGCACCACCACGCCCAGCTATTTTTTTGGAACTAGGCCTCGCTATGGACCCCAGGCGGGACTCGAACTGCGATCCCTAGCCCCGGCCGCTTCATAGGCGGAAGCTTACAGGCACGAGCTACCGTGCCCGGCTGATTATCTTTGGAGTTTCTAAAAAATACAGAAAAAATATGGATATTAAACTATTTATATCCTCTTGTTTACAATATTTCTCCCTCAAGGAAATAGTAAAAACCTAGATGAGATGTCAGTCTCCAGTTGAAATGCATTCAGTGACTATGAACTTTGCTGTCAACATATCTTAAATAATATTTTTTTCATTTTTATTCTTATTCTTTAAATTCAATTTGAACTAGATGATTTTAGTTTCCTCCAAATTTCTTTAGTGCTTAGGTGGAAGATGAATTCATCATAAACTTATCAAAACATTAAATTATCATTATCAGATTATCAAGGAAAGATCATAGCAGAAATTTGATGTTCTTCAGTTTATCTCAGTCTTCAATTATGTTTTCCCATTTATTTTCTTTATTTAGAAATATGAATTAATCAGTTTTCTATATTTTAAATGTTTTCACTAAGGATAGTCTATATTTTAAATGTTTTCACTAAGGATCTAAAATAATCAATAGTACATATTTGTGATTGTCTTTACCTTGAGTGTTTTCATAGTCACTTTCAGACATAAACACCCAATTATGTGTTCTTATGTTTTCAATTTTGATGTTTGCCTTTCAATCATTTTCTAGATTTATTTTTTAATTATTAGGCATTATGTATTAATTAAATTCGCAATACTTTAATGTTTGTGACTAATTTAATAATGACAATTCAATGGGATACAAGTGTCTTGGATTTAATTCACCTTTATTTTTAAAGGTGAACTTTATTTTTAACGTTCATTTAGTTCACCTTTATATTTAGTTTATTAGACTTCAACAAAATATTTAACAAATATTAACTTTAACAAAATATTAAAGCAAACCTGAAATTTCCTACCTTTTAGGTTTCCTTTGATGGCAAATAATTACCACTGTGTAGATGGGACAAAATCAGATTTGCTATTGGAATTGAGTCAAGATTACAAATAAATCCAGAAGCAAAAGGACCTGTGAGAAACAGGCCCCGATAAACTGTTTTGTTGTTGTTGTTGTTTGGTTGGTTTTTTTTCAGTACTTGTCCGCCCCCCCCCCCGAAGTATGATTTTATTAAGGCAAGCATATCACAGAAACAAAGATTTCATTTTTGTGGATATATGTAAATTCCTTGAGAGAATGGTGTGCAATACTGTAAACCCAGGACATCATTAACTCTGATATGTAAATAATAAGAACTTTAGGAGGGATACAAATGTGGATCTCTTAGGGGGTGAGAAAAAGGCTCTAGACTTCCAGACTTCCTATTTAGAGATGGCAGTAAGGTTTATTACAGAGCTCTGCTAGCTCTGTTAGCTCCAAAGATTAAAAAAAAAAGTTAGCTATGCTAACTTTTTATCTGCAAGACAATTTTCCTTTTCCAAACTTACTGATTTCCTTTCATAATTTCTTACATATTTATTGTATATATAGGATCAGATTACTGCTATATATTTTCTTTTCTTTCAATTTCAAAAAATCACAAAGGTAGGTAGCTACATAAGTATCTATGTATCTCTGGTCATATTATGTATCTTTTATTTATTCTCTTTTACTATGTCTTCATTTCTATTTTATGACCTGAATTGTGAAGGATTTAGTGTGGTTAAGTAGAAAATATATGGGGTTTTAGCACTTATGGCCATATCACTTTGATAGGCGCTTCTTGAAACTCAATTTTCTTATAGGAAATGCTGGCTAATAATTCCTATAAAATTTCATATTGCTTTAAACTAGAAATTCTATGTGAAATTTCTTTTCTGAACTTTGGATGGGTTATAATTTTAGTTCATTTGGTTTTACTTTTAGGAATAGTTGTGAATTACTTTAGATCAATACTCAGTGTTGAATCTAATATCCCTACACTCATTTATATCCACTATAGCTTTATTTTACTACGATGGATATGTTTCCTAGAGTGTTGTAAAATCTGATAAGAACTATACTAAATCATCTCATTGAGGTCACATGTTTCTAAGATCATGACATCTTTCTGTCATCTTAACATGAACAATCAAGTCCAAATCTGATTATTCTTTTTCTGAGTCCTTTGGGTAAAGGAGATGTTGGATATATATATATATATATATATATATATTCTATGACTGTTAAAATTTTGCTGCTGAAATTCCTCTTCCACCTACTGCTGAAAGAGTACATCATGCTTGCTCTCATAAGCTGTTAGCAGTTGAGATATTGTTTGGATTAGAAAAATAAAAAAAACATAGAATATTTGATTGTTCCTTGGTAGGTAAGATAGGAGAGTAAAAGAGGAGCAATGTCTTGGAGTCTAGTGCAATGTTTTTTCCTATTCCTTGCTATATTTTTTATCATGTCTCCACTTTCTTTAGTAAATTTATCATTCTTTCTCTAATAAAACATTAAAACATCTTCAAACTTCTTTCACAGATTCAAGTACTTTAACTTTAACAGTTTGATTTTCACTAGCTCTTCTTTTTTATTTAGTGTTTTATTTTTAATTTATTTTATATTTTTTGATTACATGTATACATTATATATATTTGTAAAACATCGTTGTATACCCTGAAGTTCTCCCATCACCATCACCCATGATTGATCATCCTGATCCCTCATGCTTATCCCTCCCCTGATTTTGCTTTCCCTCCTTCCCCCCTACCTTGCTTTAGTTAAATTTCCATGTTTTAACTTTTATGTACTTTTTATTGTTTGCACTTATATATCTATATGCATATATATAGAGAGAGCTCATCATTATCTACCCTGATGCTCTGCTATCACCTTTCCACCATGCGCCATCTGTCTTTTGTGCCCTCCCCACCCCCGCTCTCTCCCTCTTCCCTATCTTTTGTTCTGCACTTTAGTTCTGATGGTAGTTTTCAATTTTCTTAAGCATTTGTTTGTTTGTTTTTCCTATATCCCTCAAATAGGGGAGACTGTCCCATATTTCTTTTTCTTTCTGACTTATTTCTGCTAAGATGATTCCTTCTAGCTCCTTCCATGTTGCTGCAAGTAACATACGTTTGTTTTCTTTGATTGATGCATAAAAAGCTCTTCTATTCTTTATTGTCATTAATACATTTTCAGTGATTATCGTATCATTTCTTTTGTGACATTTTTTATTTCAAGTTTCTTTGATTATCAAGCTTCTCTTATAGATGTTTCTTATAGGGACTCTAGATCAGGCATTTCCCTCTTCCTATTGCCAGAAAATTAATCTTATACTAATTAATAATTATGTAAAGCTAGGAATATAGCAAGAAAAAAATTAAACTTTTTTTTATTTTACTATAAAATAACTTTTATAGTGTGTCCAAAAGTTGAGATTAATTTTACTTCCCTGTAATACAGGGTTTGCATGGGTGATGATGACATTTTGAATATCCTTTTTCCCTTAGATTATGTGTACATATAAACCTGTATAATTATATATTCCATAAAAGATGAGCTTTTTTTTCTTGGCTTACAAAGAAACCATTGAAAAATTTCAACTTAATGTGGGTAGTTGTGTTTCCATATTGTAGCTGCACACATGTATTCAACTTGCTTTAATGATATTTAGGGAGCCTGATAAACAATAGAATCTATTTTAATTTTTCATTAATTTACAACATTATTTTACCATGAACTTGAATGTGAAATACTGTTTTTTTATGTATAGCCCCATTTATTTTATAAAGCTTTCAATGCTGAAACATGAAGAACAAAATTATAAAAAGCTTAAAATCATTGAAGATCAGTGAAATATAGCAGTTCTTGAAAACAACGCACATTTTAAAATACACATGCCCTTGAAGTTTATTAAACTCATTTTTATATTTAGTAATATATAAAATAATTAACAATTTGTCTTTACCATGTTACTGTTTGTTTGTTTGTTTTTTATGCCAGTATTTCTAATGGAGACATTCTTGAATTAGGTTTCCTATTTCTGTAGCATTTCAAAGCTATAGTGCATGCTAAGCAACACATGGTAGACGCAGGCACACTGACCATAGTGGAGAATTCCTACCTTAAGTATAGAAAAATTAGTTTCTCTATAGTAAAGTGACAAATTTAGTTATTTATAATTTTAAAATCTGGTCTTTAAGACATCTTGACTAGAATTTTATTTACTTCATAACAATTTTATTATCTCCTACTTCAAATTCTATTTTTTTATCCAAACTGAAACCACAATCTATTTTAGTTTTGATAATTGAAATGTCATCTTTATGGTGTTTCAGTGAGGTTAATGAGCCTTTCCAAATAACATGTCCATTACAGATTAATTTAATTTTTTAAACTATTCTTTTCTGTGCCAACAATAGGAATGTTTCCCTCTTCGTTTAGAAGATAACTAGTATAAACCCTATCTATTGAATGTTATGTTACAGTGAAGGGCAATCCACTACTCAGGTTCCCCCCCCCCCTTTTTTTTTTTTTTTTTTTTTTTTTTTTTTTTGAGACTAGGTCTCGCTATTTTTGCGCGTGGAACCGCAGGCTCTCGTTGCCTGGGGTACCACAGACTCAAGCAATATCCAGCCTCAGCTTCCCAGGTAGCTGGGATTACAGGCACGCCCCACCACGCCCAGCTATTTTTTTTGGAACTATGTCTTGTTACGGGCCCCAGGTGGGACTCGAACCATGATCCCTAGCCCCGGCCTTTTCATAGGCTGAAGCTTACAGGCACGAGCCACCGTGCCTGGCTCAGGTCCCCTTTTAAGTCTTCAATAGGATGGTAAAAGTTTAAGCTTTTTGTTTCTTCTTAGAAAATCAGATATTATTTTCTCCTTAGGTCCCTGCATAGTATATGATTCTAAATATCTTTCCTGGGGTGGGTCGGTTTCCTCTCTCCCTGCCTTCCTCCCTCCCTGGCTCCCTTCCTCCCTGGCTCTCTTCCTCTCTTTCTCTCTTCCTCTCTTCCCCCCTCTGCCTTCCTAGCTGATTTATCTCTGTTTACTCTATCACTTAATTTAAATAGACTTCTTTGGAAACAGAATAACAATTACATCACCCCTTTCCCTGTAATTTTTGGCACTCATCAACATTGTCAGAAATTACAGAAATTGGGATTTTATATTTTTACTAGTATGCATATGCATATGTTTATATATGTATATGAATATATATTATATATAGTTATATATGTATATACATATATAAACATACACATATACTAGTATATACACATATACTAGTATATACAATCATATATGTTTATATATGTATGTAATGCATACATGTATATAAACATATGATTGTATATACTAGTGTATGTGTATGTTATACATATATAAGCATACACATATACACAAAGATGAAGAAATATATATGTATATATATATAACACACACGTATATATATTTCCTCACAACCATCTTTGTATGCCCCTTCCATTCCCCTTTTAATTTTCAAGCCCTCAGTCTGTATATTGATATCCATTATTTTTTCAAATTGTTTAATGTTATTAAATTGTCAGTTATGTAAGAGAGAATTCTTAAGGTATATTCATTTTCAAAACTTTTTTTCAGTGCAGTATTCTATTCATATGTTTTCCAGCTTCATGCTTTTCAGCTTACTAATTATCTCTTTTGCTTCTTTTGTTTGCTATCCTTCAATTGTGTTTTTGAAAATTAACTCTTTTGTTTCTTAGCTCCATTATTACTATTTTAAACACCTCAGATTTCTTTGTCTTTTACTTTTGCTTTATATCCTTTATCATTTCCAGTATTCCCTGAGTGTTGCTAGACTTTTGCCCTGAACTTCTTTTCTGTCATGTTTCACATCTCTGCTGAGTTAGGGTTCCTTTCAAATTTATTTTGCTCTGCCGTTTGTTTTAGGTGTGTTCTTCTATCTCCTCATTTTTTATTTTAAGGTGCTTACCAGAAGTAAATCTTTCAGACTGTTGTGTCTGCACCTATTTGTGTAATCTGGGAGCTAGTATTGACGTGGGGTAGTAGGTAAAAAAGGGACCAGGGCAATAGAGCACCAGTGATTGCCACTCATAGACTCAGCTATTTTTTAATTATTTTTGTTAATTGATTGCACACAACCACACACATACATATGCAGGCACACACACATATATGTGCAGGTTGCCTTGGACATGTGTTTGGAACCTTCGGACTAAACGGTACTTGGGGTAAAACAACTGGTCACGTGTGGCACTAAGGACTTTTCTTTTTCCTGGTCAATTTTCCTTGTAAGTAAAACCCTGCTTTTTAAATTGCATTTGACTGGCAGCTGTTGGGTGTGGGTAATGCGAATCTGGTAAGAAGTTGGGTGGCAGAAACTGCATTTTAAAAATGCCTCTTTTCCCCTGTGACTTGCTGGTTGGAGGCTTCTGCCCATTTTCACCCAATTTCAATACTTCTACATGAACTTACAGTAGTAACCTCTTCAATAAGGAAATCTGGGTGCTCTTACCCTACCTGGTCTAGTTTCAACAAGGTTAACATCATTTTTACTCTTATTGCCCATACCAAAATGTACTACTTCTAGTTATCATTCATGTGAAGCATAACAGGTTTCCATAATGTCCAAAGAGGCCTCAATGGAACCATAAATAATGACTTTAATTATTACAAGACATTCATTTTAATTAATTTCTTCTTTTGTTCCTGGTTTTCAGGGTTTTAGTCTGTATATTTTTTTCTTGTTATCTTTTAAGTAACCTCTCTTTCCAGTGCAAAGTACCATGTTTTTTATAGCTTTTTGGATATGCTTCAATTTTTTTTTTTTACTTTTTCCTGTTCTTGCTCATACTTTCTCTAATCAAAAAATTCATATGCCTTAAGACTAGAATTTCAAGTTCTGCAGCTTATCGTTCTCTCTGGCATGTTGCTCTGAGATTTGTTGACAGTATTTCCATTTGCATCAAAAATTAATTGCTCTTTCTCAAACCCTTACCAGCACTGGAATTATAGTTGTATTACCAGGCCTTTTTCCCTTGTCTGGAAAAATATTTTATCACTGTTCTGCCCACTGGAAAAGTGGGATTTCCTATCAATTTCCACACTTCTACACGCAGAACTATCGACTCTCCCAAAGATATCAGATTATTATCTATAAATTAAAAGAAAATCACTACTTGGGTGTCACTTGAACTTTCTTCACAAACTATATCACAAGCTAGCAGTGCTTTTTTTCCACTTTTTCAGGATCACTCTCAGCTTTGTCACATTTGTTTATGGTAGGACAACAGAACTTGAGCACATTCGGCATGTGAGTAGATTCTACAGTCTGTTTCATTACTCCATCCTCTGTTGCTATAACCAGTATGATAGTGTTAGGGACCAGAGGACTTTCTCATTTCAGAGAAAACAGCATATCAAGATAGGTTATTTTTTCTCTAAAAAGTTACAAGACAAGAAACACGCCATGTCCTGAGTTATGCTTCCAACATCCACTGAATTTTTTTGCAGTTTGTTAGTAATGTCATTTTCCCGTGGTCAACACAATCTATTTAATAATAACTGGGGACCTCAGATTTTACGAAGCTAGATCTGCATAGGATCTTTTATATGTTTTTAGAGTCTATGTCTTTGTCCTCCTTTATTTTGCTCCATATTGTATTAGCCTTGACTTCTTTATCGCATCTTTGATTCGGACATCACCAAAAAGTTGTCTGCTTTTAGTGACTTATGGTCAATAGAGGTATTAATTAAGTGTTCATAGATAAAACCAGTATCTTTTCCTACTGCTCTGCCAGCAATTAAGCCATCACCCTAATCCATACCTCTATCTTTACTTTAGATTTTGTTGAAGATAATTGGTATTTCTGAGAACTTTTTCCTTCTTTGTCACTAGAACTCTATATGGCGGTAAGTCAGTCCTGCTGAGGCTGTCATGACAGGTGCAGACATACAGTTGAACTATCTCCACTCAGCAAGTCAATGAAAACACAGGCCTCTGTTGTACTAATAAATATTCACTTTACCAAGACTGCTGCTGCACACACATAGTGTGAAATCATGGCAAGTTCTTCAACTTCATTACATTGTTTCATGTATTTCTGCTAGTTAATGACAGTTAGCACTTGAACTTCAGACTTTCAAAGTCAGACCTCTTTTGCTACAGGGATATGCTTGTCAAGGAATTGGGCTTCTGTCTTATGCCCAAGGTGTTTGAATTCTGAAACCTGGTGGAGATCACTTCTATGAATTCTTCATTATCACAGCTGTTCTGCATCAACTTTCATGTTCTGGTAAATAAATGCCATTTCAATGAATGTGACATAGAGCTATCTTGAGAATGCATAGTGGTAGAAGGGACTTCGTGTGTGCTTGAACCTAAGCACTTGAATATATTCAATTGATATTCAGCATTTTTGTGTTCTGTAAAGGAAATGAAAACTATTTCCAGTTTGCTTGATAAACTCAAATTCTGGACGCTAACTACATTCTGAGTTGGATTAGTTCATACAATATTTTGATAGTGAACATGAATCACAACCCACTCTTTTATTCCTTCAATTTTTTCCCCCCTGGTGGATTATGATGACATTGGTTTTTGTTTTAAATGTTTTCAGTATCTATTCTCCAGTTTTATGAGAATTTTAGCTTCCAGAATGCTTTGTTCTGAAAGCTATTTCTAAAGGTCCAGTATAGATACCTTTTTTATTTCCTTTAGCTCTTACAGTCATTTTTAAATTACATAGTATTCTATGTTATATTCTGATAAATATACCTAGAGTAGCTTTTGCTTTTTTCTTTGATTTGAATATTATGAGTAAAAACAGTCTCATGAGGGTTCCCTCTATATTTTGTTTTCTGTTTCTCTATCTCACATGCAGTCTCATTTGTGAAACTTTTTTTTTTTTTTGGATATTAATTTTAATGCAGAGATTTGGAGGTCCAGGACAGGGCACAAAGGGGAAAGAACATTTACAACAACTGCCATCAATATGCCTAGGGAAAAATCTAACCATGGAGAGAGGACAAGGAGAACCTGAAATATGTCCTTCATCACTCATCTATTTTAATGAGCTTTGGAAGGTGCAAAAAATTACAAAAGAGCCATAATATTATGGCTCTTTCTCAAAAATGTTTTAAAAATTACCTTATAATTCATCAATTTCACTTGTGGTATTGAAGGAGATACTGAAGGAGATACTGAAGGAGATAAATCTTGATCTTGGAAAGTTATTTTTACCTTTATGTTCACTATAACATGGTTTACAATAACCAATATATGGAAACAATGTAAATTTCTTGTAAAGACAAATGGATAAATTGAATGTAGTAAAAATATATAATGCATATGGCTAATAACATTATTAATGTGCATTATTTATAATATTGCAATATTGATATATAATGTTATATATACAGTGTGGAATATTAATTATCAAAAAGAAGGAAATTGCATTTTCAACAAAATTGATAATCCTGAGACAATTAAGCTAATGAAGTAAATCAGAGAGAGACAAATTCCATGTGATCCTACTCTTCTATAGAATTTAAAAAAACTTGAACTGAATCTGGTAGTCCATTAAAGAGTTAGAATTTTGCTGTTCTCTCCTTTCTCCTGCATTTGGTAAACTTAGTTACTCTTCTGGAGTTAGTAACTTACTCTAATAAATAAAACAGGACTGAAGTGATGATATGGAATTTCTGAGATTTTGCATAAATCATTGCAGGTTCCTACTTGTAGTCTAATATTTATTCACTCTATTAGAAGTCAGATATATTGTTATAACAATATAGTCAAGCAAACTTATCAGTTGGTCTGCATGACAAGAATCTATGGTCCCATAATAACATCCAACAAGGGACAGAGCTCTTCTACTAAAAGCCTTGTGAATAAGCCAGTTTGAATCAGATCCTTCAGCTGAGTCAAGCATTCCGATGTAGTCAGCACCTCGACTGCAAACTTAGGAGAGATTCTCACCAGAATCATTCAATAATTACTGAACCAGAAAAATAGAAGGCATATAAATAGTTGTTGCTTAAAGTTGCTAAGTGTTGGAATACTTTGTTATATAGTAACAAGCTACTAACATCGATTTGTTGCTAAGGTTCAGAGTAATTTATCATAAAACAAGAGATAAATAACATAGCAAGTATCCAAACTGACATCTCCATGGAGATATCACATAAACTCATTTAAAAATTAACACATCTAAAACTGAATTGTTGGTCTTCTTTCAAATTTATTCTGCCTCCAGTCTTTTCAAATTCAGTCTATAGCATTTTATCTACTAATTTTTAAAAATCAAGATCCTGAAATTAATCTTTGATATCTCTGTCATTGACTACAACAGAATATCACCAATTATTCTTAGTTATAATCCTAGCTACACTTTAAATCCATCCACAACTCTTCATTTCCTAATCATTCCAGTCCAAGCTACTGACATATCTTGCTTGGAATAAACTAACCTGAAGTCATTAACCTGACATTCATTGTCTCCTAATTTCTGTTCCTGTTCTTTTTCTAAACTATTTTATAATTGGTAACTATCTTGGAAATTAAAATACTATGATTTACAAAGTCCTGAGTTATCGAGTCTTGTCTGTATTATTTTACCTCTTCTCAATATTCTCCAGCTATGCTGATGTTTACACTAATCCAATATACCTACAGTTTTCCTGTGGCAGGATATTTGTTCATGCTATGGTGTTCTTTTTTTCTTAAATTATTTATATATAAATTTCACATCATTGTAATCCCAGGGATTTACTCCCCTTGCCCTCCATCCCCTCCCTTTCCCGCCTACCCAAAGTTGTGTGCTTCAGTTTGGTGCATAGGTAATTTTACTTTTCCTCAAGGCTTTTGTTTATTATTTCACTATTTCCCATACATTAGTGAAACCATTTGGCTTCTGTCTTTTTCTTTTTGACTTATTTCTGGTAATATGATTTCTTCTAAGTACATCCATGTTGTCATAAAATTGTCGAATTTGTCATTTTTAATTGATGAGTAATATTCCATCCTGTATATATACCACATTTTTTTTCATCCAGTCATCTGTTTTGGGGCATTTAGGTTGCCTCCATGTCCTTGCAATTATAAATAGTGCTGCAGTAAACATCCAAGCAGAGGTGTCCCTTTGTACCCACATTGAGGTCTCTTTTGGGTAGATTCCCAAGAGAGTAATTGCTGGGTCAAATGATAGTTCCATGTTCATTAATTTGAGGGTCCTCCACACAGCTTTCCATAGTGGCTGGACCAGTTTACATTCCACCAGCAGTGTAGTAGTGTTCCTTTCTCTCCACATCCTTGCCAGCACTTGTTGCCTCGCCAGCACTTGTTGCCTGTTCTTTGAATGTGGGTCATTCTTACTGGTGAAAGGTGGTATCTCATTGTGGTTTTGATTTACATTTCCCTTATTGCTAGTGATGTTGATAAATTTTTCATGTGCCTGTTGGCCATTTGTATTTCCACTTCGGAGAAGTGTTTTTTTAATTCTCAGTTCTCCCCCCATTTTTTTATTGAGCTTTTGTTTTGCTTTTCTTTAGTTGTGTGAGTTCCTTGTAGAGCTTTGTTATTAAACCCTTATCACTCTTGTGGAGTGCAAAATTTTTTCCCATTCGGTTGGGCTTCTTTTAGTTTTTTCTGTTGTCTCTTTTGTTGTACAGAAGCTTTTTAGTTTGATATGGTCCCATCTGTTTATGTTTTCCTTCATTTTTTTGCCATCTATAAATGTTTCCAGAAAGGGATTTCTGAATTATAATTCATGGAGGACTTTGCCCAAGTTTTCCTCTATGTATGTTATGTTTTCAGGTCTGAACTCTCAGTCTTTTATCCATTTTGAGTTGATTTTTGTACATAGTGTGAGGGAGATGTCTTGGTCCATTTTTTCTGCAAGTCTTAGTCCAATTTTCCCAGCACCATCTATTGAAGAGGCTATCCTTGTTCCAATGTAGATTTTTCACTCCTTTGTCAAAGATTAGTTGACTATATATGTGTGGTTTTATTTCAGGCCACTCAATTCTGTACCATAGGTCTGACTGTCTGTTTTTGTACCAGTGCCAAGCTGTTTCAATTATTATGGCTTTGTTGTATAGTTTGAAGTTTGGAATTGTAATACCTGTTTTCTTTTTTTCTGGTCAGAAGGCTTTTTGATATTTGAGGTCTTTTGTTATTCCATATGAATTTCAGTAATTTTTGTTCTATCTCTTTAAAGAATGTCTTTGGGATTTTTATTGGGATTGCGTTGAACCTGTAGATTGCCTTTGGTGGATGGCGATTTTGATATTAATTCTTCCAATACATGAACAGGGAATATCTTTCCATTTCATTATGTCTTCTATCTCTTTTAGCAGCATTCTAAAATTTTCTTTGTATAGTTCTTTCATGTCTTTTGTTAGATTTATTCCTAGGTATTTAATTTTTGGGGGTGTGATTGTAAATGGGAAGGTTTTCTGTTTTCTTCTTCTTCTATGACTTTTTGCATATAGGAAAGCTACCAACTTCTGTGTGTTGATTTTGTATCCGGCTACCTTACTGGACTGACTTATTATTTCAAGCAATCTTTCTGTGGAATTTTTTTGGGTTATCCATATAGAGAATCATGTCATCAGTGTATAATGATAGCTTCAGTTCCTCTTTACCTATTTGTATCCCTTTTATTCTTTTTCTTGCCCTATTGTCCTAGGTAGAACTTCCAGTACAATGGAGTAATGGGGAGAGTGGGCATCCTTGCCTGGTTCCAGATCTCAACTGGAAAGATTTTAGTTTTTCCCCATTTAGAATGATGTGTGCCATAGGTTTGTCATACATGGCTTTTATTATGTTGAGGTAAATTCCTTTAATCACTAATTTTTCGAGGACTTTTATCATGAATGAATGCTAGACATTGTCGAATTCTTTCTATGCATCTATTGATATTATCATGTGGTTTTTGTTTTTCTCTTTGTTGATGTGGTGTATTATGTTAATTGATTTCCTTGTGCCCCTGGGATAAACTCCACTTGGTCATGGTGAATAATGCTTTTTATGTATCACTGGATTCAGTTCACCAGGATTTTGTTTAAAATTTTTGCATCTGTGTTCATTAAAGACATTGGTCTATATTTTCTTTCTTGGGCTGTCATTATTTGGGTTTGGTATGAGTATGATGTTTGCTTCATAGAATGTGACAGTGTTCCTTCTTTCTCAATTTTTTTGAAAAATTTTAGTAGCACAGGAATTATTTCATCTTTGAATGTCTGTTAGAATTCATTTGTAAAACCATCAGATCCTGGGTTCTTATTTTTAGGTAGAGTTTTGATGACTGCTTCAATTTAACTGCTTGTGATTGGTTTATTTAAGTTCTCTATATCTTCTTTGCTTAATTTTGGGGAGTTGTATCTTTCTAAGAAGCTATTCATCTCATATAGGTTGTTGTAATTATTTCCATGTAATCTCTTATTATTCTTTGCATTTCTTTTGTTTCTGTTGTAATTTCTCCTCTTTCATATGTGATTCTGATTATTAGAATTTCTCTCTTCTTTGTGAGCTTTGCGAGGGCCTTATCAATTTTATTTACTTTTTCAAAGAACCAGCTTTTGGTTTTGTTGATCATCTGGATAGTCTTTTTGGCTTCTAGTTTATTTACTTCTTTTATTTTTGTTATTTCTTGTCTTCTGCTGGATTTCGGTGTGTTTTTTTTTTTTTGTTGTTGTTGTTCTTTTTCTAATTTTTCAAGTTGGTAGATTAGGGTTTTTTTTTTGGTTATTTTCTAGGTTTTTGATATGGGCCTGTATTGCTATGAACCTTCCTCTTTGATATGCTTTTGTGCATCCCAGATATTTTGGAATGTTGCATCTTAGTCATTTGTTTCGAAGTTTTAATTTCTTCTTTAATTTCCTCAATTACCCATTCTTCATTTAATAGCATGTTGTTCAGTCTCCAAGTGTTGGGTGTTCTTGCTTTCTTTTCATTGTTGATTTCTAGTTTGATACCCTTATGGTCTGAAAAAAAAGTTGGTATTATTTTAATCTTTGTGTATTTATCCATAATTGCCTTGTGGCCTAGTATGTGGTCAATTTTAGAGAATGATCCATGTGCATTTGAGAAGAAGGTGTATTCTTTTCCTTGTAGGTGTAGCATCCTGTAGATGTCTATTAGGTCCATTTTGTCTAGGTCTTCTTTTAAGACTTTTGTGTCCTTGTGTAGCTTTTGTTTTTTGATCTGTCCTTTGTTGAGAGTGGGTGTTGACGTCTCCTACTACATATGTGTTTTCAACTATTCGTTTTCAGTTCTCTTAGTAGCTGTCTTATGAAACTTTGTGCACCCTCATTTGGTGAGTATATGTTGATAATTGTTGTCTTTTTGCTTGTTGACCCTTGAACAATTAGGTAGTGACATTCTTTATTCTTTGTTACTTTTTTTTATTTTGAAATCTGCTTTTTTGCTATACAAATGGCTACCCCTGCCTTTTTTGGGGGGGCATTTGCTTGTAGAATTGTTTTCCATCCTTTTACCTTCAATCTATGCTTGTCCTTTGGGACAGATGTTTTTCTTGGAGGCAGCTGAATGTTGGGTTCTGTCTTTTAATCTAGTCTGTAACTCTGTCTTTTGATTGATGAGTTTAGCCCATTGACATTTAGAGTAATTATTGATGTTTGAGGATCTAACAATGGGTTCCTGGTGGTCATTGCTGGTTCTGTTTTAATTTGTTCTTTCTTTTCTTTTTATTATTCTTTTTTTTTTTTTCTTCTGCAGGTTTCATTCTGAGGGCTTTTTGAAGGAGTTCTTGGAGAGGAAGTTTGGTGGTAGCAAATTTCTGGAGGCTTTTTTTGTCTGAGAAGGCTCTAGTTTTTCCTTCATAAAGGAAGGACAGCTTTGCTGGGTAGAGTATTCTTGGTTGGCACTTTTTGTCTTGGAGTGTTTTGAAGATGTGGCCCCATTCTCTCCTTGCTTAGACTGTCTCTTCTGAGAAATCTGAGGTCAGTCTTATTGGTTTTCCTTTGTAGGCTATCTGTTTCCTCTCTCTTGTTATTCTCATAATTTTTTCTTTATCTTTGGCTTTTGAAAGTTTTACTAGATGTGTCTTGCTGTGTTTCTTCTTTCATTAAAGTAGTTTTGTGTCCTTTTTGCTTCCTGTGTTTCTATTTTCATTTCTTTCTTCAGGTTTGGGAAATTTTCTTCCAGTATTTCATTGAATAGCCTTTCAGATCCTATGTTTTTCTCTTCACCTTCTGGTATTCCAATTACTCTTATATTTGTTTTCTTTAAGGTATCTGACAGATCTCTGATATTTTCTTTGTTTTTTTACTTTGTTTTTCTCTCTCTTCCTCTTTTTTCATTCTCTCTACTTCTGTATCCTCTAGTGTGCTGATTCTTCCTTCTATTTCTTCTAATCTGCTGTCCTGGCTCTTCCCTGCATTTTTGAGCTCTTCTATTGCTCTTCTTATGCATTGCATCTCTGCATCTTCTTATTTAAGGTTTCAATTTCTTTTTTCTGTACGTCAATGATATTACTCATTTTTCTGCTTTCTTTTTTATATTTTTCTACTACTTCTTTTTGTTCATTGAAAGCTTCTACCCTCTTTTCTTCCCCCCTCTTCCTTGACCTTTTTGAGTGCTTTTATCATGTTGATTCTAAATTCTTTGTCTGACATATAAAGCATTTCTTCCATGTCATCCATGTTGGTTTCTACAGATTGTTTATCCTTTGGTGATGGGCTATTTTTCTTAGGGCCTGCTTAATTATTTGTATTCTTCCTCCTTCCTTGTTTTCCTTTCAGACTTTCTCTACATATTGAGTGACTACTGCTCTGGTATTAGGCTTGTTGAAGCCTATCTTGTTGTTGTTAGCTGTGCCTTTGTGCTTTTGCTGCTGTGGTGATATCTTGTTTCAGTCGGCTATTGTGGGGGACAAGTTACTTTTCAGAGAGTAGATGTGTGACTAGGTGTGTGGTCTATTGTATTGTCTGTCTTTTGTTGTTTCTCTTTTTTCAGCTTAATGGACCTTAAATATTTTTTAGTGTCTCCAAGCATCTAGGCTTGTCCTATAACTCCTTTTGACTGGGGTGTCTTGAGGCTCTTCAGTATTTAGTGTCCTTGTTTTCTAAGTTTGTGCTGGTGCTGCGCAGTGACACCAGTGCTTTTAGGCTTTGGGGTGTGATCTGGTGGCCTTCAAGTTGACTTTCCTGGGGCTGAAAAACTCAGTCCAAGCATAGTCTGAATGACCAAGGCCCATTTAGTTGCAAATTGAAGCCCCACCCTATATCCCAGGACTGTTTTCTTGACAACCAAGAGTAGCCCATGGTTGCTGGCTGGAAGCCTCACCTGATTGAACCCCCCAAGCTGCTGGGGCAGTAGCTTGTCTCCACTGAGTTGTATTTCCCTGGGCCAGTAAAACTCAGTCCCTGCGGGCCTCAGCCTGAGCTACACTGGGCTTCGGGGTGTGAGCTGGTGGCCCTCAAGTTGACTTTCCTGGGTCCTGAAAAACTCAGTCCTTAAATTATTTTTAATTAAATAATTTATTTGTATATAAATTTCACATCTTCGTGATCTCTGGAGTTCATCCCTACCCTCCATGACCATTCCTACCCTGTCCTGTACCTGCCTCAAATTGTGAACTTCAATTTGGTTGTTAATTTGTTTTGACTTTTCTTCATGACTTCTTTTTTTAAAATCTTTCCCATGTTCCATATGATAGTGAAACCATTTGGTTTCTGTCTTTTTTTTCCACTTGCTTCTGATAATCTGATTTCTTCTAAGTTCATCCATGTTATCATAAAATCATCCAATTTGTCATTTTTTATTGATGAGTAATATTCCATTATGTATATATAACACATCCTTTGTATCCAGTCATCTGTTTGGGGACATTTAGTCTTAGATTTCTTAATTACAATGACATTTCAAGTATAGTTTTAGTATCTTTTCTTCAAAGCAGACTTCTAGACTTACCTCTTTATAAAATGACTCTTTTCTCTTATATCTTAATATGTATCAATTTGAGTATGTATTGGCTTGTATAATCCACAAGGGTAAAAAAATTATTTATTTTTATCATCATAGTATGTTCAACTACCAATTATAACCTTTCAATAAAATAATATATGTACACCATTGTGGTAATAAGAAGTTTGTGTGTATGCATATATATATATATATATACACATATATATATATGAAATCTGATCACTTATTACTTAATTGGTATCACACTTGTCTTAATGTCCATGAACTCTTTATGTATATGGTGACTTAGAACAGTAAATAGGAAGTTTTTAAATTATTCATATGTTTTCTATATATATATTTAAGGATATAGATAAGAAGTTGTCCTCATAGATTGCTTATAGATATGGGTGAAAGAGAAGAATGATGGATATAGCAGAATTTTTTTTGGTCTGAAGACCTGGTGAATGTGATTGCAGTTAACTGAGATGAGGAAATTCGTGAAAGGAATTGTGTGTGTGTGTGTGTGTGTGTGTTTGCCACAAATATATAGCAGGAATCCATTTGAATATAAAATGTTTGACTTACTAGGTAACCCTCTTGAAGTTGTTGAGTACAAAATTGGGTACATATATTTGGAAATTGGAAACATTAAAAATTAAATTTAGGCAATACATATGTACTTTTTTAAAGCAAAGAACCCAAAAGAGAAATTATATATAGAGAAAAGAACAGCAATAAGTACCACATTTTATGTAGTCAGAGATTATGGATGGAATTTTAAGGATTTTTTTTTCTGTGTAAGGAGAGAAATTTGGTAGACATCAGAAAGTGAGCACAAAAAAGTTCTTTAAAAAAGATGAATGTAATAAATGGGTATTTGCAAATGAAATACTTCTTTATCCACATGAAATGGAAAAAAAATTGATTACATTCAATTATATATTTGACTTTTAACAGTTCTCTCCCAGTGAATAGTCTTGTTGAAAAATAATTTGCAGGAATTGCATTGCATATTTTCTTTTTGTGCTCATAACCTATTAAATGGATAATTTTATTAATTTTCATATAGTATTGTGTTGTTACTCAAATTTTCAATGTGTTATGAAGTATTTTTTAACTTTCAAATTACAAATTATTTTAAATAATGCACTGACAATATTATAGATATTCGCACTTTACATTTATATGATATAACATTTTCAGTTATTAGTAATGTTCTTTGAAAGTTGCTTGATATCATTGCTACAAAAAGAGGAAAATGTCATAGTATCCTTGGTAACTGCAAATTGTGCATAATGTTAAGGAAATAAAATTTTTATCTTCAACATGAATTTATTGATTTTTGTATTAAACCATTTTGACAGAATACTAATCCATAATTATAATGTGTACATAGAATCATAGTAAAATTAGTAGTTATAAAAGTAGATTTATACAATATGTTATATTGTTGAGTTAAATATCAGTAGTAGTGCTCTCACTATATCTATAGCCTTTCATGTTTATACCTTCCTAGCTATATTTAGTTGATTTCAAAATTTCATATCTGCCAAGCAAATTTCTATCACAGGGAGTTTGAACATGCTTTTATGCTGCTTGAAATTCTCTGTTCCTTTTTGCATGTAGTCAACTCCTACTCATCTTTTATTACTTGATTTAATTTACATTTCCTCTGGAAAGGTTCATGTGCTCAGTGAGGTGGTGATCTCCCTTCTTTACATTTTATCATAATTCTAAGTCCTCCTGTTTGATAGCTTCATTCTCTTCTAATATCTTTATATAAATCACTGGTTATTCTGTTTAACCAGATTGGAATGAGTGGCTGTTTTTATTTATCTAGGTCTTATTACATTATCTGACACATAAAGAGCTGTAGTAAATGTGTTGAATACATTATAAAATTAATGAAAAAAGAAGGAATATAAACAATTAAAAGAATTGAGTCATAAAATTAGTCCAAAATTTTCATCAGTAAATAAGTTCAGAAAAATCATCTCAGTTCTAGAGACGGTGATCTTTGAAGGTATAGAATCAAGAAATTTTGATACAAACACAGATAATGCAATATTATGCATGACTTTATGATGGCTAAAAAAATAAATAAAACATAGTAAGATCATATTAAAAAGTAAGAAAGATCATTTAAACTGTTAAGTGATCTGAAATATGGCATAACTAGATATAGAGAAACATTTACACATTTATTGGAATAGTTCAAAAGAGAAAACTGGAGCTGGGATTAAACACTACTAATATGTGTTTGAGGTGGTATATATTGTAGGATGGTTTTCTAAAAGCTGGATTGACTTTTAGGTCTTCTTTTGTATCTTGTAAGAAATACGAACATTCATATTCTTTATAAAAAGATCACATGGGGATACCAACTAATTCTGCAAAGGGAATTAAAAACTCAATTTTGAGTTTCATATTTATATGAAAAGCTTCTAATAGGATCCTAACTGACACAAAAGAAAAGCGATCAAATTATATTTCAACTGAAGCATATAAACTAGAAATGAAGGCTACACCACAGGACTTATTCCATGTAGCATATAAAAAGGGTATTTAAGAGGGAATTAAATTGAAGTATATCCAGTGTAATGTTAATTGATATAGAAAATGTCACTTCAAGTAGCTCATAATTGTTAGAGATGAGCTAATGACTCAAAGTAATTTGAACCATGATGATATTGATCACTCAAAATTTTTTCACTGCAATACACTAGACTGTGTCCTTGGGAATACACTAAAATAATAATAATGCAGCAATTTAAAACATTCTTAATCAAGTCTTTATTTTATGTCTTCTGGATTTTTATTGACCTTATTAGAAAGAAATATACTTACAGTAACCTTTGAAAACTTTTTAGAGATACTACTTTCATTTATGCTAAAAATGAAAATGATTTTGCACACAGTTAATTTTTGATGCACCCCCTTAATCAAAATCATAGTATGAATGTGAAAAATAACATAAAAGAAATGCATACTTTTAAATTTTTTATTGTGTACTACATATAAATCATAAACATGAAGTTTGACTAAATGCTAACATATCCATGTTGTTCAGTATTTCTTATTCAGGCTATTGAAGAAATGCATAGTTATAAGAGGAAAAAATGTCTTACAACAAGGGTCTTTTAATCAAGTTAAAGAGAAAAAAAGAAAATGATTCAATTGTCTTTTTCTACACTGAAATTACAGTAGGTGATCCATGATGGCTGAATATAAAATTTTTTATTGCTGTTATTAAGTATGAACAATGCTAACTGATATAATCCATGATAAACAGAGATGTGTTTTAGGTAAAAGGAAAAAATATTAAAACTTTGGGATGATTTAGTGGCTGGAGAACTAAAAGATAATTAAAATAGATATAAATATACTAGGAGAATATTTAAGATTAGGAAACTTTACTTCCATGAACCTGGACATGAACCTGGATATTTTCCCTTTGTAATGGAATCATCAGGAAGCTATTACCTCTGTCCTCCAATCTCCATAGGAGAGTAAGAACCCAGATTTCTTTTTTTTTTCCCAATTAGCAAACACATATTGCCCAATTACAATGATCAACATTCTCTCTAAAATCCTCCAGTATTTACCCATTAGCTCAGCATTGTATTTAAGATCACTGCAGCCTTTTGTTTTGTAGAGTTAAATTCAATCTGTGTCCTATACTACAATAGTCAAAAATAAGTCAAGCATGTCTTTTTAACACTCTCTGGCATAATTTGCCGGTCTTACGAAAAAGGTAAATTGGGAAATCATTTGCAAATTCTTTGTGGAAAATAAGAAAAATGTTTTGGGAGAAAAAAAAAAAGAAAGATAACAGGTAACGATGAAAGCAGTTGGAGTTATGATTTAGAGATGCACTAATTTATAGTGTATAGTGTATTGAACAATGTTGAACAATATTACAGGCAATGTTATAATATCATGTAGAAGTCTAATAAAAATTGTTATACAGAAGTTAGGCAGCTAGATTTACTCAGTATAAGTATGTTGTCTTCTAGGAAAGATGAAAATAGCAATGCATTGCGAAGGTATTGACAAAGAGCAGTTGAAGTAAATGACCACAGAAACTATTGAAGGAATCAATGAAGATAGTAGAGCTATTTTAGCGAGGGGGAAATTAGAGCAATGAAGTGAATAATGGATCTTTGGATTTTAAGAATGGCTACCATTGAAATATTGAGTAAATTTTGGAGAGAGAGAAAATTGGTCTCCCTTAGCTTTAAAACCCAATGGTTTTTTTTTTTTTTAATTTTAAATCTATTTGTTATTTCTCAAGTCACTCATGTCCCCTTACATTTATCTATGTTGTTTACCCATGTTTTTCTTTTGACAACCAGACAAGTGATTCCTAAGAGTCAAGAAATCTTTTCCCTAATGAGTCCATTTTGCTTTTTGATGCTTCAATTGGTGTCTTGATCTTTTGACTGAAAGTATCATTTTGTATAAATTTAACAGTGTCATTTGATGCTCAACTCATTGCTGCCTTTTTGTAAAATCTAATGTTGGAAACATTATTTTGTTTTTTCCTATTGCTGAAGCATTCATAAATCTGTCTGATATTTTTTATTGTATTCTTATAATACCATCTTACTTTTAGGAATGAATGTGTAATATTTATTAGGTCACTTAATCTTGTTGATGATACTATTGTTATTTTCACTGCTGTTGTTTCTATTGCTGTTCTCAGAATAACAAGTTTGCTCAATTATTGATTTGTTACTGTGACTTAATAACCAATGGAAGTGGGGAGAAATTACTTCTGAAATCTAGTAAATGGAAAAACCACCTATTGGTAAAATTTCAGGGAAGTCTGTTATATATGCTCTTGAATATTTGTGGGAGGTACAAATGAGAAGGAGCTCTTTAGTATGATAAGATATAAACCACACATCTGTTTTCAAATTTTAGTGTTTTTCAGATAAAGGTAAGCATGTTTTTAAGACAGCGACAATTTCCTACTGGCAGAATTTGCAAATCTAGATTTAGCTGTTCAAAAGGAAAGCCCCACAAAAACTTAAGACAAACTATACCTTAATTAGTTTGAACCTGCTAAAGCTAATACACAGAAAATTATAGGTTGAATTTTTAAACTTTGCAACCTTCCCAGTATAACCAGTTTCATAAAAAATTTTCATCAGTTATATTCGCGGGATTCAGTGGAAAAAATAGAACAATGCACTCAATATTAATAATCTTGGATATAAATGTGTCTTTTAAAGTACTAAGTTACAAAAGTTTTCTCTCCATTCACAATTTCTAAACTAATTTTGTTTTTTTATTTGGCTAATAATGTTATTCAAAGTAAAGACTGATTTTTTTTTTGGCATGAACTTTATTATTCTTCAATGACCACCTTTACAAGCATGCGAGCACTTAACATGTGAGAGAAATCACTAAAATTATACACATTGCATGTCATAACTTGTACATGCATTTGTGTTTGTTGTTATCAGTTAGAGTAGAAATGCTACACAAAAGTTATCAACTGTGCCTCATTTTTCCCTGTGCCCTCATAGGATAAACTCCTTCAGGTTATGAATATGAGAAGAGTAAAAGGGTTGTCTTAGCTTTATCGATCTTTCTCTGTCAGGAATTTAGTGTGAATGATTGTCTAACTCAGGAAAGTAATGTGATATGAGCATTGTGCTAGTTTCTTTGTCTTTCATGAGTTTTCCTTTTTTGCATGTGATGCAACTTATAGATCAGACTATGGTCTCATGCTGTAGGGGTCAGCACTCACCTCTATTGTGTGCATATAAACATAGCTCTCTCATCTTTTGTGCTCATCGGGCAGCTCATTAAACCTAGTGTATTGTAGTTTCAAGGAGAAATTATCCTGGACATTATAAACACTACAGGTGATTTGGAGATAATGAATGATGGAAGCCTTACATGTTGTATTCATCTCTTCTTCAAGCATACATGTTCATTGTTCCTTTACTCTTACAAAATGAAAGTTCAAAGATAAAATGAATTGCTCCTTTTTAAGACTGGATAGTATCCTATTATATGAATATACTGCATTTTGTTTATTCATTCTTTCATCATTTGATGGCTTATGGATTTTTTTGCTTTTACATGTAATGAATAAAGCTGCTAAAATACTGTGTGTATGCATTATGTGAACATATTTGTCTTACTCTTCAATAAATTTGCAATAGAACTGTTTTGATGAGTGGTAAGTTTACAGTAAAATTTTAAAGACATTACTAAACTGTTTGCCATGCCATTTTATATTACCATCAACCATACACGATGGTTCTAACTTCTTTACACCTACCAAAGTGTACTATTATATTTCCAATTAAAGCTTTTTAGTGTGCATAAAGTTATTTTGCCATTAAAATTGAACTTTTATAATGAATAATATTGTAGAGTATATTTTAATATACTTATCAGTTATTCATATTTCTTTAGTGAGATGTATACACTCCACTTTTTGCCCATTGTTCAATTGAGGTTGCTCTTATAAATGTGTTATGAAGTCCTCTGTGAACAGTATGCTTTGAAATTTTTCCCACAGTGAGTGATATATATATATATATATATATATATATATACATATATATATATATATATTCATAGTGATAACTTTTGAAGCATAATGTTTTTGTTTTTATAAACTCAAATATTCAATTTTCTGTTTTATGGGTCAGGTTTTTTATGTTATTTTAAGACCTTTTATTCTAATCAAGGGCATATATATATATATATAATTTTATTTGAATTTTAGAGTTTTGGTTCATTATTTACAAATGGTAGGAGGTATGCATATATATGCATCTAATATGCATATATGCATCTAAATATTATTTTAGTGTGCCCAAGCTCATACATTGAAATGACTATTGTTTCTCTAAATACTTTTCATGTGTTTACTAATTTTCAATAAATTGAATTTCTACATAACTATTAATATTTATTATTTTGAAAAAAACTGTTGGAAAAGCAATGAATTAGTAGACAAATTTCAAAAGAATTGCCATTTTGACAATACTGTGATCCATTTATGAATATAGAATGTTTCTCCTTTTATTTAAATTTCTTTAATCACAACAATATTTAGTAGCTTTGATATGTCTTGGAATTCTCTTGTTATATTTTTTTTGTTGTTGCTGTTGTGAGTTGAATTACTTTTCTATTTTTACGAAGATATAGAAATATAGTTGATCTATAAATTAGGATGACTCCTAAACTTTTTTATTAGCTTTGATAATTATTTTGTGTATTCTTTAATATGAAATTAAGTTCTACATATATATCAAGACAATGAAAAGAACTTCTTTCCCTCTTTATTTTCCTCGTCCCTTTCTTTTTTTCCTTTACTTTCCTTTTGTTCCCTCCCTCCCTTTCTCCTTCCTTTTCTTCTTTCCATTCAATCAGCTCTTTCTATAAAGTAGTGTACAAGATAGTAGTGAATAGACTGAATGAATAGATATTCATACCTGTTTCCAATCTTTGCAAGAAAGCATTGTTTTTCACCATTGCTTTGCTTGCAAAGATTGGAAACAGGTATGATTATCTACCATTGCTTTGTAATATAAGGTCTTATTAGTAACCTCTATAGGACTGAAAAAATTTCCTTCTATTACTTGTTGTCAAATGTTTTTATCTTTATCATTAATGAATATTGGATTTTATCAAATATATTTCAGCATTTAGTGAGACTATGTTTTTTTTTTCTATTGGTATAGTTATTACATTTATTGATTTATACATTGTAAAACAACAATGTTATTTGAATAAATTCCCTTTGGTCTTGGTGTATAATCATTTTTAACATAGTGATGAATTTGGTTTGTTATTATTATATTAAATTTTATGTGTCAATGTTCACTGAGTATATTGATCTTAAGTTGCCTATCCTCATTTTATCTCTAGCCAACATTAATGTTAGGGTGTCACTAAACACATAGAATGAAATAAGGAATGTTTCTTTCTCTTTGATTTAATGAAAAATTTTGTCTAACCATGTTATTATTTCTTCTTTAAATGTTTAATAGAACTTATATGTCAAATCATTTGAGCATTATTCCTAAAACTACCTTCATCAAAATTTATGTCCCAACTTATTGATTTATTTCAGTAAATTTTATTTAACTATTAGGTCTTTCCTTCTCTAATTTTTACCTATGCCTTAAGTCTTAGCTTAAAAGACATTCTTACACTTCAAGGTTTAATGCACCTTGTAGTAGTACAGAATTCTTTCCTTATTATCTAATGTGGATGTGAATGAATTATGCTGTAAATGCTTGTCCTTGTGTCATTTAAATTTCATATATTATTTTAATATAAAGATTTGAAAAATACATAGAGCTAAACGTTTGGCTCAAACTATTTTTCAGTTTAATAAAAACATTGTTATTTCATTCCTCCCAAAACCATAATCTGTGTTTTAGTAATTTTTTTTCATAGCTTTGGATTTATCTTTCCTTATTTAATTTAAAATTCCTCCTCATTGTTTCTAGGTGATGTTAGTTTTGGTATTGTTCATAGTGAAGTTTATCAGAAACACACTGGCAGCCAAACAGCTATCATTCTGGGGAAATACGCATCATTCCCATGTGAAGATGTTTACAGGTGCTTTTTGTAGGATTTGCAATCATGTTTGATGGTTTGGGGGAGGGTTCTGTGAAACAGGATACTTTCTAAGACTAAGTGTTGCTGGGAAACATTGGTAATCCTATTTTGATTTCTCCAAATATATAAATAAAAATTGCACCTATTGAAGTTAAGAATTCAATGACTGTTTTAGCGGGAAATTAAAGTTTGCAATCTGGGATATTTAACTTAGCTCCACTGAAACAAAAGTTAGGGGACTTTTTAAAAACTTGGGTGATGTAATGAAAAGTACTGGAGGGCATTAGGTAGGTAGGATGTTACTCAAGGTGATTAGGTCATATGTGTTTGCTAATTACTTCTTATTGAAAAAACTTTCACACCTATCCTCACACAGAAACTAGGAAATAGGGAGCTATCTTCCTTGATGATTGTGTTTCAAATAATGCCTCTCAGATTCTTGAAAAAGATCTTTCAGGGTTATAAAACTTGTAAGAGATTCAGAGAAGATTTACATCTCAAAGGGACTAAGGTAAAATTTAGAGTGAAAAGTTTCTGAAGTAAAGTCTCTGAGAAAAGTGAGGTCAGGAGAGGTGACTGGAGTTAAGATATACTCAGGGGCATATTAAGTTCCTTTTGGTTAGAGAGTTAATCATTTTCAAGACCTATGTAAAAATGGAGTAAGACTGACACTGCAAATGATAAAGAGCTACAGGTCATTTGTGGTAGTGATAGGGTGTGCCCCCCTCCCCCATTGTCTCCTGTTTAAGATTGCATATTTCAAGGACAGGTATGCTAAAATGGGAGAATGACCTTAGCTGGAATTTCCCTTCAGGGAGATGCAGGGGGAGAAAGAAGTGAAATGGTCAAGGTGAAACAGGTTTCCTGGAAGGTGGGAAATCAGGGTATATAAAGGGTGTGCAAACAAAGAGAGGGATTCAGATTCCAATATGGAGATCAGATAGAGAGAGAGGTTCAATGGAGGAGAGATGGGAATCGGCCATCTTAAAAAGATGTGAGCCATGTGAGCTTGGCCATGTGGCCACTGGGGACCTGCAACCCTTGGCTGACCCAGGTTGGCAGCATGTGTGCTGAATGCAGTTAAGGAGTTTGCAGATTTGAACTCCGGTTGGAATTTTTTTGCTGAGTAACTTGTGTCTGCGAGAGGCCGTGCAAGACAGGCCTGAAAAGAAAGTGAACTTGGCTGAGTCCAGTACCATGAAGTTCTTGCTACCTGAAGGTGACAAGGAGAACACAGCGTGGAAGACAAGGAGGAGCAAGCAAAGGGAGCAGTCAAAGGAACATGTCTTCAAGCCTCTGGAGATGGACTCTGACTGGACATTGGTGAGATGATCAGGACTGAGAGACTGAGGATTTGGGGGCAATCTAGGAAAGGACTTTGGACAATACTGAGAAAGGTTTTGGACAATGTTGAATATTCTGAGTCTTACATGTTTCTTTTGTAGTTATTAGGATACTTAGAAATCACTTTGTTAGAAATAAATTAGTCTGCACTGATAGTCTTGCATTGGTTTGGTATTTTGGTTGAGAAGGCTGGGGATGGTGGTAAGAACCCACGAGTGGAAAGTTTAAACTGTGTTTTAAAGTTTTTCTTTTTAGGTCTGAAAGAGGGAAAGAAAGCAGAGAGAAGCTGGTAGCTGATGTTTGCATATCAAT